>JAMZAV010000057.1:600000-931661 GCA_024449915.1 Sweltsa coloradensis
TTCACATGGACATTAAGGTAATGGTGATGTATTGCTTTCTGAAAGAAAAAGTTGAAAAAGTTAGCCAGAATCGAGAGAAATAAAGCTTTTAATATACGTTTTTTGACTTTTTGTGCGATATTTTCGTGCCATTTGGGCCAATTCTGACCAAACGGGTGGGGCAGCAACGTTCATATTATACATGGACATTAAGGTTATGGTTATGTAGTACCTTTTGAAAGAAAAAGTGGAAAAATTTAGCCAGAATCCATAGAAATAAAGCTTTTGATACAAGTTTTTTACGATAAATAATACCAATTGACAAGAAACAAAAGAAATTCGACAACATTCACCTACAATGCATAGGCAGCAAAACAAAGCACTTGCAAAAGTAAAGATATCCCACGCAACTAAAAACTTTAAAAAGCTCATCCATCAACGTGGCGGGACTTTAGCGTTTTCCTAGTTTTAAATATAGATTATGAGCAGCTCAGCAGAGGAGGGGGGGGGGGGGGGGAGTATATTTGTAGTAACTAGGAAAACGCTAAAGTCCCGCCGCGTTGATGGATGAGCTTTTTAAAGGTTTTAGTTTGCGTGGGATATCTTTACTTTTGCAAGTGCTTTGTTTTGCTGCCTACGCATTGTAGGTGAATGTTGTCAAGTTTCTTTTGTTTCTTGTCAATTGGTATTATTTACCGTAAAAAACTTGTATTAAAAGCTTTATTTCTATGGATTCTGGCTCAATTTTTCCACTTTTTCTTTCAAAAGGTACTACATAACCATAACCTTAATGTCCATGTATAATATGAACGTTGTAGCCCCACCCGTTTGGTCAGAATTGGCCCAAATGGCACGAAAATATCGCACAAAAAGTCAAAAAAACGTATATTAAAAGCTTTATTTCTCTTGATTCTGGCTAACTTTTTCAACTTTTTCTTTCAGAAAGCAATACATCATTATTACCTTAATGTCCATGTGAAATATGAACGTTGTAGCCCCACCCGTTTGGTCAGAATTGGCCCAAATGGCACGAAAGTATCGCACTAAAAATCGAAAAAATCGTATTAGTACGATATTCATGAGAAATATTTCTTCGATTGTACCCAAAAACGTGGCAAATCTAAGTTCAGAGAAAACGAAGGTCGTGTCAAATTTTCATCAACGCATAATTATGCCGTTTGCCCGGTAGAGAGCGAACAAACAGACGGAAAAACAAAAAAAAAACAAACAAACAAAAAAAAAAAAAAACAACGGAGCTAATTTTTTTGGGGGGTCGGTGAAATTGAAGTCTTCGCTTCGCTCATCCAAAAATAAAACTTCTTTTTGTTTCGCACAGAAGCGATGAATTGGCGTTGAAAAAAGGAATTAAAAAGGGTTTTTATCTTTCGCTCTTAAAATTTGTATGCGAATTTCTGAATATCTTGAATCTTGTATCAAAAAAGGTTTTTCAGGCTTCAATAGAAACGTAGTTTTTATGGTATAGGTAAATTGCATCTTCGTTTTTTTATTTTGTCCTTAAACAGTGAATTAGTAGTTGAACCCTGAAATCATTTAAAATTATATTTTTTGTCATAAATAGCTGCCTCTGAGTTAAAGTCATAATCATAAATAGTAAGTTTGTGTTTGGCGCTAAATGAATTTTAAAACGTAGAGCAGGGAAGCCTGATTCAGAGACTGTTCACACTTCACAGTTGGCAGGTTCACATGTTGTTTTTATTTATTTATACACTGGTATAATTGATGCGGGATTTGAGCAGCTCCAGTCTGTGATCCCTGCTCACCGCTATTTACCAGTGTGGTGTGTGTTGTACAGGTGGACGTGGACGTGTGTACAACATGCAAACACAGCCGACCTTGGAATAATCTCTTCTTTAGCTTGCATCGAGTTGAGCCTGCTGATAGTTGACGTTTACATGCGCGCCATGGCATTGTGTGAGAGGGTTGTGTATGGATGTATTAGACACGCTGATCGGTTATTCATTGGAGTCTCAACTCTTTGCAACCGTACACGCGTGGTGAATTTAAATATTACAAGGGAATACTGCCCCAGCCAACTGTTCGTTTGCCTGCACTTTTTCCACGAGTGTTGCTAGAATTCGATCTAAAATATAATGGGTATGTTGATCATACATTGTTTTTAAAGACATGTATTGGCGCAATTATTAGCTATTGAGTGATATACGGTTTTGATTGACAAGACTTAGGTCTTCTGCGGGCTTTGCAGTCGCACCCACGAAATTTTGATGTATACTTTCGTGTACAGTATCCATAGCGTACAGCCCCTACTCTATATTCGCTACCGCGAACGGTGGCGTATAAATGTTGATTGTTGATAACAAGGGTAGCATAGCTTTATCCAATCTATCCTTGATTGATGAAAACCTTGGAAATTACTTTCATTCAGGATTGCCAGTCACGGGTATCGACCGATGATGTGTAATGCATGGGCTTCGTTATTGTTATCGCTTTGTTCGCAGTGATTAGCAGTGTTGTGGCAAGACTAGGAAAACGCCAAAGTCCCGTCGCGTTGATGGATGAGCTTTTTTGTAAGTTTTTTGTTTGCGTAGGACCACTTTTCCTTTGCAAGTGCTTTTTGAATACATTGTTGGTGATTGTTGTCGAGTTTCTAATGTTACTTGTTAATTGTTATTATAAACCTAAAAAAAACTCATATTAAAACCTTTATTCTATGGATTCTGGCTAACTTTTTCAACTTTTTCTTTCAAAAGGTGCTACATCACTATAACCTTAATATCCATGTGAAATATGTACGTTGTATAGCCCCACCCGTATGGTCAGAATCGGCCCAAATGTCACGAAAATATCGCACTAAAAATCGAAAAAAATAGTAAAAGTACGTTTATTTTATAGATTCTGCTTAACTTTTTCAACTTTTTTTCTCTGAGTACTACATTTCCATAACCTTAATGTCTATGTAAAATATGAACTTTGTACTTTGTAGCCCCACCCATTTCATCAGAATCGGCCCAAATAACACTAAAATATCGCACTAAAAATTGAAAAAAATCGTAAAAGTGCGATATTCATGAGAAATATTTCTTCGATTGTACCCAAAAACGTGGCACGTCTAAGTTCAGAGATTTCGAAGGTCCCCTTCAATTTTCATCAAGATCGCTTATGCCGTTTGCCCGGAATCGTGCGAACAAACAGACAAAAAAAAAAAACATTGGAGCTAAATTTTTTTAGGGGTCAGTGAAATTGAAGTTTTCGCTTCGCTCGCTACGCTCATCCAATAATTTATTTTTTATCTAAATATAGATAAAGATAATCCTTCAAAAAAATTTCCAGATAAGATAAAAGATAAACTGTAAAAAAATATCTTGATAAAGATAATAGACAAAAAAATTATCTAGATAATTTTGCTAGATTAAAGATAATAATTATCACAGAAAAAGCTAATTTATTTACCTGCTTTTACCACCATTTTCAAATATGCGAATTCTATGAAAAACAGAATGTAATAAACTAGGAAAACGCTAAAGTCCCGCCGCGTTGATGGATGAGCTTTTTAAAGTTTTTAGTTTGCGTGGGATATCTTTACTTTTGCAAGTGCTTTGTTTTGCTGCCTACGCATTGTAGGTGAATGTTGTCAAGTTTCTTTTGTTTCTTGTCAATTGGTATTATTTACCGTAAAAAACTTATATTAAAAGCTTTATTTTTATGGATTCTGGCTAACTTTTTCAACTTTTTCTCAAAAGGTACTACATCACCATAACCTTAATGTCCATGTATAATATGAACGTTGTAGCCCCACCCGTTTGGTCAGAATTGGCCCAAATGGCACGAAAATATCGTACAAAAAACCAAAAATCTTATATTAAAAGCTTTATTTCTATAGATTCTGGCTAACTTTTTCAACTTTTTCTTTCAAAATGTACTAAATCACCATAACCTTAATGTCCATGTATAATATGAACGTTTTAGCTCCACCCGTTTGGTCAGAATTGGCCCAAATGGCACGAAAATATCGCACAAAAAATCGAAAAAAATCGTAAAAGTACGATATTCATGAGAAATATTTCTTCGATTGTACCCAAAAACGTGGCAAGTCTAAGTTCAAAGATTTCGAAGGTCCTGTCAAATTTTCATCCAGATCGCATATGCCGTTTGCCCGGTAGAGAGCGAACAAACAGACAGAAAAACAAACAAAAAAACAAAAAAAACAAAAAAAACACCCGAGCTAAATTTTTTGGGGGGTCGGTGAAATTGAAGTCTTCGCTTCGCTCATCCAACTAGTGGAAGTAATTTTTATTTAAAAAGTGATTCATTAATATATTTTTTCTAAAGTATTGTTACCTAACTATTTTATCTAAAACAATTAGTATCTAAAACCTTTAAAAGCTTAGATAAGATAAACTTTTTTAAACCTAGATAAAAGATAAAAGATAACCCAAAACTTATCTAGATAAGATAAAAGATATTTTTATCTAGATAATTTTATTTAGATAAGTCACAACACTGGTGATTAGCCACCTGCACAGTGTTGAATTCAGGCATGCTCAAGGGGGGGCTTCGCCCCCCCTTGTTGTTACTACCGCCCCCCCTTAAATAATTTCACGATAAGAAATTAAATTGTGCACTACTTGGTGGAAATAACAAAAACTATTCCTGGAGATAACTTGAAAATTATTTGCAAACCACATTGAGTTTTACATGCTCAATTTCACCTTCTTCTTCATCTTGTCAAGCACAACCACTGAGGTGAATAAAGGTATCAAAACCAATGAGGTGTTAATTCATTTGGCTGTTTGAATAAATTATGTCCACAAACAGTTCCAGTTACAGGTAAAATAGCAAGTGCATAGGTGTCAATTGGTGCAATTAATACCGCTGCTGCTTTAGATGAGAGAAGAGGCTGTTAACTTGGGTCAGAGTAAGGTGGGGTGAGGTTGGGCAAAATATTGGCGAGCGGAAATGAACTTTATGAACATGTAGCTAACAGCTTATAAGAAGACTAGAAGTGGCCATACACCAAGGCTCATTATTGTACGCAGTGAGTTAAGTATGACATGCCCCGGTATTAGTTGATGAACCAAATGGAAAAGCAGTTCATTTTTGGTCTTCGTCCGATAAGTGTTAAATTCTACCGAGCGATTAGGCCCCAGTATACACTTGTATTTATTTGTGAAGTTTAATATATATTTATTTTTATTCTAGCATAACTTTTATGTGCTTATGCCGAGCAAAAGTACGTGATCTGTATAATAGTGAAAATACTGGATTATGAACCTTGTTCGAATTAGCTTTAAAATGTCTAAAAATACGTAATTGTCGTTTTCTTCCATGAAAACAAAAAACAGTGAACCGATTTGTCATCAAACCTAAGTGTCAAATGTCGCAGGTTCGTCGTCTGGCGAGATAAATGATAATCATCGACTTAACTCAAAACGATCGGTTTTATATGTAGACTTTCACGATCGAAGTGCATGAGACAATTTGCAAGTATACAAATATTATAAATTATAGACCCCTTGAGTCCTGTGCGAATTCTAAGAAAACGTAATTTTTTTACGAATTCCCATTCTCAGATTCTCAGATTCTCAGATAGTAATGTTTTTGCCCTTGTCTTACCCCCTTACTTAGTAAATGCCCCCCCTTGTAAAAAGTCCTGAATTCAACACTGCACCTGCAGCAATGGATTGTAAATTGTGGAGATACCCATAGATATTGCCGAGTCTGTGTTGCTTTCTTATTCTTGTATAAATTTGTACCAACTGCAACTGCACTGAAACATAAAATAAAGTAAAATCTAAGCAGAATGCTACTCGTTTGCTGTTTAGTACTGTTTAGTGTAACTATACGAACCAATAATCATGCAAAGCTTTGAGAATGTTATGTTTTCCAGATATTAATTAATTAGTGTCTTAAATAATATTTCATTGCTTGCATAACTTCTATAATTAATTCATAACTAGTTAAAGGTGTATATAGTAAGTAGTGTTTTGGGCGTTCTTTTATGAGTAATACACAGTGAAAGTCCTTTGGCAAGCTGTCTGGTGGCTATGCTTGCCTGAAGCGAATTAAAATCATTAATAAATGTAAAATTAGTGAGGAACATGAAACAAAAGAGAAACTAATTTGTGTAAAAATAAAAAATAATTGAATTGTTTGATTTGAGAAAGGTTAAACCTTTACATCAAATAAACAATATATTTTGTGATAAATAATTGTTGCACCCAAATTACGACTGGTAGTGGTTGCCAAAGTCGCGTTCACGCGTTGTCAAAGAAAAAGTAACGAGATATGCACAAAAATAAGGATCCCGCAAAACTCTCAAATACTGCAGGCTGTGACTCCGTGTTTTTGTAGGCCTGCTATTTATTTATTTTTATTTTTATTAATATCACAAAGAAATTAGCTAAGTCCAAACTACGTGAGAGAGACACCCAAAACAACTAAAAACTATATATAAAATGCATCAAAAAGTTGGTGTTAATCTAGAAATGAACAAGATTTTTATTGTTTAACCTTGGTTTTATAGTAGGCGACTATGACGCTGATATGTTAGTTCTTTAGACAGAATTTAAAAAAGTGACTACACCGAGGATCGAACCCTCTACAGCATGGCCCGGAGCGCCAAGGTCCCGGGTTCGATCCCCGGTGTAGTTACTTTTTTATTTTTTTAAATTTCTGTCTAAAGTACTAAAGTGACAAGATTTTTATTGTTTGGTCGTCACTCTTCATTCATGAACCGTTGAACGTGGAAAAAGAGCATCATTTTATTTTTATCGATTCAATATGTCAATTTGAAGTTGAATGAAATTGAATAATATTTATAAATATTTGTGAATCATATAGCAACAGAGTTCTCGAAAATGGTTTCACTACAATTACGAGACGCAATTTTTTACTTGTAATTGTACTGAAAATTTATTTTTTGTCATAACTTACAAAAACTAGTACTTGTTAATTGTTGTTATTTTAGAATTCGTAAGTTATAACAATTACACACAATTGGCTAAGTACAACTTAAGTAAGTAAGTAAATAAGTAAGTAAGTAAGTAAGTAAGTAAGTAAGTAAGTAAGTAAGTAAGTAAGTAAGTAAGTAAGTAAGTAAGTAAGTAAGTAAGTAAGTAAGTAAGTAAGTAAGTAATAAGTAAGTAAGTAAGTAAGTAAGTAAGTAAGTAAGTAAGTAAGTAAGGTTTATTTTTTATATTGTTAATGATTCGGGAGGTCCCGGGTTCGAATCCCGTCGAGACCGGCAATCCTGACTGAAGGTTTTTCCTAGCAAGGGATTGACACCCCTTCACAATTTCCTATCCGCACAATAGTTCACCTGAAGAAAGGCTAATGCACCCTATAACAGGTTACCCACGATAAAAATTTAAAATTTAATTCCTAATGTATTATTACATAATTTAGTTTGTTTTAGTTAGTTTAGTATGATGTTAACATTATTTTTAGCTCTTAAATTGCACAATTTAACTTGTGTGATCATAGTATTTTAT
The DNA here is from genome assembly GCA_024449915.1 of Sweltsa coloradensis. NCBI lineage: Eukaryota > Metazoa > Arthropoda > Insecta > Plecoptera > Chloroperlidae > Sweltsa > Sweltsa coloradensis. The sequence goes on from JAMZAV010000057.1 coordinate 607,449, forward strand.
GTAATCCTGTAATGTGTTGTTAGGAAGTGGTTGGATGGAAGAGAAGACTTAACAGGCCTTAATCCCGCCATCAATAAAGACGACAATCAAATCAAATCAAATTATTTAGCAGATGCTATTGCAATATTACATTGATTGGTAGGCCTACAGTCAAAGTTACAGTAAACAACACTATATTTTATTTTAGACAAGAACAAAAATATGATAACTAGTTAGTTTTATACTAATTTAAATAATAAAGCCATTATTATTGTATTAATTGAATAAAACAGAAGAAAAATAGATGATGACCAAAAGCACCTGAAGAAGAAGCTGGAATAGCTGGAAAATATTTATTGTTCAATAAAATAAAAATAAATAACCTTGGTAAATGTTTAAATAATTGTGTAATTTACATTCGTTTAGTTTTATTTTTTTATTATTAATCATCGTCTTTCACTTATACAAAAAAATATCGTAAATGTCGATCGATCATGGGGAGGTAATTTTTAGGAGGGGCCGTATGCAAACTGCTAAGTGCAACAAACCTGTCAAAAGTCTCGATCAAAATTCATAATTATTTCCAATGAAGTGAGTGGACGTGGACATCCACCTGAAGGAGGCATGCCACCCCGAGCCAACCCCCTGTGGTTGGTCTCCGCGGTGCAAGTTCTTTGCATAGTAGCGCTCCCGAGTGTTGTTGGCACACGACGAGCTCGAAGCGCTCCTCTCTCGCGCTCGCCTCGCCGTGCGCGCCGCGCGTCGCCTCTCGTCAGTTCAACCCGAGACTTCCTCACGGACGGTTGTGTACGAGAGATTCCGTTGCAGAGCCGCGCGTTGTTTACGTTAGTGTAGAGGCGCATTGTTATATTTTCAAAACAGTGGGCGTTTCACGACGTTGCATTGTTTTTCTACAAATCTATTTGGTGTTTTAAAACAGTGTCAAAAAATATTTCTTCACGTGATTATTAAATAATTGTTCTCGTGTGATCGTGTGTTAGTGGGTATGTGATATTGTTTACATTTTTAATAAACGGTTTAAATCACAAGACTATTTTATAAGTGACGAAAGCTAGTTCTGGATTTTAACACTATTATGGTGAGTACAATTTAAAATCTTACTTAAGTTATTTTTTTTAGATTATTAAGTTAAAAATATAACGTTCGTCTTTCCATGGCAATGCGATAGGCTACTTGACACGGCTTTGCTATTAACTCGTTAAGTAATTGCATGGTGGGTAGGTTCTCGTAGAAGAGGTTTTAAGAAACGACCTTTCCTCCATCAAGAAAATCACTTTCCCCTAATGACCATCCTGCCAAAAATACGATTAATGAAGGGTTTTAAAAATTCGCTCAAAATGTCTCTAGACCGTGGACGTAATCTTCCACGAAAAGCTCTCATTACACTTCTGAAGCATTAAGGAAATTTATCGCGCAATTAAATGGTGCGAGATCTTGCTGTTTGTTTCTGTAGAACACTCGTAAGTTCTAACCGGTGTAAAAGTACGAGACGAGCACGTTGGCCGTTGGCGGGTCCGCAGAAGCTCACGGGTCATCACGCTCGCGCCATATTTAAATACTAAGACACGCGTCAATGACTTGTCAGCGTATTTCAATACTACAGTGTTTATTAGTATTGGCAGAGATCTCGAGGAAAAGTATTTTCGCGCGTCTGGGTTTGGTTTCAACAAAGTTGCTTGCTAATCGTACGTGTCTCGTTACATACAGCACACGTTGCGTACGTGAGTGATAAGTTCAGAGTTCCGAGTATTTATATTTTAGACAACAGCGTTTAGAAAAAATTAAAATTAACTAGGCCTACCTACGAAGATGGAATAAGCAATTTGTTTGTAGTAGTTAGGATGTAGGCAATTTTGTTGACGTGCTTATAGGCTAGTTCGCTTTAAAAATACGCACATTTGGTAGATACAACTTGTTATTTTGTAAAATGCAGTTCTGGAAATTAAACACTTCTCTCGTCGTCAGGTTATGAAAAAACGAAATTAGACTTAGCAATAGAAACGAGAGAACATTCTGCAAATTGCATTCAAAGTCCGTTGAAATTGACCATGTTTGACCATATTTGATTTTTTTAAATATGTGTTTGGCAATTGGCATACACTACCACGATTGTGCTGCTTTAGTAAAAACACAAATTGCGGGAAACGCTTCGGCTTGCCGTCTGCTGTCTGCGTATAAATTTGATAGTTGACGTTCTACTTCTAGACTAGAGAACGACATTTTTTAAAACGTTTATTCAAGATACCATACGGTAAAGGGTTGTTGTAAATTTATTTCTTCCGCCGACACAAACGTTCGGAAACAAGTCGAGTAGGCGGGTAGGTCTATATATTAATTGTTTCTAGTGTTCAAGTTGTGACGCAATTTAAGTTAAGCTGCAGTCACGACTGGTTTGTTTCAGACTGTTTTATATAAGTAATTGCATGAGTAAGAGTAGCGAAAACTTCAATTGTATTACCCCGAGAGCTGTAGTGTCTGGCGCACAAACGGCTTGATGACATTTTCAGTGGGCCTTCGAAATCTCTCAACTTAGAACTGCTATGTTTTGGTGCACAATAGGATAACTATTTATCAAATTGCACTTATAATATTTATTATACTTTTTTAGTAGCTACAATTTTATAAATGTCTCAGCTCTCTACCGGTGTCATGGAATATCTTTACCCCCGGCTCGATGCTCCTACCCTAACCTTACCCCCTAACCTAACCGGTTTCCCCGCACAAAGTTTTATTTTGTAGTAAGAATATAATATCACACCGGGCTACTTCGCTTCGATCTTGATTAAATTTTCATGGGACTTTCAAAATCTCCCAGCAAACACTGCATAATTCTAAAATTTTACCACAGTTTTTACTTTGTATTTTAGCTTATTGTATTGCATCTAAATTTGGTATATTTAGGATTTTGGAGGGAAGTTCTCTATGTTGCTATTACGCTATATTTTCAACACAACACAAGTGTTAGTGCTAATTTCATAAATAATAAATGTATATTACGTAGTCCTATAGGTATGTATTTCGTAGACCTATGTATGCTTAACCTTGGGTTTTAACTTTTTTTACATGAACGTGAAAGTTTTGTATTATATCGTCGCGAGAGGGCAGCGTGCCCCCGCCCCTCTCCCCCTCTACCAACGAATTTATAAATATTAGGTGTCAATATAGTTGGTTGATAAGAACATCGTCAGTAGCCACAGTGAAGTGGTGATAGTTGGTACCGGCACGTAGTGTACTCTAGTATCTGTGGTACCGGTATTCGTTATTGCAGATTGTAGAGTGTATGCTGCTCAGGTTAGTCTGCAAGACGATGCAATCTAGGGAAAGCGGTCAGTCAACACAATCATGTGGGTGGTTTGCCTGTTTTGGGGGATGGTTAGGGAGGCCGATGGGTAGAGAGAGAGTTGCCGGGGAAATGGTCAAGGAAGTCTTGTAAAAAGTTGTTGAAGTGGTCTCTGTTTGAGTACAGTACAAGCGTTCCCAGTATGAGAAACCGAGGGCCTACTGTAACCGTTGATCTCGTCGAATACAAAGTTAGCTTTGACGTGGGTTCGAATCCCGCACAAGGCATGTTTTTTTGTTGTCCTTCATCGTCATCTATCACTACGCATCGTATCGAATAGCCTTAGTGCATCGAAAATCATCACCACCAATCCACCATCATCACACACACACCACACAAAAACCCCGTCTGTACTCAGTGCATTCCACCATTAAAAATCCAGACTACACCTTTATATGCACCCTTTTTATTAATTTGTGGCAATACGCTCATGGCTAGATATGTAGCTCACAGCACAGACAGCTGTTAATTCCCAGTTCGGTTCCTACGATCTCACGTGCTTCCGTGATTGCGCGTTCATGTGATTTTAATGGCCACATCATTTATCAATTATAACTGCGTGATTAATTGATTGCTTTTTTAAGTACAACAAACAAGTCAGTACGTAATGTAAAAATGTAATCAATTACTTGTTTGAGTCTGATTTATTCGACTCACCGGCAAGCAATGTTGCCAAATCAGCAACAAACATCCCTATACGATATCCCTGTGACACCTGCAGTCAGTCCTCACAAAAGAAGGTGAAGCAGGTGTTTGGCCTGCGTATTTGCTCTCCTTAGTTGTTTGTGGTATTCTTGAGGACGGCCAATTTCCGTTGTGCGAGCCAAACACATTATTTCACTCTCGCATAATAGTTTATACGATCTATAAAGAACTAGGCTAGGGCCTATGCATGTCAAATATGCCCCTCGCGCGTGCTTGGAATATTTTGTCGGCACTACATGACTTCATAGGCCCAACATTTCACCGACGTAGTAATTTAGATTTATACCACTAATTGATTTTCATAGAAACTTATTTTTTGTGAAATTCAAATAGCACTAATAGAAGTCAATACGTGCTATTTATATGTGGACATCTCCCCCCCCCCCCCCCCTTCCCCCGAGTTGAATCTTGAAAAGTACAATAACAAACAAACACTCGCACTGTGACTAATTTTGTCTGAAGGAAAACCCTCTTTTTGTGTGTCCGTGTTTTCAGTTGAACTTGCCTCAGACCATTGATGGCTTTCAACGTTTAGATTTTACCAAAATTATTTTCCGGTGTGACCCAACAACCTCGTTTAACATAAAACTTTTTGTCAAATGGAAATGTAGGAAATGTTTTAGGTGGAAGGGGGGCAATGTCACCCTATAGAACCGCTCCATTTAGAGTCAAGTCTACTTTTGAGAGGGGTGGCTCTAGCGATGTAAGTGTTTTATGTGCATGCGTTTTACTGCGGAGATTTCTTCCATAATTTTTTGGAGAGTTTTAGAGCTGGTAAATGAAATGCACGCTGAAATTGAATTAATATTACAACTATTTTTATCCGCGCGTTATTTTATGTATACGGTACTGTATTTATATTGTTACAGCACGAGATAAGAATAAATTGTAAAATATAACCCGCTCGTGGAAGAATGAAATTACAACGACCGCGATTCTAGGTTGAACTTGAACGCGTTTTTCTCCATCACTAATACTAGTAATAATGATGATGATAATGATGATGAGAGTGCGCCTATGTGGTAAAACGATGAGCGATGATAATTAGAGCCACGAGAGCTATTTTTTAAAGCACGTGATTTTCCCACATCGCATCAGAGGCGTAATCCTCACCTCGACGCGATGGGATGGGCTCTTTCTATACAGATCGGGACCGGATAGTGTACTTGCGTTGTTCTCTTTATTCTGCATGCAGTGCAATGAATCGATTGTAAAGCCTATTATTGTCAACGCGACGAGCTCTCGATTCGAGACGGATATGTTCCGATCACACTATCACAGTCGCTACCGTACTCGTTTACACGTTTATTTTATTCTTGAGAAAATGTGGGTTTTCTTTCCTGAGAGGATATTAAAATATTACTTGGAGTTTGGACAGATTTTGTTTATTCTTCGACGTATTGAGGTGTAGACTTTCGTACGTGTACTCAATAGGATTAATAAAGTATGCAAATGAGAGTTGAAAACAGCATCCACAGCCTTGAACCTAAACATTTTTAGAGCCAGAGGTTGCATTACATTGTTTTGTTGGGTGTGTCCGTCTACATTGTAAGTTGTAATATTGAGGAACTTTAACGTAATTGTGTGAATATTTAAACTTTAATTTCCGCATAATATTTTGGTGACCGCGGTTATTACGTTTTATTGTGAATATAGCTCGGGCAAAGCAATAGTTTAAATTTTTAAGTTCAAATCAAAAGTGAATGTTAATTACTCACAATACGATTGTAACACGAACAGTACACATGCGACCCCCCCCCCCTCTTCCCACGATTCGAAAGCGAGTAAAACAATACCTTACGATCGGTAGGCCTACACTGAAGCAAGCACACGTGCGACGTGCTCTCTGATTTCTACATCGTGATTGTTTTAAACACTTACCTCGACGTGCAATCTGGCAACACTGGTGTAAGGAACTCTGTAAAGATTGCGAATCAATCGCGACGATGATTCGGTCAATCTTGGGGAATAGATAAGAGTTGAATCACTTATTAACGGAAATGTTTTTTTTATCACGAATTAGCTCAGACTGGTCGTTGCATAACCTTCCGAATCCGGTAACCCGCATTGCACGTTGGCGTCGCAGTTAGAGAATGAAATGAGTTATAAGTAGTTTGAACATTAGCTTGAACGTCGAAAGCAAATGAAGTTGTCTTCCGGTTAACATCACGTACAGAGTGCATGCTTTGTGTCAACTGTCAATGCCCCGACCGGGGCTCGAACCGGGATCGCGGCCACAGCTTCGCTGCGTAATCAATTGCTCCTTGAAAGTTGAAACTCAGGTTAAATCCTTTGATTTAATTTCATGTGCCGATTAACCGGCTCGGTGGTTCAGCTCGGCTTAGCCTTAGACGAAACCCAAAACTGATAATCGTGGCTGGTTGCAAATGAAAGCGTTGCCCTCTGCAACCGAGTGAGCGAGAGAGGGGCAACTTGATTCCCCGAGTGCTTGTATTCGCTCGTGGTTAAATGTGCCCTGACTTGAAATTGCATCTTGGTTGGATTCTAGTCCACTGTTACGAAAAGCTTTAAATCCCAGGACGCCATAGGTTCGAACCCCGTCGAAAAAAGGGATGGAACGAGTCCGAACGACGTTTGTCTTTTATATAGCTTCATCGTCGTCCTCCTTTCTAAATGAGATGAAAATCTTTGATCGCTCTGCCGCGTAGGGCTATGGGTTTATTTGAGTGATAGATTTCAGCCCAGAAATGGACCAAAGTTTCTCGCGATGTGTTGGTGTTGGGGTGGCTGATGATTGAGAACGGTTCATGCAAAAAAGTAAAAATTTCACTCTTTATGCTCATATCGCTTAGCTCGCAAAGATCTTCGAACTATACTAGAGGTGACGACGAACCAGTTTCTTCCGCGATTCCACTCGAAGTAAAGGCGGAACATAACGCCACCGGACGCACCCCACGAGCAAACAATGAACGGGGAATCCACCCACCCAGACCAAACATGACCTTGAAGACGTATAAATAAGTAATTCGAACGCGCGTCTCTTAGTTTCGTGCGCGTCGAATCGCGTCTGTACGTCTGAACGCTCCCGGTAATGCGTTTTATTATTCGGGATCGCATCTCCACCGGAGCGTGAAGGAATCGGGCCTTCGTTTTAATCATGCAGATGCGTGTCTGTCTACGCAACACACCACACCTCGCACGCTTATTACTGATTGACCTACATCCAATATCAGTCGTCCCGAAATGCAGGGTAGCATGTTACGGACTTCAAAAACATTTCTTTAAGTTTCTAAATTATAATGTTACTCTATGGAACTAGCCTATGAATAATGTATGTACCGATGTACGTGTTTACTATACTTACATGCAAGTGCTCAAGGTATTCAAGAAGCTGTAGGGTAAGTTATTTTTAGGGTTTTTGGGGGTTGTTTTCTCGTCCCGATTGGCCTTGATAATCATGGTACAATTGTAATGTCAAGCTGTGGCCATACCTTCGTATGACAAGAAGACCATAACTACCGTGATGTCTCCGACGGATTATAATTTCATACGAGCATAATTTTAATGCCATTGCAGGCTTTTCCTCTTAGCGCATGATGTGCTAATGAACGCAAAATAGCGCACTAGAGCGGGTGACAAGATAGGCCTAATACAATTCAATTCCATGTACATAACAAAGTGTTCTGCAAGATGCAATAGTGTTCACACAGATGAAACTAAACTAAAGCGATAAAACTTCAAAGTAGTAGGCCTGTCCTTCAATTCCATTCTCTTTGCATTTACTCTCTCCTCTCTAGGCCTACATATATACCATCCTCTACAAACAGAGAATCATTACCGGTGTCGGTGTTGAAACAATTTCGAATAGTCTTTTATATTTTTTGCAGATGTTTTTTGTTTACATTTCAGATTTAAATTAAATTTCCCGTCGATCCCTACATGTTGTGTGTTATCTGGGGCAAGGGCTGGTTGCACAATACGTTCTAAAGTAATTGTGTTTGGTTTTGTTTGTTTGTTGGGCCGGCAAAACGTCACGTGGCTATTGTTGTATTTCACTGCACGTACATCGAGCATTGTTACACTTTTAATTACTTTGCCATAAAAAACAATGTTATTATGAACTTGCATTTCGCATTGTTCGGACTTTAGGGGCTCAGGATTGTTTCTATAATAGTTAGTAGTAGTTACAAGTATTACTAGTATTACACGTGTAATAGGTTCTAATAGAAATACTATAATGAGGCCGTAATTCACGTGTGCTATGACTACGAGTACATTTATTTTTTTTAAATTTGTTTTTGTTTATCCTTGATCTCCTTTTATAAATTAAATTAATTAAATTTAAAAAAATCTACTGCATAACTGACTTGTCAGATTTACGACAGTGTTGTCTAAAACTTTTTCCATGACGCTTATTGATTGAGAGAAGACAATAGACGATTTTGTTCTCCGTCTTGATAACTAACTATCAGATTATTTTGTGTTTTACGAGCTCCATCTAACGAATAACTACCGAAACTGGTCGTCGGAACTACATGGCACGTGAAATAGGCTAAAATAATATCCCTTGTAATGCCCGTTTGCTTATGCCCATTTTATTGCCCAATTAATTCCCAGCAATACAATTTAGTCTCATTAGCGGTTGTCGGAATTGCTTTTTTAATTTCGTTGTGCACGGGGTGGGGTGAGGGTCGGGCCACGCACGAGAGTTAATTTCTGAACGAACTGATTGTTGAAAGATGTGAATGAGTTTCATTTTAAAAGAATTCTATTCAAGCGGTTCTAATATTCTGCTCGGATGGGTCGGAAGTTGGTAGAGTAGGCCTACGTACAGATGTAGGGCTTACATAATTCAGGAAGAATGCAGCTGGTTCAATGGAATTATCATCCGACCTCTTAATTAAGTATTCATTAAAAGAGCTTAGAAATTTTACGAATTTTCCTTTTCGTTCTCTTTGCAAGATGCACGTTTAGATTTTTCAATATAGACGGATCCCGGAATATATTTTTAAATATACAGTAGGCTACTTATCACAGTAAGTGTCTTAGTGTCTTAGTGTGGTGTAGTTCGTAAGTAATGTCACCGTTCAATATCATACTTAAAATAATTATGATCTGCTCTTTCACAATGCCCAACGTTGTCGAGCGTTTTGGCGTTATACCGAACTACCATTCACAATTTTAATTTTGGCTCGATGTCTTGTAAACCCTATATTATCTTCTCAGCATTATTGTCGCTACCTTGCATTTTGTTGAAAACCCACTATGTAGACTGTAGGTCTCTTCGTCACTTTTGCGTGACAAAGTGCCGTAATGGGCCACCACTGATTGCTACTTGCTGGAAATACATCCGTCGCTGTGGTGGGCCTCACAGGCTAATAAAACTTAAAACAGCCTTCAAGAGGAGAGAGATGATTGTTTTGTTGGTACCGCCGGACGGACACAGGGGATCAAACCTGGGAAACTAACTTCCTGCTGTCTTGAAACTCTGACAATAATAAAGAATAATTAAAAAAACAATAGGGAGGTAAATCTGTTCACAAAGCGTGTCTCCAGGTTTCTGAGTAACAAAGACTAAGTTAGGTATTTTGCGTATTTATTAGTTTTTAAAACGTCTTGTCCGATTCGGGGGGCTTATTCTCAAACAATGTTCCCGACCTGAACTCATCATTTTGCTCTCCTTAGTTAGTTTTTAGTTGGTCAGCATAAATTATAGGAGACATTTAAACGTAAATACCTACATTGGCACTCCTAATTGTTAGCAGTTGATGGAGGAGTTAAGTTTTTTTTTGCATAACCTTTTATTGTTGTGATGAAAACACGACCCCCTATAGTAGGCCTAATTAATATAACGCAGAAGCGTCCCTAAAGTAAGGTTGCTGCTTTTGACACCTCCTTCCTTCTGGTTACGCCACTTTGCCCCCTTTGCCCCTGATCCCTAACGTTATCCAGGAAACTCCTGTAAGTACCCCCAGGTGCGGACGGGTACTCGTATTAGTTGCATTCTCATGACGTCATCGTCCCTAGATTGCTTTAAATATTCCATTAGGCTATCACATGAGTGAGTAGGTTTGCTAGCTACGATCTATAGTGCGAGCTAGCTTTGCGTCAAAGGAACAGAGACTGCTCGTTCGTAGCCTACATAGGAAAGGAACTTTCATTATAAGTTATGGATATGTCTATTAATATTATAACCCCTTTATCTAATGTTAAACGAAGCTTGTGTAGGCCGCTCGGAGACTTTGTGCGCCTGAAATGTCAGGGAGATCTTCCGACCTTTACATCCTGAGTGCGTGGTGCGTTTACGTACATTACCTTAAACCGTCAGATTCAGATTCAGCGAATCAAACAAAGATACCCCGTGCCTCAGAGTAGGGCTCTCGTTATAGTTGTATTTGTGTGTGTGGCAACAACTTCAATCAGCCTGGAGCACTGTTTTCTACATAGAATTATAATTAAATAACAACGCGATTGTGTTGAATGGATGAATAGGAGTGAATTGAATTGTGTAATTGATAAATCCCTTAAAGGTGAATTCATATTTTTTTATTTAGCAAAACTCAGAATTGATTGTTTTGTTATGACCTTTCCGAACGGTGTGGACGTAGCTTATGATTTATAAATTGCTTCTCATTTTGCAGTTTTCTCTTGCGCCGTTTGAACCCTTTCACAATGAGCGCTTGATTATCCTGTCACAATGGGTGAAAATAATTAGTTAATAAACCTTGTTGGTAAGTTACGAACGTACGACTTACTTGTCGACTCATAACGAGACCGTATTAATTATGAATTACGTGTACGACATTCCGTGCGAAAGTGTCATTTCATTTCCTGGTAAGCCGACGTTTTTTATTCTTCAATTATTTACCCGGCGTATAGTGTCCAGCTGCACGTACATGACATTGTGAATGTATCCCTTGTATTCCGGCAATTCGGCGACATTCCCCAAGGAGTCAGCTTTATTTCCTCGACGCTAGAAAGTGTATGAATAGGTTGCCCAACGATATATTTTCACCCGATATCGCCATTTTGACGTATAATCGCGATATCCTAGATCTCAAACCAATCATATCGCGACGATTTCTTACCGACGTTGAATATTCTAACATCGAAACTTTTAAGGCATAAGACTATGACGCATAAGCCCATCAAAAATGGTCACTAATATTGTAAGGTATCACAACTTTGTCTCATGGCAATGGGCATCACAGATAACTCATGTTTCTAATAAAAGTTATCTGAGCGATGGCGACTGCGTTGCTTGAAATTTTATTTCGTTACTAGTATCGCTTTTAAACGATATCGCGATTCGATAAGCCGCAAAGTATTCGAATATCAAAAAAGGCTCTATTTTCCCGCGATATCGATATCGTACGATAACGATATCTTGGAGCACATCTATGAATGACGTTGTGCGTAGGATTTAGCCCAGATGAATCTTCTTCTTCTTGTTAAGCCCGTTTGACCTTCGACCCAAGCACTAACCGCACGTTCCTAACCGAGTTTTGAATAGTTTTCTTGTGAGTGGTACTTTTGAGAGATGTTCGATGACCGTGAAGTCTTTGAAAATTAACTTTACGTCGGTTGTCTGGCCATAACGAGTACTTTTCTCTGCCATCCCAAGGAATGCAAACACGCAAGTGTGTTCGTTAATATATTACTCGAACTTAGCTGTTGTGAGTGCACTCACATTCGTGTCGCCGCGGAAGAAAGTTGTAAAACAAAAAGTTACCTGCAACAATTACGTACTATGTATTATAGGCACGGCTGTAGCTTGCAAGTATTACGCCATCACTTCCGAGTGTTTGTTTGACTAGTACGACTGTCACCACTGTCATTAATTTATTCTTAATTGGCACTATCTATACTTATCGTATTATGTTTTTTTTTATCGGGAAATTCTCTTTTCAAATGGAATAGAATAAACTCAACTCAATACGATGCTACTGTAGCGCATATTAGCCTCATTAGGGACAACGTGGGATAGCTGTAAAGGATTCTCCGGAGATTTTCTTGAAAGTCAACCAAAGCAAATGATTGAGAAAACCTCGCAAACAAGTTCATTGAAAACGCTGGTGGCGGGCGGGAATTGAATGCTCTTCATTCCGGATTAGAGCGTCACGTGATGGCACCGACCGAGTCTCTGTATTTCTCATTCAAGTGTCACACCTACAATATATAGCCTATTAGTCGTGACGTCAGACTAACAGAATATACTTGGCACGCATCCGAAGAATGAAAAGAAAAGTTATATAGATCTACTAACGCCACAAAAGCCATCGATCCTGGTAGTTTACCGTTTAAGAAATCATATTTAAACATGATTAATTTGCACTTTACTCTCGTTGATCATGTTGTAGTTGACAATCGTCATTTCTGTAATAAACTATTGATTATAACTCTGATGTGGGAGTTAGTGTTAAACTACATAGGTTAGAGAGAGTAAGTTCAGACTTCAGAACTACATTCAAAGATCGCCGAGGGTCTGATTGTTGTGGCATGTTCACCCATCCTTGTTGCCATTCATTGATCACTTTCTTGTTGCAAAGGACGTAACTTGGGCTGGAGTCCGAGTACATCCCCACTGAATTTCCGTTTGACCTCTGGCCCTGTGGAATCGCCTCTGTTTCACTCGTGTTCGTAGTCGTGCTGTAATTGAATGAAGAACGACTGTACGGGACATAGCTTAGAAGTTGGACATTGTTTACAACTTTCGCCCATTTGAATGATTAGCAGGCATGATTGTCAGCTTCTCGGCACGTGGTCTCTTTCTCATCGAGTCCCCTCTCTTTGAAGATGTCTCCGTTTCGTACCACCCACCTCTCCGCTTGATGGTCGCCTCGATCGCGGTATCAAATAGACTCGTAACACGCATGCCGTCGCGACGCCCCCGACGACGACGACTTGGTTTTAGAGAATTCCACCTTGGGAAACAATTACGAGACAAACTATTACCATGCGCCGATTCTCCGTAAAACTCGCCGACGTGTTATGAATAGCAATTCGATCCAGCGAAAGCGTTTGCGTTTTGAATTCAAACTTGTCCTCCCTCCATCCATAGCGTAAGTTTTAAAATCACGTGCAGAATCGCGATTTTCATAATGTTCTTTTCACTTCTATTACAAGTCTAATGCAAAGCTCGTTAAGTTTTCCTAGTTATATTGTGCAGTTTATTTGGTTCCAAGATTTTGTAAACAATCCTATAATTATATAGAAGATGCAACCCAAGTGAACATTGTACATAATGAACACCAGTAAAATAACTTTTTAAACCCGTTTGAGACGTAAGCTCGTAAAAAACTGTCTGGCCTCGATTTAAAAGCCCACTTACGCTGTAAACTAACAGTCCTGTTTGTTATAGTACCAAGCAATTGTCTGTCTGTCCTAGTCGGTAAATTAAATAGAACGTTAAAACACTCTCCTACGGGCTATTGTGTTGAGCCCACCGTTGACTTGTACATGAGTTGCGCCCTCCCTCCACTTGCAGGAAGCACGAGCAACCGTCTTTGCTACTGAGGGTTTTGTGGGCTCGTTCACGGTTCATCTAAGACGCACTATAATTATCAACTATGATGCGTTCAGCTAAAATGGATGTTTTCTTATGTTGCGATCTTATAAAGTGTCATAGTGTGAAATTATCACTTTCATGCAATTGTTTGGAAAGGTAGATTAGAGTTGAACCATCAGTAGCAAGCAATATTTCTAGTATTTGCTATGGACCGTTCCGGGCGTGCCCTAAAGGAAAGTAGGAGAGGAACACACACATACACCTGCTGTTTATAATAAGAGACGAAGGAGAGAATAGGCAAACAATGAGAAGGAGGGTGAAGGCGATTTAATAATCTCCGCACCTTGTAAGACGATTTAATCAATTCTCTCTGGCTGTCTGGCCGTGTGAGATGCTGGGGTCTCCTCTCCTCCCTTCATTCTTCAGGGAATACCTAAACCGCGGGGGGAACATCAAGGAAGTCTCGTCAGGCAATCTCTTGCCGACAGAAGTTGCCGATGTCTCTCTTCTCTTCGTTCCCGGGCATTTGTACCCATCATGCATATTATGCAGTATGAAGATTTCTTAGGTCACGTGAATTTCATCAAATCGGATGTATTTCGCAGATTTTGTGTAAATCTACAGTTTGTATCGTGGAACCGAACAACCCTGTAATTGTGGACCACTCTTCGGCTGAATCTACCTCTATTCTTGTGGTATGTTGATGAGTTTTTTGGCCTAACATCTTATTTTTCACGCACCGTATCGAAAGGTATATTGTGAAGAGGTATTGATTTTTGTATGCAGTGTAGCGTATGTATGTTATCAATATCGTTCTCCCGAATTGCCGTTTAAATCACAATTTGCCATATTCCGTCTTTGCCTGGGCCATACATCTTACATTTTCAAACAGAATAGGGCAAATATTCCCATAGCGCGCCACGAGTTTTCGTGCAATAAAGTTCAATTTCTCAAAGGCGTTGTTTATTTTTGCCAGCTTCTGAAAACGTCTGAATTCACGTAAAAATAGAACCATGACGTTAAAGTGGAGAGCATCTTTTCTTTTATCATCACCTTAGGCAAAGCATATCTCGAGTGCATTTCCGCTAGCCTATATGGAATGTGACACATGGACATAATGCGCAGCGTATTTATGGCTGCTTCTGAGACGTGCTAACGACATCCATGCCTTGTGCGGACGACTGTCATGGCGTTCAATATTTATGTCACCTTTTTCAATTGTTTTTATACATTACGCTTATTGTCTATGTGCATTGATGCAACACGCTCTTTCTCTCACTCGTTGTTGTAGTCGAATGCACCTTGTTACACCAGCCAAACGCGTGCGTCATACAATGCTAGATTCACAACTGACGTTCCCTTTTATTGTTTCTAGCGGAAACGACATTTTTGGTTTGTTATTTTTACCACGCTCGTGTGATAAATGTACACAATATCGGAGGCGTTCATGTGAACGAAGAGTCTTTTTAAAAAAATTGAATAGCTGGGCGTAACCGATTGATGTGTCACATCATCGGTTCTGATAATAATGTTATTGTTATATCATCATGGTACTTTACATGTTAGTTGGACCAAAATAGGGAATAGAAAGTTTGACGAAATATACATGCACTGCACAAGTTAGCTGGTATTCCATAGTTCTATGGTGGAGCATAGCGTTGTTGTGAAGACATTCTTATTGGTTCCGACTTCTGAGCTCGTGTTTTTACAAATTCCTCATATTATCATAAGGCTGATACAGATGTGGATGAGTGAGTTTATACTTTCATTTTGTGTACTTGACTATAGGAAATGTCTATTGCTCAAAACATATGGAAGGTACGGTACTAGGTATAGTGATCACTGATCATATTATCATCGCATGCATCAGTTTCTACAAAATATGAAAATATCGCTAAACTAAACCTAAACTAAAAGCTGACTAGGAATTTTACACCAGTTTATTTCACACAGTGTCGACTAACTACAACACAGGTAACAGAACCATGATGAAGGACATAGATGTTTCGCTAGGAATTCGTAGAAAAGCACGCATAAACATAGCATGCCTCAAATTCCAGCTATGAGCGTGAGAATATGGGTTGAGTGGTAGAAACTTGCCGGTTCCTGCTCCCGATAGCGGCGAGAATCTCGCTGCTTATCGCTCTCGTGTATACTCCCCTCGTGTATGTCTGGACGTCCCTTTCAGCGTCCGCCAGCAGATTATTAGATCGCAGCTCCTACTAGGAAAAGGGGATGAGATTTTCAGATCAATGTGTCAACTGTTATGGACCATTCTTTCGATCACTCACTCATATTTTCGTATTTTTCCTGGCCGATGTCGTTCTTCTCTTCTCTCGTATACGATTCTGTCTCCCTGTAAAAACGTTTCTTTCAAGGGGGGAGAACTTGGCGAGGGCGTAAATATGACATTTTACCGAAGGATAAGGAGAAAACATGGCGCTGTTATTTTCATAGAGGGCTCTTGGGAGGGCCCTCTTCGATTCCCTGCAGGGCGGAAGCGTCTCGTATTGTGTCAGTGCGACGCACGGGCCTTCCAGTTCACCTAATATACAAACACACACGAGACAGTGCGGTGTATGTGCCTTACTTTGACTAGACGGGTTCTAGTTATAACGAAACTCACACTGGAGTTGAGAGTTATTTTA
Source organism: Sweltsa coloradensis (assembly GCA_024449915.1). Taxonomy (NCBI): domain Eukaryota; kingdom Metazoa; phylum Arthropoda; class Insecta; order Plecoptera; family Chloroperlidae; genus Sweltsa; species Sweltsa coloradensis. The sequence goes on from JAMZAV010000057.1 coordinate 623,611, forward strand.
AAATGTTTTGTCAACCTTTTTCTTTCCACAGTTTATTCTACTTTCTGTTTTGTTTTTCCTAGTTTAATGTATGTTTATTGTTTATGCTAAAGAGAGTGTGTGTTAGACAGTCAGACCTGCCAAATGCATTACATCGACTGGGGGGAGGAGGAGGGAACGAGTAGATTTTTATGCTAAAATCCTTTCTCAACGGAAGACGCTACGGTTTAAAAACAAATCACCAACTTTTCCAAAATGTTTGTTTATGGGTAGCAGCTTGTGTAACATTCGAAATAAACTGCTGATGTCAAAATTCACGGAAGACTTCGAAGGCACACGTATGTTTTGTTAGCAGGATTATGAAATTAAGTGATACAAATTGCACACAAATAAACATGCCACTTTGGAGTATTTCTATCCAGGAACAGTGCATTATGCCTCCCCCAACCGACGCAGCGAATGCTCTGGATACTCCTTCTCATCGCCGGCCACACAATTTACACAGCCACCACTGTTTATTAGCAGAGGAAATAAGGTTTTTGCGTAAATATTAAACGACGGCCTATTCGCGGAAATTTACTTGGCTGGCTGGAGTATATATTTACTTTCTATGAGATTCAAGGACTACGAAATACACGAGGAGGTATACACAAGACATCATTTGGTCTTCTTCGCACGGATTTTCATGGTTTCTGGTAACGCTTATGAAAGTACTTTGTTGACCTTCATACAAGTATAGACATTGGCCAAGTAAGTTGCGTTGAACTATGCTAATGGTAGGGTGTTCCAGTCAAAGGGTGGCGTGCTCTGGTGCCGTTAGCACTCTATTAGGCGATTACCGGCACATGGCATGGTCTCGGCTCGGGGGAGGAGTTTCGTTATGGGGGTGTATTTCTGGAATGTCATCTCGGTCCCCTACTTACATGTTCGTCATGTCACGTAACCACTTTTTTTGGTTTCGCTTTCTTTCACAAATATGAGGTTTGTCTTTATTTGACAATTAGGGTTTCCACTTCACTTATCGGAGAGGTTTTCCTGTAAGATTTTCTATTTTTAGTCAGCATCAAAATTCCGCTCACTGTCCCTGTCCTTATATACAGCCATGGCAGCACACATTTAATTCTCTTTTGAGTCAAGCTATAAGTTCTGCCAGTATTTGGTTCATCTCTCATTTTGCGCATTTTGGTCACGGGGGTGGGTGGGTGGGTGAGAGGGGAATCCGGGTTAGCTTTTCTGGTTATTCTTCCTCCTTTTATTTATACGCACAGGTACTAATCCATAGGATGCCGGAGCCGGATTGTCTCGTCATTAATGAATGCACCGCCTTTTTCCCTTTTGTCTCTCAATAGCATTTTATTTTTGGTGGTTTTGACGACCAAGTGCATAATTTCAAGTTTCAACTAAGGCAGTCTTCTTCTGGTAAACATTCCACACAGATAACTAAGCAATTATGATTTTACTTTACAGCAGCATTGAGAGGAATTTAACCCAAGTGTTGCCAGAATTACATAGCAGTAGCACTTACTCTTATGCATATAGCCTACAAACACGAGTGAACGGGAAGATTAGTAGTGGCAAGAATGATTTCGTGTTCTGTCTAAGCTCACGCACCGGAATACTAAAATAATCAAGTAGGCCTATTCCACAGCCGATTTCTCACAACGTTTATTTTACTTTTAGCTCGAATAGCTCAACTCGCGTTTTACATTGGCGTAGCGTCCGAATTTATCGTCCCAGGTGGAATTCGTTTGGTCGGTCCATGCTAGATAGATATATAGATAGATAGATAGTGGAGCAGGTCTACGATCTTCTGGGCTGAGGCGTTGGTGATAATACGTCAATGCGACGCTCGCAGATCGACGTGCTTTTGTTGCGAATGTAGGGAAAGCGGTCCCTTGCGCAACAATGCCTTGGATTCACAATGAGGGTGGGCGTGGAATAATAGGCCGCAACACTTGAGGGACTGCCATTTTACGTTGGAGCACCACAGAAATGAATCTATTCGGTTTACTACATTTTACGATTCTCTAGAAGGGAGATTTCATTCATTTTGTGACAATTTTTTTCTCGTTTGAATTCAACTTGAGTCTTGTGTATGCGTCATAAAGCAACATTTGTGATCATTTTTATTTTTTGGGGGGTTTGGGGAAGAAGTTAGCCGGTTAGTCCCCTTCCGTTACGCCCATAATTGTATCACGTGGTAGGTTCCCACCTCTCCTTTCTCCAGTCAGGTCAGGTTTTCCTGGAGGGACTTACTGATTGTGTAACTCCAAACTATGGGCCAATTTCGTTGCCTCACTGGCCGAACTGACAGTATATTCCGTATAAGTTGCGCCTAGTCCATGCAGCAGCAGTGCCATTAAAACTCTAGCAAGCAGGTCGAGTGTATGGAGGACCCCGCTATCTCCCGCCACGCAGGCAGGCTTCACTTGAACCAAGATGGAAATAACGCAGACACAACCTGGCTTTCCTCTCGCAGTCGCAGGACGTCAGATACTGATGAGGATGAGCACGCTAACGAAACGTTTGGTTCGCCTCCCGCGGCCCTGAGCGAGGCGTGCATGCGACCACTTTCAGCTCCGTCCACCTCTTCTCTTAGTAGGCCTATATACATTTTCTCGTTGGGGGTTGGGCTATTTATAACCCCGGTTGAAAAATGTTTGCAAGATAAAAATCTAGCCAGGAACGCGCAAGAATAAAGAAAGGTAAAGGCTCTAAAACTAATGGAGGCGCCGCTTTTCCGTCTCAATTTAGATGACAGAAGTCAAATTGTTATTTCAGCTAGTCTAGTGGTCAGGGCTTTATGCTTTCGCTCAATACGCGAGAGAGTGTTTTTTTTTAATGTTATGCTTTGAATAAGGTAAAAGTTAAATCTCGTTTAGACCTTTCGTCGTGCAGAACTATTTCGGTTAAGATCATGAAGAGACTGAAGAGATTGTTGTAAGATCTTGCTATTCATCGTATTTCTAGTAGTGAAACCGTGTTAGAATCGTGTTGTGAAGCTGCCTCGGTCTTCTTACGGCAGAGTGATTTTATTATCGATATATTGCGCTCAGTGTTGTAACCATGTTACATGTGCTGGATTGGTTGACGACTGCCTGTGACTCGTTTTTGGGTTGTAAATATCTCGTTAAATTTCCATTTAAATAATAATAAGACTGAAAGTTTCCTCGAACGCGATGTCGTTAGTGGTTTACCAATGTTGTACCAAGGACATAAATCATTTGCAATGCGCATGCGTCCGAGTCTGACGTATAGGAAATTGCAGGAAAACGTCTTCATATCATTAGGTGTTCAATTAATGCGTGGAAAGTTGGAACGTCGATTGCAAATCCTTCCTCATGATTTTATCACGGCCATCTTCGAGTGCTTCTTGACACGTTAGTCCTACTTTCTAACAGCGTAACCTCTAAGATGCGTTGATGGGGAGAAAGCAATCATCTCCACTTGATCATTGATTAATCGATGACATAACGTACAAAGTTATCGGTACTCGATGAAAAGGGAGAACATTTTTCGGAGGACGTTCATCTCCTGCCTCAAGTCAAGTCAAGGGGTGACGCCTACTCGCACGTCTGAAGTGAGGAAGGGACTGTCCTCGCACGGCCACAGATGGCGTGTGTATAACTTCTTACAATTGATTGCTTTTTAATTTGCTTTAATTCCCAACGTTTATAGACGTTCAAGAGTATCCTAGGCTAGGCTTCTATCAAGGAGGTTATTGCCTAATGATTTTAGCCTTAGGGAGAAAGCTGGGGTTGGTGCTCTTCTTATTTTACATTATGATGCTCCCTCTCTACCCCATTAATTAGGTCCCCTATATGTTTTTTTGCTATTCCTTGAGTTTACTATTTTATTTTGTAATTTTTTTTTTGTAATTGTTATCAAGTTCGCCCCCGACTGGGAATGGGACTCGAAACCAGTGGGATTTGTTTGTAAGTGCCGTAACCGTAATTCCCAGCTTGTTTATGAATCCCAAAAACACGGATGACGGTGTGTAATCTTTACTATGCTTTGCTCTTCAAAGGTAAATTTTGAAATGATTATAGCGATTCGTTTCTCGATCAACATTACACGCGCGCGCTGAAGTTCAAAACTCGAACACATAATTTCGAACTTGCTTTTCGTTTTCTCCGCGGGGCAAATAGATGTCAAGCAAGTTTCCGGTGGCCTAATCATCGCAGCTACGCCGTTTTCTTCTCCACACTTTGAACCTCTTTTACAATATTAGTATGGACGAACTGGTTATAAACATTACAGGCAAATTTAACACACGCGCGCACATTATGCTAATCAAAATCAATAGTCCAAATCACTTTCCGAAGTCCTTACATGGAGGCAACGAAACAAAACGCCCTTATTACATAAATTGGTCGCTGAAACACATAGCAGACTACGAGTACGACAGTATACAAATAGGCGCGACAAAATAGCACACATTGCGTAATCAGTTCGAGCGTCGTTGCCTGTGATGGTGTTGGACTTTCCACGGCATTCTTCCATCCCATATTCCTGTCGGTCTCCTAATTAAATTGACACAAGTGGGAGTTCCGTTATACTCAGGCGTTTGAAAGGTAGATAGTAATGGGCATTTAATTGCAAAACAAGAAATGCCAATCGCATCGATGGCTCAATGGCCTAGTTGTTGTTGGTGTTGTGACATTCTTTATATTGTTAATAAACAATGGCCTACGCACACTACACTTTATTGTTTCACTATAAATTAAATATTGTGCTGTGAATAAATAGATATCATTGCAACAAGCAGCATATCATCTGCTTGATACTTATCGGATATATTACCTCTATACCACCCCCACGTTATTCAGTCCAAGCGCTTTATACTGTGGGCATTTCAAGAAAGTTCACACATAAATCACGAATGTGTTTCTGCATGGAGGAAGTATATTCATGCAGTCTATCCCATCCCGTTACGCAATGCTCTATGGTCGAACACAACTCGACTCTCGAGAGTCCAGCGAACCCAACCAGTTATTCAACAACTTGGTGTGTGCACTTGTCTTTTTAATTTACCACTCTGCGGCTGATTTATTTCCATATGAATTTATTTGAAACTCGTTTTCAATACTTTCTCTAAGCTCGTTCGCTAGCCGCTTGCCGTAGCATCATCCCACGCATAGGTCGGTTTAACCGTGCGTGAGTGAGTCGAGCCTAATAACGGAATACCACACGTTCACTTGCAGTTTACCTCACGCTTTGCATTCAGTTATTCGCACAGTTAGCGTCAGGGAAGCGGGAATTTCCAGTTTTACAGAAATAGAAACGCATTTCCCACACAGGAAAATAACCTGCATAGTAAGGAGAAGGACTTGAAAATACGCTATTGTTGCTCGGACATTATTATCAAATAAGAATAATTGTATTAGGCCTATTTGTTGTCAACTGGAGAGTCAATTTCAGTGATTTGGTTCAGAATGTGAGATCAGTTTGACTTTCTATTCAATAACTTTCTCATTAGTGAAGGCATTTAAATGTATTTAAATGCATTTTATTTGTTTGAATTAGTTTGATGTACTTTTGCTTTGTTTGAGCATTATTGCGGGTGCATATTGTTGTGTATATATAGGTTATAGGCCTCATAATTTAAATTGTGAGTAGGTCTGGTCAACTACTGGATGTAGATTACATAAATCATTTTTATTTTCATGTTCGGGGCCGTTAAAGCCTTCGTTTTGAAATAAATAACATTTACTGTAATTATCTCTATAGGTGTTATTTATTTTCAACCGGTTCAACCAACAAGTATTATCTTATCTTGCCCGTGTCGTGTTTGTACTTTGTAGTTTACATTCTTGAGATGAGTTTTGTAATCGCTTCCAAACGTAAAAAGCTGTAGAATCAATTAGTTAAATACAAACAAGCTGTGTTCGAATACTGTTTATTGAACCATTCTACTATCAATCACTTCGTAATAGGCCGACATTGACAAGGTGTAAAACTAGAGATATCTTGAAGTGTTGACATCTTCTAATCAGTCAAATAACAACCTACCTGATTCTTCCTCTACTTTATCTAGTAGTAGAGCTCTAGGCCTATGATACTCATTCGTTCGATAAAAACATATTTCGATGTGATTGCATTATACTTTCGCACGTGCAAGAATGCAATATGCACCAAAACGAGTCGAAAAGAGTGCATGTACGACTGGACGAAGTTTGAAATCTCAATCAAATTAGCATGGGAACGCTGTACGATTTGAGCCAAAAATGTACGTTCGCACTTTTCAAACTACGCTTTTCTATCGAACGCGAGTTTTTTTGTGGGGGGGGGGGTTCATTCTCTGAAAGGTGATACCGATCCTCGTACGATTCCCTTCATGTTTTCCGTTTTCCGATGTTTTCAGTGTTGCAACCATAGATACTAATGGTTGCAACTAACAAAACGATTTATCCCGTTGTTGATTATCAATTAGTCCTCCCACACAGGCACACAGTCTGCCGGAGCCCCACCTCGTGAGGTCCTAAGCGTGAGAGGTTGCACGAGGGTGTGTGTGCGTATGCGTGTGCGTGACGAGAAAAGGAGCGCGTGCGTCAAGTATTTACATGCCCACTTGCTCGCACAAAACAAGAGGCATTCAAACATTCAGGGAGATTAGTTGGAATGTACGTGAACCAGCCAGGTGAAAAGGCCGGCCAGTGCTCATTTTTTAAAATTATAAATACTTTGTTAGTTTCAGGATAGCTTGCAAATACAATTCAATGAGATCCTTCAGGCTACTAAGAATTGCGTCAAGTGTGCCAATAATATGTTTACATTGCTTGTTCTTAGAATGCCAAAGGTTGTTTTAATTCTGTAGCTGTTCTCAATCTCTTTGCCTTTGAATTATCCATTCAAGACTGTTGTTGTTGGGGATCGAGCTCATGACCTCCGACATACCATTCGACCAACTGGTGCCTCGGCCTGTTGTGTTGTGTTGTGTGTGAATACGTGATTTTCGTTTCGTGTTTTAAGAATTGTTATTCAGAAAGTTTATATTTCCATCCTTCTAGAGAAACTACAATTTTGTCGTGTGGCCTTACATTGAAGGCTCTGCACTCTGCAGCCCCGCACAATGTACAAATAATACCAACTTTGCTATAGTCATTCGTTGTTGACGTCTCACTGGAAACGTTGTAATTTGTAGTAATTTCCTTTTCTTCGTACAGCAACCACGTTAGTGACTTTTTTGTAAGTTATGCGTTCGCTTGTTCCTTCCTTTCCAAATCGCTGGATTTTAACTCACTAGTTTTGAATGTATGGAGTTTCTCTTGAAGCACCAACAAACTCTGTTATGTATTAACTTAATCTGCTTTTCACTTTTTTTTTTACATTCGATATTGGTTATCAAAATTATTGCTTTTGCCAAAAATTGAACAAACCTAAGTCCGCAGATTATACTTGTGGAAATGTCATTTTGTGATGGACCATGGAAATACGTTAAAATATTACTATATGGAGAACCCTTGGTTAGAGGCATTGGACATTCATTTGTTTGTTCTAAAAGCCATATCTTACTTGATTTGTGCCCTTTGATAGGTTTGAGAGTGCACCAACACTGTTTTACTAAATACTATCAACTTGAAAGAAATCTCCCGCCTTCCCCAGTTCATCCTTGCTACTAAAATAAACCTGGCCTGGCTCGCCCTAAACGCACGCAGCTGTCGCCGCTAAGGAGCTATTATCATCATCAATAGATTTAAATAGGCAGGAATGTGCTCTCGTGTAGTTATTCGGTGACCCCTAAGACGTCACGAGATGAGAGTGATGCCATCGCTTACCGCCCCAAGATAAGAGAGTGAAAGTCAATTCGTGTAACGTAGCCTACTACTTTGTTTACTATATTTTCCTCGTAAGTCATACACCTTATCTTATTGATACATGAGGCTGGCTTTATTATGGGCGTGACACTGTAATCAGTTTCTTGGCTGATAGTGATATATCTCGCTTTAGTACTCTTCCTTTGCGATGTTTAGAGCCGGGCATTTTAAGTAGGGGAGTTGGACATTGCATATCGTATTTGGATGCAAGCGTTATCTAAATATTAAATATGGTGGAAACTGGAAATTAAAAAAGTTTTTTAATATTGTTTATAGACTCTGGGCTTGCGCATTTAGTGATGTTAAATATTGCTAACCTAAGTTATTTAGCAAGATATGGGGGGGGGGGGGGGGGGGGGGGTACAGTCAGGCGGGCTATTTAGCATCCTATATTTTTTTATAGTAGGTGTAGTCGTTCTCGAATATATATACATACAATTCATGATTGCAGGTAGAAACAATGCATTTGCATGTTTTAATGTCTGGCTCTACCTGTCTTATTTTATCACGACAGACAAATTAAACTATAATAATGTTGCCTGTCTACGATATGAGAATAAATACAATACATAACAATTCCAGGTATTATTTTAATATACCTGCCACATTCCATATTCCGCCAGGATACCAAGAATATTATATTGAATGTGTGTGGGAGGGAGGGGACAAACCACGAGATAGAATCCGACTAAGTATTTCATTTATCTCTGACTTATGAAAATATGTTGCTTGAAGTGATGTTGATCCGTCAGACGGACGGATGGCAGCTACAGCTAGGCAAGGCATGCGGAAGTGTCTTGTCTGTGTTACTATGCTCTCGAATACAGGTTCTCGAAATGGGCAGTGGAAGCCAAGTTAGGCGATGATGGGCAGAACTTTGGTAGAGGAACTTGAAAGACTTTCGCGCCCGCTTGTTGTAAATATTCTCATTTTTAATAGCAGGTGAAAAGGGAAAGGTTGAACGGTTACTCACTCATAGATTTAGTTTTTTACAAAACGCCGGCCGACCCAGTACCACCCGCCTACGTGCGTTTCAACTTCCTACGTCCAACAAGACGATAACTCTTGTACATATCGCTTTCTGGCTGCCGAACAATGAAGGATAATCAGGCATCCCGGCGAGAAGTGACATGCCTCGGCAATTAAAACGGAAATATCTCGAGCGATGGGATGGGACTGGCCCCGAAGTTTTCTGTGATATATCAAAGTGTCTCGGGAAATTATGGCGTGAAGTCAGGACCGTGTAACATGTGAATCAGCGGTTGTACTGTGACCTCTTGAATACTTAATAAGATTGCTTAAGAGGGTTTCAAGTCTTCAGGTGTCATCATTTAGTGGTTAATTTGCCTCTAATTAACTAGTTGGTGCGAGAACAACGGCCAGTGACGGACTTCTGGTGCATGCTGGTTGTGCGATGTGCGGGTGTTGTACTTGTAGCACCTGACAGACTGACTAGTTGCGAGTGTTTAATTAAATTGACAAGACCCAATTGGCAACACTTTGAATGCTTGGAAGCTGGAATGGTCCAGTCGGTCACACAGATACTCCCGGAATGTAATATGTTGGCAGCGACTTCTGCTGTGCTGTGTATTTCTCATCGAAGGATGCTCAGGTGCGAAATGAACCCGAACCAAACGTATCATATTACCACTAGGAAAGAAACTTCCTGCAAAATATTCGCAATCAAAGTCATTCGGAAATGTAATTTCACATTTTTGGCAGACGTGGTAAATAAAACTTTTTTTGCACACGCATCAATACTATGACAAAATTGCAAACGTGATATTTCCGGTATTGAAGTGCTGATAATAAAGTTTATAAAGCCGTGTTAAAAAGTGTCTAGATTTATTCGTATATCGTATTGCGATGCAAAGATTTTCAACTTGATACGGTTGGCATTAATTTCTTTGTATAATCTGTATTTTGCATGCACTCCTTCACATTATTATTCGGTTATTCCTGATAATCTTAATTTCACCGCTCAAAAACTCTTACTGAAAGTTTTGTCACGTTGATTATAACTCGTAGATTGCAAATCCATGCATTAAAATAGATGAGATGTGAATAGCTGTAACTGTAATTAGGACATGGATTTGATTGATTCTATTTATAGTTGCAACTGTGTCCGTGTAGAATTTTATGATGGCGTAGGGGCATGTTCCCTATTTACAATTTGTTAGTGAACTTAGGAAAGAATAATATATTAAAATTGTTTGCGTTTTTACTTTTAAATTTTTTTTTTGGCACCCCTGACGTAGACAAAATGCGCTAGGCCACGTTCGATACGGCCGCCCACGCCTCCTGCAAGATAGATGGAGATTGTGCGACCGTAAAGGCGCTAACCACCAGCCATGCAGCCAGGTAGGCGCAGGCGCTCTAACGCCTTCCATCAACCGTCACGTTTATTGGCCCAGTTTGGAAATGGGTTGATTATTTATTAACAATGACTATGAGAATGACTGCATGCAAATGAAGACGGCCGCCAACTTTCTATGCGAAGCAAGCGCGTTGATTCTAGCCAAGTGCAACGACATACGAATGGCGATCTTGCATGCTCAAACTTTTTGTTTTCTTCGATTATGCGCGCTCGCGAAATTCTCACATAGGTAGTTCTTTCTTTTTTTTACTCATTTGACCAAGGTGCATTTCTGGCACGTTGCACTTCAGAGGACAAGTCCGGCGTCGCCTTGTTCATCTGGTCGTGTTATTTCTTTGGTCGATTCTCGTTGAATCAGCAGAAGTAACGGACACAAGAGTTCATAATCTTCCGTCAGGAATGGACATAAATTTGTGTCACTGTAGTAAATACCGTTAAATATGTAACGTTAGCAATTGTTAACTTTAGTAAACAACATGCTCATAACTTAACGAAGAATTTCAATAATTTTCCTGCTTATGGTGCTGTGTGTACTTTGAGGCATGAACATCTTGGTGTTCGGTCATTGCAGATATATTTTTAAAGGCGCCCCCTGTTATCTGAATTTATATGTAATTTATTGCTTTTTAATTGAATAACATCAAAGAGAGACAATATTATGCGGGTAAATCGAGTTCTCGGTTTTGTCCAATAACAGTGTCGCTCTGTGGCTGGAGAACTGATTATGTATATGGGGTACTTTTCCACTCGATTGCGTTCAAAATTAACACTGCCCGTTTTAGGAGACGCATTCTATTCCTAACTTTGTCGATTATTAGTACACTGGCAATGGACACAGCAGCCAGCGTTCATCTTTGTTTCCGATATCATCGTGGGCCTGATATTCGCTCGGACACACACAGCACAGCACAGCCCGATGATATTTATGCCGACCAATAGTCATGATTCAAATGGTGTTGAAAAGTATTCGATGATGGATGCCAAGCTATATGCCATGCACGCTATGGCAAGCCTATTGTGATATCTGTAGGGCTGTATGATATGTGTCCCGTTCCATGTACACATGTGATTTGTGGCGCTAACCCTTGCACCACTTTATCATTGTGACATTGAGCTTACAGAGATATTGGAAAATAAATAAATATTAACTTGTTACAAATCAAAATGTAACTTTTAATAACGAATGTAACTGGAAAGAAAGATGTTCCAAAGATTCGTCGACAGTATCACAGAAATAATCGTTTGGAGTGGAGTTGTTATCCTAGCTTTTTGTGTCCAAACTTGCTGGTCCATCCAAACTTGGCTCTAAACTGTATAACTACATCAGTTGCAGACTGGCCCCCGACTATTAAAATAAGCAATGGGGTAATGGGATGACCGCGAGTTAATCAAGTGACCGTGTTTTCACACACTTCAAACTTTATGCATAATATTATTATACTACCGAGTTTTGAATTTCAATATTTTCTACAATACGACGGGGCAAAAAGTTGTTAGATTGTAAATGTATGGACCGTTGGGGAATCGTAAACCAATTGCCAGAAATCTACATGTAATGATTTAAATTATTATCATGCATAGGATAGGTCGATTAAACAAATACAATCAATGTGTACGAATTTACAAATAAGTCGGATATCGTCGTTCGCTATCAAATCTATTTTAAATTGAGTGTCCCATCTCCCATTATTATAATAGTGGGCAGTTGGGCACCACATTAATTGGCGATACTTACTGTTTAACCTACACGGGACGCTTTTTTATTTCGTGGAACTGTTATCGACATTGATAGTGAGAGTTGAAAATATTGAGTATCCCCGGTACTTTGTGTTTCTTGGACGACGGTATCACTCAATGTAGTGCAGCAAGCAAGCAAAATATATTGCTCTGTTCATCCCTAACTTGCCCACGGTTATTCTGCCGATGAGCTAAATCAACAATTTCTTTGCTTTTATACCAATTTTATAAGCACAGGCTGTTGAATAGAAAAGTTTTACCGCCATAGGGCAAGCAAGGCCTAGAAGGTTCTTAACGGCAATTGTGATAAGAATAAAATTCATGTCTTTTTATTTCTAGAAATAACATAAAGTTGTATATAAAAGAGTTGCTCTCGTAAAAGTAACCCCAAGTGTTGTCTTTGGTCGAGAAGAAAGACTGACTGATGAACGGACGAACCAAGACAATCCAAGCTGTAATGAAGGAATGTTGCTACCCTAACAAGCTTCATACCCCCTGGTGATTCAAAGAATTTTAAAAATGTCCCCCGAAGTTGTTCGAAGTTTCGGTATCCTGCAGTGGCTTCCTCGCTAAAGTGAAACTCTGGGGGGCTGGACGCCAAGTCGGCTCGCCCGCGTACAAGACATTCATCTTTGTTACTTACCAAGCTGCGGTTCCCAGATGACATTTTTATGAATTGTCTTCTATATTTTATACGTTTGTTATTTTTATCTTGTCCCTTTGTTTCTGCGGCCAGCGCTTTTATACCTTTTCTCATCTTGTCTTCGTGGCTCGGCCTGGCATAGCTCGCAAGAGATGTTTTAGCTTCGCTTCGCACTAACTAAAGTCGAAACGGATAACCGCACGCAACGCATAAGTACAGACAGACCACGAACGTAGGCCCTCTGCCCTATGGACATTTACGTTCCAAAATAATAGTGATCATTTTATTTCTGCTTTGTATCCACTCAAATAACTCATCATTAGCTAGGAGGGCTCGTATTTGAATATGATTATGTAAATTCCCATTTACACAACCCGCATGCGAACTTTGTCATAGTTTACTCGTTTGATTTGTAAAAATAAATATTACGTTGCATGGATTGGTATAAGAAGATTAAAACACGAACTGTTTGCTGTTTTTCCACAAAATGTAAACATTTGTGCACCGTTTCACAGTGTTGTGAATTGTGATAGAGAAGAGAACCTGGATTTAAATACCGATCGCTGCTTTGGCAATATTTGCACGTTGGTGACGTCGGCGCCTTCATTTCAATTCGGACCTCTTTAATTAAAAATTCACCCCTGAAATGGAAAATTTTGTTTGTCTAATTAGGCGGACTCACATTTATTTTTACAATGTTGATGGCTCTTAGTTAGTCTGTGGTGGTAGGCATGTGTGTCATTCGCATGCAATTTAATCAAATATATAGCCCTACATTATTTTTTCTGTTATTAATTTCTAAATAAAAATGTATACCACATTGCTGGCTATCACTACATTCTACGTCATCCAGATCGCGCATTGAAGTTTCGATTGGCCTGGGAATGTTCAGTGGCGCTATTATCTCGGTTTCACCTCAAAGCAAAGGGTCGAGTTTATCACATGGCCAGATTAAACTTTGCCCCTAGTTCGTGTTGGGTCCGCACTGAAAGTCTAGGTAAACTTGTCCGCCCGGCCCCGCGGACCAGTTCCCAATTTAATTAGTCACCCAGGAACATTTTATATTCTCGCTCTCGCTCTCGCCAAAAGGTCCAAAACAGAAAGTGAAAGCAATTATTGGCGAAAGGATTGGATGTACGTGTGAACAACTTTTGAGAATAGTTGTCCAGTCTCTTATCTCACCCCCTATTACAAGCGAGCGACAAACATCGCATGCAAGGGTGGGCATAGTAGTAGTTAAAAGGCAACAAAACTCGCTTTACAAAAGTCTATTGCTATTTGCTACTGGCCAGCCGTGTTGGAAAATGGGTTTTTGTGTTCTTTTCTGTGAGTTTAAATGGATTGTTATGAATGAATACGTATATTTTTTTGTTCGAGTAGTGTTCATGTACGTAGGCGCGTGCAAACTAACATCTGTTGTACTAATGTACTTGTAGTCTAGATAATGTCTTTCTTTAGTGAGTGTTTATAACAGGAAACATAGAGTCTACGACACGTGTTTCTTCGAATATTGTGATTAAAGACTGAAAAAATATAATTCATATAATAATTCTCTCAGTTGTAGTTAGTTATCAACATTGAATTTTCGAAAAACATCTTGCGAACGCCTAATTGTCAATCCTTCCGAACCAGATAAATGGAAGTGACATTTCTATTTCATGATGACAAACCTCAAATTATTCATTCCTATAATATCTTCGACAAATAATTTGCGTACAATATCCCGATTCCCCGACAAGTCAATGTAGCCTAATATTTTCCACTTGCTTACAAATTGCCCCCTATTTCGTAAACTCTCTTACATCATTCTGGTTGGGTTCAGCTGTACATATCTAACAGCTGGCCCATGACAAATGTCTAAACGGCATTGTCACATTCCCCAGTCCTAATAATTAAAGTTAGTGTGGGGATCTTTGCTTTCTGTAATTCCAACAGGAATTTCCCACTCTAGAATTAACCGACTCCGCCAACGCACTATCTATGTCGTTTTCAGCTTCCTTTTTAAAGTGGTCATGCAAAGTTCATGAACACTGGTGGCTTTGTGACAAGGATTGACTTATTTCCATCTTCGGGGCGCTCTCCGATACTCTACGATTAGGTTAGGTGGGGCATCGGGACAGTGGGGCATCGGAGATGCGCCCCCTTCTTCCTATCAATATAGGTATATACATATTTTACAACTCTAGGCCTAATAATTTAATTCGTTACTCCACGTCGCGTCTATAACCAGCCAGCATGTGGCCTTCATGCGATAATGCCTCAAGTGGAGCAGAACGCTTCGTTTGTTGGCTCCCTGCCTCTGTTTGCAGCCATTGAAAAACGTGATTGAGTTTTTGATTAGTTTAATTTGAGGTTTGAGTCGCCTCGTATCTGTAATAACGAGGAGCGGGTTATTGCCTCATGGCGGCGTGGAGTGGACTTGACTGCCAGTGATTCTGTGACGTATTTCATAACCGAAACCTAATCATACGCAGGAATATGAACACGTTGGCCCGGCTACTGGAATACCAGAGAATCAACACTTTCCTTTATCTATGCTACAATAAGCGCATTCAATAAAGCCCTACACGTAGGTGAGATGTATTGATACGAGTAAGACCAATGACCAGTTACGAACAACGGCAGTTTGGAAACAATGCCCGATATAGGCGGCTCAGAGAGAGAGAGAGAGAGAGAGGAGAGAGAGAGAGAGAGAGAGAGAGAGAGAGAGAGAAGCTGCAATAATCCCCGAGGTTGTGGGTTCGATATCCGCTATAGACAATCCGTCCTGAAGGTTTTCCTAGATATTATCTTGATTATATCAAACAATGGCTGGTTTTACCTATTCTTATGCTTTGTCACCTTGCACCTGATTATGGAGCTCTCCAGATAAGTTCTAGCCTAATTTTATAAATTTATGTTTACTAAATCAACTGTTTTGTTTAGTGTGTGTATATATATATTTGTGTTGGTTATATTTGCTATTTGGACATCACCTACGTATTTTATGCTAACGTGCATTTATGGTATAAAATCGACTTAGTAGCACAGCTTGTTGGTTAGTTCAATTGAATACTCTAGCACAGATAATAGAGTACACTCTAGTATCCTATCTTGGTTGGATTGGATGTGATAGTTCTTTTCAAGTGAGGGTGTGAATTAGTCCAGTGATGAACACGTGCACTGCACCTGAGTGGTTTGGTCTTTGGTTTGGTATGTCGGTTTATATTCATCAGCTAAAGCACGTATGCATGTGGTTATTTATAATTCTGGCACTAATGGAACATAGCCCAAAGCTGGTTAAATAATTTGGTTAATTAGGAGCACAACTGGGAATACAGAATTATCAAAATTATTGACGTTCCGGACTTACAGCTTGTCCACAAACAAAATTCTCTGATTAAGCCAAATGATCACTGTACACAGTACAGACTGCGCCAACATTATATTTTTATGTTTGCGTCGCATCAAATCACGTTTTTACGTTGGTTTAATCTTTATGAGTGATACCATAAACGACAAAAAAAGACTATATAAATAACGTGGTTTTACAATTTTAGTTACGAGTTTTATGTCCCGTTTATTAAGTTTTTATTCATGACGTTGACGTGAGGTAAGTAATACGTGAACAGGCTGGTAAACTAGCAGTGCAGCCTCGCCTCAACCTGATGGGGCTGCATGGCAACTTGGACGTACGCTACCCTCCCCTTCAGCATTATTGAAATGATACAGCTCAAATTTATTCTACACGATATTCATATTTCAAACCAATAACAAAACGCATTAATATGTATGTTCTTGAAACTTCCATGCTATTAAAATATATAAACTCTACAAAAAAATTAATGGAAAGTTTAATATATTCAAATAATCTAAGACGATGACTTGTTATTTTATATGGTCTAAGTCGCCCGACACAAACTTTTTAGATTGTTAGTAGGTCGACGTTTTATAGTGTTATATAGCCCAGGGACTGTTGTGTACTAAAGCCCGAGCCCTCACAGCTCCCAGTGTTGTATCGTGTATCCTAATTGTGGTTTCAGGTTAGTTTCCAACATCCCTGTATGTTTTTTTGTGCGTGTGTGTTTTTAAGAGTCGTTTAGACTTCAGGGGGTCTGGATTGTAAAGAGGCGTAGCGAAGCGGAACTACGTGTCTCGTAGGGACTTCTGGGTTGGTCGTGTCAACCTTGTAGGGGAGAGAAGTTACAGCTCAATGCTTCACTTGTCTGCTTGCTTGCCTGCGGTTCAATCCGTTCCACACTGATCGCCCAATGACATTAGCCTCTTTATGTCGCCACTCGCCCTTCAGGACTTCAGCCTATCTTGGACAGAATACTGGAAAATAAATTTGATTCACACATTTTGGAGGGTTGTGTCCGAATTGCGTTTTAATGCTTTTCAACGGTTGTATCTTTGTCATTATAAACTGGATGCAATTTGCAAACTTATTTTTTAAAACACTTCAGAGTGCACATTCCACTTAAACCATACCATTTTATTATTTACATCCAGTTTCATTACTTAGAAATTAATTAGGCAGCACGCGTTGACTTCCGACCGTTTATCGCCAAAGAATGTGGATATCATTCAAATTTTGGTAAAATAGTGGTTTTATCCCACTGTACAGAGGCGGACTGGCAGGTACGGAACTACGGAATCCCGTACGGGGCCCCCCCGGTTGGGGGCCCCTGGGGCCCCCAACCCAACCCTAACATATAAAGTTTTTAAATGAAAATATTATTTGTCTTAAAATTGCAAAGGTTTAAACGAGCACATCACAGTCATTCGAATATTCATATAAAACGTAAAGGTAAGACAATGTAAATGTTGGATGTACCTTGGTGCCTACAGGGGCCTATCGTTATTTGCCACTCAGTCTGTCGGTATTAATTTTTACGATTACTAATGGCAGAGTAAGGGTTGTGGGGAATAGTCAATATATCCACTGGCATAGCGGCGGACCCCGCAAACCCCGCGAAACGGGGGCCCCGATAAAAATGGATCACATTTTTATGAAAATTTCAAATAAAACAGCAATTCACTCAATATTATATAAAATAACGTGAAAAAGTTCGCGGGCCCCCCAAAAAAACTGAAATAATACTTGAATTATTTAAAAAAATGTTTTATAAGTCAGAAAATCACTTAAAGGTATCAAGAATAATCTCAAAATTCATATGCATACGCTATGAAGAAGACACCTAAGAATTTTCTAAGAAACTTACATTTTACGTTTTTCAACAGCAAAATATTTTGTAGACACCATAGCAGCAAAAATGTGCTGAGAGGGTGATGGAGAGGGGGTGGCGGGTCGCCATCAATTGTTTTATAGGCCTAGCCTATATAATTTTTTTCAAGGAAAACCTGTTTTAGGGTGCAATGTATGACCCTCTTCAGGTGTTTTGACTAGGTTGTGGATAGTACATAATGCGCACTCTAGCCTAGGGGACAGGGAGAAAGGGTTCTCGCGTCGTGGTCGTCATTGCCTTTGTCATCGTTCGTGTAGTCATTGTCGTCGTCTTAATGGGGGGGGGGGGGTCGTCAAAGGAAATGGAAATGTCATCGACGACGACCGCAGCTCGCCTCTAGTGTCAGGGATTATTATACTCCCCTACTTGCTAACTGATGTCTTGCGAGGTGGACCTATACGCTCTTCCCTCGCCTTTTATGACATAGCAGAGCCATGCTATGGTCCAAAATTTCTGGCCCGCGTTGTTTCAATATTTTGGCTTAGTGGAATAATGCTTCATCAATAATAAATGTTTGCCTTTTTTATTTATCTGTTAAAATAATATCAGGACTATTATGTTGTATCGTCTTATTTATTGTTTATCCTTGTTGTTACATTCAACAAATACAAAATTCAGCAAATATTTTGCTAAAAATCCAATTGCGATGAAATTTTCTGGAGGCCTTTGAAATCTCTGAACTTAGAACTGCCACTTTTTTTTAGCGCAATCGAAATATTATTTCTCATGAAAATCGCAATTTTACGATTTTTTCGAGTTTTAAACATTTCTTCGACTTACAACACCGACATGCTTTATCCGATTGTAATGATTTTTTTACAGAACCTTGATTTTATGAATTAATATATTCGTGTGAAATTTAAGTGCAATCAAAAAAATATTTTGTAATGAAAATTGCAATTTTACACTTTTTTCTTTTTTTTAAAACACTTCCCCGACTTACAACACCTACATTCTTTATCCGATTCTAATTATTTTTTTACACAACCTTAATTCTATGAATTAATATATTCATGTGAAATTTGAGCGCAATCGAAAAATTATTTCTCATGAAAATCGCAATTTTACGTTTTTTTGTTAACAAAAAATTACGCTCATACCTCAACGCGCCTGAAAAAGCGTTTGCGAAGCTTCCTATTTATTATTATTAAGATTATTATTATTATTAGTATTGCTGTAACTTAGTATTATTACTTTTGTTACCGGTACACGTAAAAATATATGGATGTGTAACAGCTGATTTTCCAAAGAAACGCATTTTTGATAACGCTACAAAGTGTTTTTTATTCACTTCTAAGTTTTTCCATACCTCTCATTTACATAAAATGATATTAAAACTCCGCATGTAATTATGTTGGGAAAAATATTAGACGATAAGAATTTATATTCTCATTCACCGCCGTAACCAGGGGCTGGTAACCCGGGTGAAAATCTGGAGTAGACCATGTTGAATTGCTAATAGAATAATAGTCCAGTCAGCACTATTTTTTTGACTAAAACTCGTTAAAATACTCCAATCTGTAGGAATCGAAAAAATTACTGGCGCTGCAGTGCGCTCCGGACCCGCATTACCTTGGGGGGACCTCCCACCATTATTTTATGTATTTATTTTATACAAGGTCAGACTTTACCCAAACATACTAATGGCGTCACCCTAGAATCTTCTATAAAGTAATTTTATTAACATATTAATAAGAGTCGAATAATATAACACTATTTACATTAATATTCAACGATTTTTGGGACATTGTACCGTGTTAATAAGAGTGTAATGTAACCCATTACAAGAACTGATGAATACGTTTTTCTATACATTATACTAAACTCTTTATTAATCTCGTCAGGACGTTAGCGTTTCAATTCCATTTGGCGGTTTTGTTTTGAGTATCGACTGCACAATAATTACATTATTTTGGTTTCTAAAACGCACCAAACGCACTCTAAAAACCGGATTTAAAAAAAAATCGCCTGCGGCGCTATTGTTGGGGGGCTTGCCCCCCAAACCCCCCACACATGTCCCACGAAAGTATAAATTTAAATTTTACACCCCCTAACAAAATTCCTGCGGACGCCCTTGATTCATACCCGGGTAATTTTTATAGCCTAGGCCTACTTACGGCCCTGTTCTCATTGAATGAGTTGTACTGTTTTCAAATTCAAATTGCGATATTAACTGAGGTATGACCACAATATTTAATGACTAGGTCACTTAATCTATCCGTTCAAAATATACATCAGATTGCTTTAAAAGCCGTCTTGAGAGTAAAATGAAGCGAAAAATTTTCGCCTCCGGCGGCTGGGGCTTCGCCCCAGACCCCTTTGGGGCCCACCAAAGTACTTTCCGTACGGGGCCCCTACCCCCCCAGTCCGCCTCTCCCACTGTATATGAGCTCAAGTAATGAATGAGTAAAACAGTGCTCTAATATTAAGGTAACTGTTTCTTGCATTAACTTTGATCGAGTCTCAGGCACGCTAAACTTGTCGTCAGTACGTTGAGCAACGAAACAAAATAAAGTAATTTTCGTGTATTCCTTGACATATCCACGACATATTGTATATCTTGTAGGAAGTGATATCGCATTGGCCCCGCGTCCCCCGTTGCAAAATATAACCTCGTTTCAAAGTTTTGTAGGGGCCGTTATCACGAGCCAAGAAGGATTTCTTTTTTCCTGCTGTAAAGTACTGCTTGAATATTTATATCGAGTGCATTTGGGAGTTGTAAGTGGTATGTTGCAAAGATATACTCTTTTATTACGCCTCGTTTATGGCTGAATCTCGCGAACTACAGGCCCGTTTTACGACTTCCCATCTCACACCACCGACTAAAAACAGAACATTTCCTAGCTTATATCTTAATAAACGTGTTCCATTTTAATAATTGTTATGACATGAATTGTTATCAAGTTTTTACTGGTTGAAGCTTATGTAAAATAAATGTTTTTCTAACGTCAGTATAATGGTCTTGGGTCTCAATCCCAGAGTATGTTTATGAGTGACGGAAGAAACACAGCAAAAACTTAATTCGGGAATCCACTATGGACGAATTCTAGACCCTTTTTTAAAGTGACTCGAAGAAAGACAAGACAAATTTGTAATGCATATCTATTGACGGATACTGAACAAGTGTGACACTAATAATAACACGAACCAGCTAGTATATTTACTTGCCTTCTATTTGTGGGCTAGTTGCATAGTTGCGTTTTTGTTTACCCTTCTCATCCACCTATTTCCCAGTTGGCATTAAGAGCGGTAGGTAGGTAGGGAAGTTTTGCTCTTCAAAAGTCCATCAGCCGAGACTACTTCCAATAAAAGTGTATAATGTCTACGTCCCAAGAGCTAACGTCCACATTATGTTGGCATTTCCACGTCTCCCTGCATGCAGTGACTAGACAAGCGAGTGCAGGCAGCACGCAGCAGTGAACCCCTGGGACGTTTGCCTCAATGGCCCTTGACAAGATCAGTCTGCTGTGCACGAGCTATTCGTCTTCCCGTGATTTCGAGCTCTTCCTCATTCTTCGTCGGTTTGTCATTTGAAATTCTTCACCTTTACTTTCTCGCACTTTTCATGTCGGTGTTCACACCATATCCGTGACACTTACGACGCAGATGAAATCAATCAATGCAACTTCAGAGTATCGTTATTATTTTTTTCTGAACTTTACAACAAAGGAGACTAATAAAACCTATTCGATCTAGTCCTAAAAATTGTTCCCTTGTGGATAGAATGGATATGATGTTTCATTTTCTTTTTTTTTTAAATTGAACAAATCAAGAATATGTTTCACTTACACTTCTGCATAGCTAGTTTGTGTAGCTATTTCTGAAGTTCCGGTATTTAAACATTTTAAGTATACTGTTTTCATCACCTTTATCAGTTTTGTACTAGTGTTGTGATCTCACTTTTTACTCGATTATTGTCATGTTGTTATAGTAGAATCGCGAGTAGAATTAATGTACTTCATAAAGAAGATATAAATCTTTAAAAAACACTCTTTGTGAGTAGTTTCCCTTACTTGAGCTAATAAACAAGAAACCTGCCTATACAATAACTTACGCGATTGTAATTCTCTGATTGGTTTTCCACGCACGTACATGAGGCCCCCGCACTCTTCCATATTCAATGTAAATCAAGGAACGGCCGAAGGTCTCGCTCGAAACTTGTTATAGTTTGGTTTACTTTAGACAAGGTTTACACAACTAGAATACCATACCATGTACGAGAGCTAAGTTTCTCGAGGGTCAGGCTAGGGGTATTTCTTGTAGTGTATATAGGATAGGCCTATGCACACACGATAATGCAAACATTGCTGGCGTGTCTGTTTTTCGCCAGCACAATAATACGCTGACATATTTGTTTACGATAAAAATGCAGACCGATGTATACAAAATATTGAGAAAAGTGAGAAAGTGCACACTTTTCGTAGAAGGTACACACTTCCGTGAGCAGCAACGTCGTCACGAGCTGTTTTACCCCCCCCCCCCCTCTCCTCTACCTCGGTACATCAAAGACAACTTGGTCCTTGAGGTCTACCCTTTGACCCATCTATTCAGTTCAGTCAACATTAGTGATTACGAAACGATGATAAACTCCAGATTAGTGTTCCTCAGTTAGTTACCATCTATAGAAATGTGTAGTTATAAATGTTCACAGTGTGAATTGAGTTACAAAAAAAAGCTATTCAAATTTCAAAAGTTTAAACGAGAATATGTTATTTATTATGCAACTGTATTAATCAGGTATGCAAGAAGAAGTAATTTACCTTATAAACGACCGACATTCGTTGTTCAAACGTCACGCGACGTGTGAACGTTAATACTTTATTGGACACATAGAACTTTAGAAATGGGTTGTGACTCGTTTGATTAAAATTAATGTGCTATAACCTAATTTTGTCTGACTGGCTATGTATGATACACACACTCAAAATACTTACTCCGCGTTAGCCATCCATAAAAAACGTATTTTGTTGTTGTTCCCCTCTGTGCGTTTGTGCGTGTGATGCCAAAGTAGTAAAATACTTTGTTCAGTCTGATGTCCATTTCAATTACTTATTATTAAACTATATTACGTTGTTTCTTCTAAATTGATTATGATGTTTGTTTTCTTCTTTCCTGTTTTATTTATTAGCATAGATAGTTGCAAACATGGATATCTAGAATGCCAATGATTCACAATAATTGTCATATAAGGAACCTGTATATACTGTCAATTGTGTTCTAATGTAGCAACATTTGTTTGCACATGCATCTATTGAGCATTATGTTTAAACAAAGGTCTTGTAAATTTGGTTGTTTAGAGTTGGTTCTTGCGAATATGAGAGTAAAAGTCCATGAAATAGATACGCTGGTTCATTACCTTAATTATCGTTAATTCGTTTTGTCTATAGATCTGCACAAGAGAAAATGTAATTCAAACCCTACCCAGCCCCATCAATTTAGTAACATTTTGGTGTTGTCACAAATTTGCGATTTTCCCTGGTTATACGAGTGGTGTGTGACAGTGTGTAGTGATTGCCCATTTCCACGGTCAAATATAAACTTCAAATGTGTTTTTCCTCTCGGGAAAGTATTGGAAGCGAAGCTCCGATCTTGTTCATCGTATCCCAATTACTGTGTGTCATGGCATAAACTGTGTGCGTGTGTTTACGCATCGTTACCTCCGAAGACGAGCCGAACGTCCTCGACATCGATACCATTGTCCGTTGCATCGTCTAGTATGATAGTCACACATCGATACCATTGTCCGTTGCATCGTCTAGTATGATAGTCACACATCGATACCATTGTCCGTTGCATCGTCTAGTATGGTAGTCGCACATCGATACCATTGTCCGAATGCATCGTATCGTAGTCGTAAATCGATCGATATTATTATTGTCTTGTTTTATATCATCTAGCACGCTATAGTGGTATAGGCGCTCCACGCTAAGAAAGCAGATGCGCGCGCTTTCGACGGGCCAATCAGCGATCGTTATTTTAAATTGGAGCCTGCTGAATGGCTACAATTCACCCGTTAAAAGAGCGCGCAACTCCTTTCTTAGCGTGGAGCGCCTAAAGCGATATCTTCATTGTAGTCGCACATCTGTGTTGTGTGCATAAATATCTAGATTGAGTATGGTAATGGTTCCAAAATCGGCATCGTTAAACATAGTAAACGCGTACAGTAAAATGTTAAATATATTATTATAATATTATACAAAAATGCAAATCAATTGATTGTATGGATGGACCCTATAGGCTCGTTTTTTCATCATATCTATTGCTATGTTTAACTTTACACCTTTAATTTGAACGAGTGTTTTCGAAAGCCAACTGAAGATTTGTTAGAGAGGAGAGGGAGAGAGAGGAGTGGGGGATTTGTTTTGCCTCCATGCAAATGTTAGTCAAACGAAATTAATTATTTAAACGTAAACAGTAACTGCACATCACTTTGTTTTCGTTATATCATTGACTTTGATCCCATTAAATAGTTAAATGTCTTGTTGCAGTCATTAAATAATTAATTGTGGTGTTATGGAAATCCAACTGCACACGAAAGGTTTAGAATATGTGTGCTTGTTCTATTAACAATGGCATGGCTGGATGGTACTATAAGAATGCTCTACTGTATAACGCAATTCGTTATCAACGGAAGAAAAATAAATTTTTCGCGTCACAAAATCTTACTTGAGCGTAAACTTTATCACTTGGCACTTGGCCTCTTCGATTAATTGCAGTTTATTAAGTTTTTTAGGCATGATATATCTTACATTTTAAGGCAGTTAGATGCATAACTCATAGTACAAAGTAGAAAGTAATTTTATGTTAGTATGTTCGTTAGTTACGCTTATGAAATACGTAAGAGTCCAAATGAAAAGATCTTTTATAATAAAACATAGTTTACAAATTAACGATGTTACGTTATTTGTGTAGTTATTTACACATGGGGCCATGGGCTCTCTGAAACTTTCTTTCACAGATGGTTGAATACGACGCTACTGTGTTGATGGGTGGTGTGGAGATAGTAGAACAATAAACGTGTAACACAACACAACTCTGAACAGTAATAGTTAATTTAAACGAAACTAACATTCTTTTTCCTTTAGGCCTAGTTTTTCTTCAACGTGTTTCTAAGAGCAACAAAACAAACATTTTATTTTCCAACGTACAATAAATTGCGCCGAAATGTGCATTGATTGATTCTAATTTAACCTCGCAATACATCAAGGATTCAATCAAATCCTCGTTTTTATTAAACGACTTTTCTCGATCAACAATCAGTGAAGTTGGACGTGACGTCAATTGTCAATTGGTTTACTTTCTGGTGGCGATTTATTTCACCTTTTGAGTACACTTTGTAGCGGGGCCAAGGGCTTCCATGAAAACCATACGTCATCCAACACAAATATTGGCCAATCATTGGATTAACTCTTATTTAACATAGACGGAGTGTATGAGAATGTTGTGTAAGCGCGAAAGACAAATTGCGCGTGAATATAAGATGCACTTGAAATGACATCTGATGTCACCTCGGTAATAAATGATCCTTCAGAGAAATACACGTTATTTTCGCGAGTGTGGCATGTTATGAAAAGTAAAAGAGGAACACAACCCTAACAATTCTCCGCCCTCCTGTTGCGAGATGGATTAAACTCTGTTTGCTCAGCTCTATCTGTGACTGTCAGCTTGACAGCCGCGTGCGTAAGGGATGGCCGCGAGAAGGTAGATGCGTAAGAGAATAACGCACCGTAATTTTGAATTATTAAATTAGATTTTAATTAAACCCAAGAGTTGCTTAGATTAAAATCGGCTTTAGTGTGCATTGGGTTACGGATAGTCGGTCCGTTGAGGTGAGGTGAACAAGTCACGAGGTGTGCGTCAACTTAACGTGATCGTGTCATGTTACCGGTTGAAGGATGCTTGTCTAGTGCACATGCGCAGTGAGTGTACATTCGAAAGATTTGTGTGATGAGTGGAAGAAAAGTTGTGACTTTAAGGGTGGATTATGTGGGGTCGTTAAAAGTTTTAACTGCTTGTAAAATGGTGAACGACTGTTTAGACCTCTTCGTCTCAACTGTCGTCCTAACTAGTACGTGTTTGATTTGCAAGGTTTATGTAATGAGATGCCATAAGCTTCGTGGCTTTTCCATATCGGTGCTTGGTTCGAGCTCGCGTTGGGAAATCCGCTGTTTTATTCGCGATTCGGCCAGTTTTACTAAATAACGCCTCCCCTCAGTATATATAGGGTCAGGGAGTGGGGGTTGCTATGGGGATGAAACACGTCTTTACTCCTCAACCCCAAAAACCTCTTAGCCAAGTGGCCCAGTTCGCAAAGTTATCCCCGACAAGGTAACTTTTTCAACTTTAATTTTGTTTGATATTAGGCTACGTGTTTTTTTCTTAGCTTCCATACAAGAAGAAGTTTTTCCCTGGCCTAGGGAGATACGATGCGGTACACGTACAATTCAAATTAACCGTCGAGTGCCTCGATAACTTTTCGTCGCTAGCGCCATTGCATTCCAACCAGGCGACCAAGTTTGCGCGCTGTGTTGTCTGGAAATGTTATTCCTTTGGCCAACTTGTAAATAAAGCTCAACCCTTTTCATCAATCTGAAACCCTCCCCTGGTGTAGGCCTATCTATGTATTTTTTATTTATTATTTTCCTCCTTCCCAAGGCAGTTGATTGAATCCTGGTCGGCTTATTCCACACGAGATCGGGACTCCCACAACCTCCCGACTGTGTGTCGCGCGGGCTGCCTACACCTCGCCCAGCAGGCGGCGCTTTATGGGTTATTTATATGAAAAGGAAGTAGGGAAACAGCCGAGGGTCACTTCCAACCCATAAAAGAATAATAATAAGTCTGCTGCACTGGCAACATATCGTGAGAAAACGTGCCACCCACACCAGTAGTAATTTTAATGAATTTCTGTGTTTTTTTTTTCTGTATCGTGCTCTGAATGTTTTAAAATTTAATGTTGTCGTGGTTTGAGGTGAAGGTGAGGTATTTATCATTCTTCCATCTCCCCCTTCGCCATCCGTGGTGTTAATATTCATCCGCGGCCATTGTTCTAGCTTCATGTAGGGTGACGTCACCACTCAATTAAAGCAATGAGAAGTTTTTACGTCGACTCATTCAGGCCGAGCGAGCGACATCAATTACAGTCGGGCCTTCTGTAACGGCTAACAAGTGAATCTGGTCCTACCACCGGATGTTCCCGACACGACTAGAAATAGACGAACCATCAATCCAATCAATCACGGCCCTCAACTATAAATCCTTCAAATATCAACTTTTCGAACATTTCCATAATTCATTTTTCATGAACAGTTTGGGGGTTGGGGGCCTTGTCAACAATTTTCTACTCCACTTGCATTCTAGGCGGTATGCGTGAAAAATTTAAATTATTATCCCGATTTAATATGAATTGTAAATTCACCTAATTTAAGGCTCTGTATCACAAAACCATAAAAGTCAGAACCGTGCGACCATTAAACATGGCGCAATTTTCTCGATGTGTGATTTAATTGGTTCCTCGAGCGTGACTAAAATTAAATCTTTGTCTGGGTGTTGGCTAGTAAGCCTACCTTATTCGCCGTATAGCCCAATCCAAACGAACGCTACCGAGAATACAAGGCTACTTCTCTGCGCCAAACCATGGTGTGAACCCAACTCAACAATATTTTATAAGCCCGTTAATAACTCTTTTAGCTTTCGTGTTCATAAATTGCCCCTCATTAAATGAGCATTTTACTTTACGAAAGTTTACAAAATATTTGGGCAACTTATTGGTTTGCCCGAATATCTCATTACAACTTTCTGTATGTTCATTGTAAAATCTTCAGTGGAGAGTGGCAAGCTGTAATTTAATATTTCTTCAGGATTAAACACCTCTCAAAATTGGAACGACTGGTCCCAAAATTAATAAAGTGCGGTAAACGTGGTAAGAATGTGTATCCTACAAGACTTTGTGAGCTTCTATACACCCTGTGAAGTCTGAAGATTTTTTCGCCGACATAAACCTCCTCCAACCCGACCGGAGAAAGGACGTGAAGTCTTGTATTTTATGTCGGGACATAAGGCAGACTATAATGGCGGAAAACTAAGGGGTTCCACTCTGATGTCTTTTCTACGACTTATAAAACTGCAGGGTAGATAACAATTATACAATACTGGTTGGTCTTTCAGCAATGATGCTTCGTGTTAGCTTTCCAGCCTGGAACGAATGCGAGGTACTCAAGTAAGAGTGAATAAATATCTCGTGCGATTAGTTGATTAACAGACAATGACAATCGCAAGGTTGTTAACGTGGGCTGGTACAGTTAGTTGTGAATGTACTTTCTTTCACAACTAAAATATCACAAGTGTGTATGTTAATGATGGTATATTCATCCAGTTCCTAAGCCATGTCAAAATGTAACATTGAAAAATGGTGTTGTCAATTATGAATGTATATTTTCCATTCCACTGCTCATGTAGGTCAGTGCCATACTAGTTAGCAGAGCTAGTCAGCTGATGTGTCTAGTAAAAGTTATTATTAATGCACTTCTGTATGAGAGTAGTTAATAGACACTAACTCAAGATGTAAGCAAGAACTGGCTTTGTGGTGGAAGTAGGAGGCTTATTTTGTTGTTGCCAAATCAAGTACTCTTTAGATAGAAGATAAAACATTCTAAGCAAATATAGAATATAGGAATTTAGTGATGTTTACGTCGTACATAATGATGTACCTAATTGGGTGCGTGTCGGGTGTCTCTTTGCTCCACCTATGGAACTGTTGAGCGCTCGCGCCTAAATGTGCTGTTTTGAAACTTCATACTTTTTATTTCTACTGCAAATGGCGAGCAACGCGTTAACCTATAATCTATCAGAGCTTAATGAGGTTTCATAATTGCTTCCCATTCGTGATTTAGATCATGCATGGTTACTGGTCGTGCTACGGCGCTGGTGGTGTATAATTGTGCATCGTGTGTGGTGCTATCAGTCCAGGTACAAGTCGTTTTACGTGTTTCGCGTCGGGAACACACTAGCTATAAGCGTCACCTTTTATAATAACTCACACTCTGTTTAATGTGGCACGATGATTATGCACACTACACTGCTTGCTGTGGGCACTCTGGCTATGATCTATTCGTCTTATTCCTATTATACGTGATTTATATGATCCGCAACGTGTAATTAGAAAATACAATTTGTGAATAAGATTATATTAAATTGTCTTGAAATTAAATTGTGGACCAATTAAACAAGGAAATGATAAGTAAATGATTCATAATTGCAAGTTTAACGTCTACCTGGCTTCCGTTGGATGAAATCACGAACTGAATTTGACATTGAAATGAGAAAAAAATATTTGGAAAATCTTGAGGAACGCTTGCCCAAGGTTGTTAGATTAACTACGCACTATATTTCAGTATTAGCACCAGAAGAAAATGCGATTTTGTTCGTTAGTGTTATTGTTGATGATTTATTTTAACAATTTTAAGATTTAATTAAATGATATAATAGCCGTGGTTGGCGGATCTAATACAACAAGTTTTAAGCCGTGAGGCATAGGCGATTGAGCGCTCAGAAAATAATTAAACCCCCGAAAAATAAAGAACTACTTGGGGGAAAGGAAATAGGATTAATAATATTGTCGAAAACAGCCGGCGGTTATAAACGAATCAAGAGTAATTTAATTTTCATATAACGTATAGGGCCTAGGTCTTTCATGAGCGGGCCTCTAATTTATTGCCGGTGTAAGTGTTGCGGTGCACGCGGTCCTGCAATATATATGAGACAACTTTCCCCGCCAGTGTAACAATAACAACAACAACAACAACATGTTTGTTGGAGCAGAACGTTCACTTCGCACTTGCATCTGTTCTGTACATACACAAATCTAACGGTTATACCGGTTTACGAGACCAAACTGCGCATGCACTGGACCGATTCGTCTTGCAAGTGCGATTAAAGTAAAACCAGTAAACCACTCGAACGGAACTTAAAAAAGTAAAAGAGCAGAAAAGTAGAAATTACTCTCGGTGAATTATTTATTTCGCCCCATCCAAGTCGTTCGTGCCTAGACTGTCCCGCGAAACTCCGTCGACGGAAATGAACACGTTTCTCCCACTTAGACGAAGATTTCCATCTCTCTTCGCCATTAGATCGTCACTTGTCAACTCAAAGTGGGTATCGAGATATCGGAAATGTCATTACGAATCGAGTTCGACTACTACTGTTACAATGTTCGACGTTGACAGTCGATATCGAACCTTTCATCGTTACTTTCTCTTCCTCGACGAGGATTCTGTGGGTGTTGCACGTTGCCTAACCCCGCGTGAAGAAGATCATAATGTACAGCCTCCTCCTCTTCTGTCCTCACCCAACATTAACACACAATTCATAACGGAAAGCTGAGAAGAGAAAATCAATTTTGGGGTCATTCGTCCTTGTGGTTTTCTCGCGCTCATCTTTAAGGTTGGCACAATAGACGTATTCTTTCGGCAACACCAGGCCTTTAAATCCACACATAATTGATCATTACCATACTCGATGTTATTATTGAATGTAACTGTAATAAATAATGGCCAACAGGAAATATATAGGGCCCGCCCATCTGCTGGTTCATGGTTCTCTTCACACATTAAATTCTCTTGATTTATCAGTCCGTTCTCACTCTTATTTCTGGAAATAGGTGTAGAAAGTTGAGCTTACACTTGCATTGGCGAGTGCGATGTTCATCTACTCGTTGTGCAGTGCCATATTACTCAACAACGTAAGAAGTAAAAGTAAACGTTTTGTTGCACTATCAGCCACAATCTTAATGGCTTCGAACGAAAACGATGTCATGGCGTTCGCTTCGGAAAATGATAAATATCCACAGTTTAAAAGTCAAGTCCAATATTTACATTCGTGTTCGTTTTGCTAACCAGTTCAACAGTGGGAGGATCTGTCTGACGCATTTTAATAAATTTGTTTTGCCGATTCAATTTCACTCTTCACCAATTTTTTCCGTAGGGGCTCAACGAATAAATATATCTAACGCCGAGGTGAATGCTTGTTGATAAATATGTGTTTGTGCTTTCGTTTTCTAATCCTTGACACGCGTATTTGCACATTAGCTTAAAAGAGGATAACGAACTCTAATCCTAACGATTAATTTACGCAGATAGGCTTAGGTTGCGTGCAATGTAAGCTAAGTCTGAGAGTACACTGTCCGACTAAATGCTTTGACATATTTCTATGGTTTCCAAGATAATTGATTACTCCCTCATTTGAATTTTGCACTATCACCACATTACTGTCTCCATTTGATCTGGACTGGGCAGCCCATGTGCCCCTCTCGATGGGTTGCATCTGGATTTTTTGTCCTTGTTTTAATACCATATTTGAGTGTGTATAAATGTTATTTAATTATTACTTTCAAGCTTAATAACAAATGGCATGCCTAAATTAAGTTGTACTACAATGTATTGTTTTGTTGTTTCAGATAGTGGTTAGGAGGAGTGAGCGAATAAGGGTGATGGAGTGAGTGCGCCGGCCGCCATGTTAGCTGGAGATGCCGCTGCGCTGCGGCCGAGAACTCTCGGCTTGACGGGCGCATGCGCGATACTGCTACTGGCGCTCCAAGCGGCGGCGTGGGTGCAAGATGTCATGCCCAAGATGTATGTTCAGTTGGGTAAGTACACATTGTTTACTCACACCCCGAGGTAATAACAAATGAGATTGTATTGTTAGGACGTTTTATTTTCTAAAGTCCGTCTGTTGCTGTGCGTGTGAGTTGGCACGGTCCAAAGAAACGCCGCAAGTGCGGATCCAGTATTACAGGTTAGGTTAGAACTGTAGGTTTGTTGTATTCTTTGCCTTTTCAATTTGCAGAAATGTTTGCCTTGTAGTTCAAGCCACATGCAATAGTAAACGTGATGTATTGTTTAACCGCGAATTATTGATTGATACAAATAATGGGAAAGATGATAAAATCTCTGTGGGCAGGAGGCGAACCGCGAAACTATTATAGTAGTAGGAATATAACTCTATACAACATATCTATTTTATTATCAGAATTCGTGTCACCAATAGGTGCAATTTGCAAATATACCCCAAAAAAGTGGATATTTCTATTCCGTCTCTACTCTATAATACCCCATTCTTATAAAATATGATGGATGTGGTTTTGTGTTTGTGTATTTGTTGGACCGTCGGCTGTTCTGGGCAATAGCCTGCGATCGTAATTGACGCTTCATTTATAATAGATAACGTATATTCATTGCATAGCAGTAGAAGGGCGATGTGTGTTGGTTGGCCACAAGTCAATTAGCGGAAACAAAAGAGTTGACATAATGGATAGGGGAATCTCCCAACACAACAAATCGGCAGCGTCGGACGGGTTGTCATTGACGTATTACCATAACTTCATACACAAAGAAGCAGACAATCGTCAGAATATATATAAATAAAAAACATCTTCCTTTCTGTCCGTGGTGTTCTATAAACGTGATTAATGACGGTCTCGTATGGGATTGCTCCACGAGCGGTCAACCTGAAGAACTCGATGCGGAGGATATAGACTTATAACAAGGTCTGCTGGATCTCCGCCTAGCGGAGGATCGTCTAACTCTCTAGGTTAGGTCGTCGCAGCAGCGAATTAGAAGCCATCTTGGTGCCTAATTCTAGAGCGGGAATGTAGTAACTAGTACATATTCACGCACTTTGCATACTAGTGAGTTCATTACCTAAAACACTGAAGGCCGTCAACGACTTTCAATACCACGTTAGTAATCAGGATGAATGCCACTATAACGTCATAATATAGTGGTTATGTTTGGACATGTCGTCGTTTTCCTTTAAAACTCGCATTTCTCGGCGACATAGTAATTTTTCACACGCCACCTTGAAAAATACCGTCATTTACTAGAGTCTGGATGATTATGTGTAGAAACTATTATTATCACATGTGTTGCTTTGGGCACAAGGCATGTTGGTAATAAACTAGGAAGCTTCGCAAACGCTTTTTCAGGCGCGTTGTTGGATGAGCGTAATTGTTTAAGGGGTTATTTCACTGAAAATGTATGAAAAACCAGCAATTTTGCATTATTATTGTTTTCATTGCTTTTAAGTTTACTTTTTTATTTAATGAATACATAATTTTTTTATGCTGATATAATGCTAAAAGCATAAAATAATTTTTTTTCTTGAGCACTGTATGCTATTTTACATGGGAAAATGGCTTACCAGTACTGATATTTGGCCTAATCTAGGGCTGTATAGAGTGTTATTCATAACATTTTTAGTCAATTTTAAAGAAGCCTAGATTAGCAGGTTATAAAGGCCCAGTGAATTCATGTAAAAATAAACTAACTGAACCTTTAGGCTATGTTTTACTCAAATTTACCAAAAAAAAACAACATAAATAAACTTTTAATGCTATTATCAAAAACTTTTATTCTAGCATTTTTTTTCCCTACTTTAGTAATTTAGTTTAGTATAATTTCTTTTTTGATATGCTCACAAGTCTTATTCTGAAAAATTTATTAGACAAATTTTGATTTTATAGTTTTTTAATTAAAATATGGGAAATATAGATTTGTTACAAAAAACATACATTTTCCAACAATGCAAAGGAAAAAAATCATATTTATCAAACAAAACGAAAATTATAAAATCCGTCTAGTGAATGTTTAGATGAATTGTTTTTTTAATCTAAAACACCTTTCACTTTAAAAAATAAATGAAAATTATAAAAGCCTTAGCATTTTTATCAAAACGCTGTTTAAATCGTAAAATTGCAATTATTATGAGAAATAATTGTTTGATTGCGATCAAATTTCACACGAATACATAAGTCTATAAAATTAAGGTTCTGTGAAAAATTATTACAATCAAATAAAGCATGTAGGTGTTATATGTCAAAGAATGTTAAAAAATAAAAATAAAAATCATAAATTTGCGATTTTCATAAGAAATAATTTTTCGATTGCGCTCAAATTTCACACGAATATATTAATTCATAAAATTAAGGTTCTGTGAAAAAATCATTTCCATCGGATAAAGCATGTAGGTGTTTTAAGTCGAAGAAAGTTTTTAAAAATCGAAAAAAATCGTAAAATTGCGATTTTCATGAGAAAAAAATTTCGATTGCGCTCAAAAACGTGGCAGTTCTAAGTTCAGAGATTTTGAAGGCCTCCATTAATTTCAGC
Organism: Sweltsa coloradensis; assembly: GCA_024449915.1. Taxonomy (NCBI): domain Eukaryota; kingdom Metazoa; phylum Arthropoda; class Insecta; order Plecoptera; family Chloroperlidae; genus Sweltsa; species Sweltsa coloradensis. The sequence goes on from JAMZAV010000057.1 coordinate 657,552, forward strand.
ACAATTGGAGTATTGGAGTAGACAAAAATACGAAAAAAATGAAGAAAAAATCCGGATTTTTTTCTCCTGTGTAGTGAAATGAAATCCGCTTCGCTCGCTACGCTCATCCAATTATCAGAAACAGGCTTTTAGAAATAAATTTTCAAAATCGTAAGAAAAATTGCTCATGGATATCCTACACATCACACTATAACCGTAACAAACCCAAAGCTATAACATAGGGTATTTAATATTATTTAATCTTATTAATTACATTACAACAAATTACTAGCTTCATTTTTATTGTGTTGTCAATTTTATTATCTCGAAATGCACGCGATTCTTTTCTGGCCTCTACATCGTCATTTTGTGGTCAAGTTTTAGGGCGCGCGTTCACTTTGATTTTTAAAATTCCCTCTATTTCTCGTGCATGTCACCAATATGGCTGCTATACATTGTGGAACGGGTTGCGACGACCTAACCTAGTGGTCACACGAGCGAGTTAGACGAGCCTCCGCCAGGTGGCGGAGATCTAGAGGACCTTGACTTATAATGCTGATTCATTAGGTATGGCCGCATGCAGGGCAGGCAGGTAGAGTTTTTTTTTATTGAAATTCATTCCACCCCAAGAGTGGAAGCTTCTCGGGCCTCTTCTTCATATCACCTTTCAATTGAAATTACATTATGATTCGTATTGAAAGAAGAGCTCGTCTCTTTTGAATGTTGAGCCGCGGTTTCTGTAACTGTCAGCATCGGTAATCATTGCTGGGTTATTCAACGTTGCCATCTCCAAGAAACATAATTTGGTTATATTCTGGTTGTCTGTTTTAAATCTCGACATGTATGTAGATGAATCTCTTTTGTGAGGTAGGAAATTGTCTCTCTCGCAGTCTCGCTGTGAAGTTTCAATTAACTACTGAATGTTTCTCTGCCACGGGGTGTTTTATACCCCTCACGTAGGAGTGATGAGAAACGATTTTCCAGGACAAAAAACTCCTCCGACTCTTTTGTTGTCTGCAAGTTTTTATGAGTCTTTCGGATTTGTTCAGTATAATAATTTTAATATAAAAGGCAACAATGAAGCTGACGCGGGAGACAGGTAGGTATCAAACGACCATGACTATAGACTACTTCAGAAGAAGCGGCTCGAATCTTGTTGCTCTCAGCTGAGCAGCATGAACACAAGCTAATTAAGGTGCTGCTCTATTTTCTGTTTTTACTGCCGGTAACAGTCTGAAGCCAAAGGAAGATTGTCTGTTATCTTGCTTGTTGGGCGTGCACGGTCCCTAGACGACATACACATGGGATGGGATGAAGTAGTAGGCAGCCATCGTGAACGTGTGTGAATGGAACACAAGGGCATGAAAATAGCTGATTCGGGAGTTACCCACTTTCATAGAATAATAAGTGAAGGTAAACAATTGCCAAATAAATGCAATGTTAGTTTGTGAACAAGTTCTGAAGTCCTAACCCACGAGGTGACTCCCTCCATATAGACTTATGCTCCACTCCACTGTAGAAACACGAAGATGATTGAAGTCTACCATTACAATCACTATAAATTCAATCACAATACTTTCAATAGTAAAACATATTATTTATACTTATCATATTCATATCTATCTGATTTACTGTCATTCATTACACATAACAAAAACTTGTAAAAATACAGCCAAACCTTACCACACTCAATAGAAATGAGATCTAAAAAAAATGGGCCAAGCTCATCTACCCTTCGACATTTCCGCATTCTTAATTCATAAACGTACAGTGTCCCGTAACAACACCCTTGAAAATCTTGGCAAAATAGAATTTGAATGACCATTACGTTAAAATTAATTAGAAAAAAGAATTTGGATGAACTATTATGTTTAAATTAATAGTTGCAAATTCTAATTTGCCAAGCTTTTCAAGGGTGTTGTTACGGGACACTGTACGTTTATGAATTAAGAATGCGCAAATATGGAAGGGTAGATGAGCTTGGCCCTTTTTTTAGATCTCATTTCTTTTGAGTGTGTAAGGTTTGGCTGTATTGTTACAAGATTTTGTTGTGTGTGGGTTACAGTTGACGCGCCCTTATACCAACTTAACTCAAAACCCAATCATTTAAACCTTGTATGTCAATCAACTTGAATGCAAATGATCTCGAGTACTCAACACATCATTCGATCATTCGATCACTCGATCACTCGTCTAACGACTAGTCTAGTCTTCCTAGTCTACTTCACTCAAAAAAACTGTATGGTTGGTACAACCAAAATAATATGGGTTGAAGCATTTGGTTAACTTATAAGTGTTGGATTAACTTTATTTTAGTTGGTGATCACAAAATAGCTGATGAAAGAGATGTTGGGATAACTATATTATTTAGTTAAAAACTGTATGGTTGGAACAACCAAAATAATTGTTGAATTAACTCTCCTTTAGTTGGGTGACCACAAAACAGGGCTCAATACTGGCAAATCGCATTTGTAACCAGTGCTCCTCGTAGAGTAGTGGATAAGGTCATGGCTTCCTAACTATATGATTGTGCTCTCTCTGTCCCAGGTTCGAGGCTCGGTTGGCGCAGGTTTTTAACAACCTGCAACCTAATGTACATTGCTATTCCAGGTGCTGGCTAATGAATGGTACAAGTCATTCGTGCAGGAACAATCGCCTTCATAATTAGTTTAATTAAAATCGTATTAAAATCGGAGTGGTGGGGGGAGATGAGGAGGCCATTTCCGACAACTATTTGTTTAGTTGTATCAACCTATGTTTGGAGGGTTTCTATTTTTTATTTGACAGTTATATTGCCTTTATGTCTACTATTGATGTAATGACATTAATAGCTAAACAATGTACATGTACATGGTGTAATTGTCGTAATGACAAATGTACAATAAATACAATACGTATATAAATATTTATTAACTAGTTATACATTTAGCGACCCACTTTATGGAACAGTCTATCACACACATAACAAAAACTTGTAGAAATACAGCCAAACCTTACACACTCAAAAGGAATGAGATCTAAAAAAAGGGCCAAGCTCATCTACCCTTCCACATTTGCGCATTCTTAATTCATAAACGTACAGTGTCCCATAACAGCATCCTCGAAAAGCTTGGCAAAATAGAATTTGCGATTATTAATTTAACGTAGTAGTTTATCCAAGTTCTTTTTTTGTAATTAATTTAAAACGTAAACATGCAAATTCTATTTTGCCAAGCTTTTCGAGGATGCTGTTATGGGACACTGTACGTTTATGAATTAAGAATGCACAAATGTGGAAGGGTAGATGAGCTTGGCCCTTTTTTTAGATCTCATTCCTTTTGAGTGTGTAAGGTTTGGCTGTATTTCTACAAGTTTTTGTTATGTGTGTGATCTTATTACTTTTTCAAGTTCCATTACAAAATTATTTGTTAAAATATAATATTTTTATCAAAGTTGATTTAATTTTTATGGTATTAGCAATAACAATAGGATGTAAAATATCTAGGCCCGGATTCATGTACATCCTGGGTATAGGTGGTATAACCATGGTATAACGACGGTATAAGGACTGGTTAAGTCTAGGCAACTCACATCCTATTAAAACTTTCCCATGTAACAACAAACGCACAACTAATGTAATTTTACACCTATTTCACTGCACCCACACGAGGGAAGCGATATATCTAGACGGCCTTGACCCACAGCCATGTAAATCATCAGATAATCAGAAGAATATTGAAAATTTTCACCATCTTTTGTTTTACATTTTTATTAAAAGTGACAGGAGATTGCGTGAGGTTATTAAAAGTAAAGAAAAAGCTTATTATTGCCGTAAATTTTGGAATAGCCTAGGACTATAATACCATTGTTTATCTGCATTAGGCTTGTAGTAATCAAAACTAGTTATTTGTGCGGGAAGTGTCAAAACAAGGTTGTGCTGGCCTAGGGTTGGCTAAGAAAGGCCTAGGGCTTGTCAAACATGTAGTGTAAGTATTTATTTATCTAGTCCTATAGCCTAATGGAACTTTAGACCTACACTGTTGTATTATAAATAATTTTCTACATCTGGGCCTAGGCCAGGGACGGTTTCTGATTTGTTTTATGAGAGTATAATGACACCTTTTCTCGTTCCACACAAAGAAGAAAAATTTTAAATGTCCGCCATTTGTTTACGTATCGCACTTTCCCGCCTAACTCTGCTTATACCGTCAACAAGTGTCAAGTAACTATGGTTACTTGTTGATTATATGCCAAATGTTTAAGGCTTATTTTAAAACCTTTATTTGGAAGCCTTCCAACAAACTTTTTCAACTTTTTTTTTCAAAAGAGACTATATTTCTATAACCTTAATGTCCATGTAAAATATGAACATTGTAGCCCCACCCGTCTGGTCAGAATCGCGGGCCGACGTATTAGATGTTAGCAGTAGCAGTAGCAGTAGCTAGCAGTAGCTAACATCCTTAAAGTGATTTTGAGCATGTTTGAAGACATTTTTTCACCAAGAAGGAATGGTCGTACCCCAATAAAATTTGGCATGTGTTGTCAGGTACCTAAATCCCCTCGATTGTGATAGTTTTCAAGTTCACATCACGTTACATGACGGCTGGGTAACACCTCGAAATCACCCCAACTCTGCTTGGTGTATAAGGTGCTTGAGTGTGTAGCGCACCGCGGCTTGGCTGCGGCGCCCTAACGGGCACCTAGATAGGGCAGGGCAGTGTCATAATTGACCCTATCATGTCATACCAAATTTAAGAGTTATTATCACTTACACCTTGAAACTTTGAAGTGCTATAAAATATTCATCACCATAGAGTTTAACTCAAATGCATTTGGAATTATTTTAAGAAACGATTCAAATGAAGTTGTATTGGTCTTTGGGAGGTTGTTTTGAGTAATCGATCACGTGTGTCAGGATAGCGAAATAGGGGATGGTCGACCGGCGTCCAAGGAGCAAAAAGAGGTGGAAGAGTATAGTAGTGTTGATAGAAGGAAGGAGGCAAGATGATTCAGCTGTCAGTGATTGATGGTTTTGACATGAGTGTTGACCTCGACTTCCATGGATGGTGCAGAGTTAGTCCGCCCAGCTCTAAACCGATTAGTAAAACACTGTCACTTTACACCACATTTCGTGCACTCTGCGTCGGCCTTCGTCATCCGTACCATATTATACGACTCTTCTGGGTCATTGTTTTACTTGCTGCGAATCAACCGTTCGAAAATGTTTTTCATTAGAGTTATGAAATTTCCAGTCCATATTCCTTGCTTGCCGCCGTCAAATTTGAATTCACGAAGCTCAAAACTTCGCGCTAAATCCCATAAACGAGTCGATAAAAAGATCACGGGTGCGCCAACATGAGAAAAATTTGCTATAAAACCCTTTATCGCCTCCGGTTCTATGCGGATTCCATCTATAGAGTACGTATAAGTATGTTGAACTAGATAGCCATGAAATCAGATACATGCAAGGGAGGATGGTCTGACGTAGCCTGCCTTCTGATCCATGAATATAATACGCTCATCTCAGAACACTTCCGACGAAGACTTTATTTGCCCAGAAAACACGTCTTTATTTGATTCAAAAGTGGCCTTACATCAAAATTAATGTGTTTTATTGTGACAGAAGGTTCCAACTTGTATCTCGGGTGATAAAAATGTATGGCTCTCAATAAATATAAAAAGGCAATAAAAGTGGGGGAATTTGTTAGAGCTAGTTATAATTTTTGAGTTTGTCTTCGTTTGGGACAAGGAAATCACTTTGATATAATGGACTTTTATTGCCCTAGGCAAGTGGGCCTTACATCGTTGAATTTGAGGGGCTATTATGCATAAACTGTTTTCCAAAAGGCGGATGATGTTGTTAAGGGATTCAATGTATTCTTTCGATCCGTCGCTCGTCTCTGCTGAGCACTAAAATTTAACACTGTTTAATGTTTTTGCCTGATTACTTGAGTACAGCATTTTTATCGGGCATATTCATTAGAGGTAAAATATAAATACAAACGTCTATATTTTTGTGTTTGCGATAAAAATTTGTTTTGTTACAAAATTATGTTATAAATACTACATACCTGCTTAAATAATTGCTTTAATTCCATAACGGTACTCCTAATTTACTATTCGTTTTCACGTGTGTCAGATAAAATGTGTATTCATTGCGCGGTATATCTCATAGTACATGCAAATACCTAATTTATATTTGATTATCGTAAGTCCAATTCATTTTAAAAAAAATGTTTGAAGACATACGTACATTATACACAATTGCACCAAAAAATTGAAAAATATTCAAACATTTTCATTCATCAGAACAATTCGACGGAAGACATGCAAACAAGTTTTATTGATGCCTGATATAGGAAGGAGTTCCTTCACGCCCTTCTTATTTCTGATGAATATTCTTTGTTGATTTTCATTAGATCTCCAATGGACTGGCCTCACGACAATGCTCCTCTTGAGTCTTGCCGCGGCGTAGCTCGATTCTCTGTGTTTCTACTTCAAGGTTACTAATCGAAGTAATGACCGCCTTGTGCACTGGTTGGCCGGCCGGCCACTCACCGCCTTCTGAATCACTTGATTCACTCCTTTGGGGGCTAGCAGTGGGTAGGAGGAGTAGCAGGTTACGTAGGAGAAGAAACCAGCGGGAGGCGGAGATGCAGACTCGATATTCTATATTCTCAACCTTTCCTTCTCATTTGCTACAATAGTGGAGCACTACGTTTGCTCTTGGTTGTTCTCTCCTTGTCACTACTAGTAGTAGTGAGTTGGGTAGGGTTAGGGTAGGTTTAAAGCAGGTGAATTTGAAACGATTCACATTTCCAAGTTTTTGAGTAGCGGAGAACTGGATGGGTAAAATGTGGTGTTCATGAATGTCCATGTTTTCTTAGTTCTTGTTCGCCCCTTGATTCCTACTGGATGCTCGTTGGAGATAACCCGCACTTGGACCCTCTGAATCCCGTCCCTTCATTGTCCCTTCAGTGGAATACCACGAGGGCTGAGCTGAGAGCACATTTTGAGTTTCAATGCGTCTCATTTATGGTTTATCACTTGTTCTATCACATTGAAACTCTCATTTCGCCTTCGCCTTCTTGCATGTTAAACAATGGATGTAGGGACTATGCGGAGAGTAAAGAAAAGATAGAAGATAATGCTCTTGTCAAGCGCCCCTTCGCTTTTTTCATGTGAGGCACGTTCTTGTCAGTCATTACGATAATGTGATCTCCAGCCTTCTAGCTCAACTGATGGCAACGATATTTTCTCAAGAAAATGATCCAATTAGCACTAGATGTTCGTTGTACAACGTCATTAAAAAGAACGTCAAGTTACTGAATAGACACTTTACGCTTGAAATAAATATGCCATTCGCAACATTTTTTCCGTCCCTCTTTCAAATTTCAATTATACTGTTGCTTTCGAAACTCATTAGGCCTAGATATTATATGTTTTGCAAAACAAAATATTCACTATTTTATTTTATATCTATTTTTGATTTCTATCTATTCTATATATGTACGCAATCAAGGACGAAAATGGTGCTTTTAGCTCGAGTTTTAGCTCCATCCAGTGAACTTTAGTGAGTACATTTGGTATTTTTTCGCATCGGTTTGCTTAGAACTAGCTTTGAACCACATATATCTAACTGCTCATACTCCTACCTATATGTTTTGAAACTTGGCGGTAACGTTCTTCCAATTCCTTTATCTAATGGTGCCATGGGCTGGTGCCTAGTGGTTTAGTTTGCATCTAAACATCATAGAATCGTTTGGAGCAATGCCTAAAACCTAAAATACAGCTTTCAAGTGTAAACCACTTGAAAGTGGTAGTAGGCCTATAGCCAATGTAAGTCTACACAATCACCATCAATTATTTCTGGAAGCAACATTTAAAGCCAACCTGTGATGGAAAGTAGAATTTAGGTGAGAGAAAGATAAGTCTCTGGAGATCTGGGGTGCAGGCCTGCGAGGCTGGCGAGCTTCCAAGACCGACGTATAGTGGAAGTAAGAAGGGGGTGGTTGCTGGCCAGATCATATCGAGAAGCAGCAGGTTTCTGATTGAACAATCAAGAGACTTCCTCTTGGCCAGGAGACCAAGACGCCACTGGCGACGGTGCCACCGCAACACTGACTGATAAATTGCTGGCGAGATTAGATTTACTGGGAGATCACGGTCACGAATGTGGACCATCCGACCAAATGATATCTATCACATCAGCTATAAAAACATACGAGTTAACACAATACCTAAGTACATAAGAACTAATAAATTAACGAAAAACTTAGTTAAGTTAATTACTGGACATGCAAATCTGTATATATGCTTTAGTTGGCCTAAGTTTCAAACAGCATTATATTTAATTTTATTGCTGTAATACTTTTTTTAAATACGAAACTATAGTTAGTTTAAAATATTATCTTTGCCTAAACGTAATAACTGGCACAATGTAATCCATTTATCGTTTCTGATTAGGAATAAACAAATCGATTGCATTTTTAAACTAAAGCTACACATAAAGAAATGAAAAACGGCGTAACATTAGAATCCAATGTTTGTTTTGTTACCTCATCTCGAGTCTTCGCCACTCGGCTCTTAGCTTTTAGCTCAAGCTAGATAAAAGCTCTTGTCTTGTATAAATATCAACACTTTCACTCGTATTTGAGGAAACCACAGCAGTCTAGCTCTAGCAGACACGTTACTTGCTACACTGTAACAAAACAATGTCCAGTTGTATTCTTTCAAGACGTTGACTCCATTCAACAAAAAACTGTCTTAACATCTGAATCATAATGTAAATAATTGCATGGTTTATTAATTAAGTGTACAATACACCATCTGTTGGATGTATAAAACAAACCTTTTGTTCGCTGGCCGCAACAGACATCCTTCTAAGTTCTAGCTCTCCGCTCGGACATATTCCAAACGTCACATGAAAAGGCTATTTTTGTTAGAAATGAACCGTACGAAAAAGTTTCTATGACCACGGATGAAACTGTACATTTGTATGTTAAATCTGCATTATTTTATTCGGTGGTTTATTGGGTGTGCATAATATAATTAATCATAACACAATATCAGGTCATAGTATATTGTATTACAATAACTTTTTTGTGAGCCCCGCCCATTTGGTATAATTATGTATCCCCGCCCTTGTTGCCCAGCGGTTGTCGTGACTGCGAGTACAAGTACAGGTGTGTATAAGAAGCTCGTCTAGTCAAGAACAAATAAGAATAGTAAAAAAGTCTACCCGACCAAAGTATGCAGGTGCATCGGTTGTTACCTCATCAAAGATGGAACATGGAACCAGTCACGCTTGTTAATAAAATGCCCCAGAGGCAAACGAACAAACGAAACCAATTTCAAACCAATTCTCTACCCTCGTTCGATAATGTGGATTCACGGCTTCGATTTCAGTTCAATGTCTCTGGCAATTTGGATATACATATATTTATATATATTGTGCATGCTCGGCCGTGGCTTCTAACACCGAAAGTTTAATAACACGAGAGTTTGTAATTAGTAGTGGTGTGCAAGTACCCGAAATTTCGAGTCTGGTATTTGGGGGACGACCCAATAGTAAAAGAGATACCTGATTTTCGAATAACAGCAATATATATTTTGTGGGGATGGTGGAGGTGCCGGTCCAGGATTTACATTTTAAATTGGTGGAGGTGCCGGTCCAGGCAACTTTTTATTATTCATAGCGAAACTATAAAATGTCATTCAGTAAAAATATAAACAATTGAAAATGTATTAGATAATAATATCATAATGTAAGATTACTTAGTGTTTTCTGTGCTTAAATGTTCCCGTAGCTTCGACACAGTTCGTGTTTGCAGTGGAGTAGAGAAGTTAAACATGACACTCGTATTCTCACTCGATCGCAAGTCTAGATTTCTATCTGTTCTTCGCAGTCGCGTCGCCATATTCTGCACGTAAGTAGGTTTATTCCCCCACACCTCGCGTGCAGTTCAGTTACTAACCTCGCCTAATTATTGTAGTGTACTCGATGTTGCTCGCTGATTGAAATAAGCACGAGGCATTCTATGCATTCTATGGCGAACATATGACAAAGGGTTCGTGCAAACATCAAACTCTTATCAATGATTCTTGATTCTTGGTTCATTTCCTAGATGTGTTCACACATAACGCCAGAATCAAATGTTTAAGTAGGGCCTACTTGAGAAAATGATAATTTGGGAAATAAGGGCATAAGCAAGTAAGGAATTGTTTAGCTTTTGGACAGGCGCTAAGTAAGGGATTGCTGACTTTGGCTTGCCAGTCAATTACATAAGTGAGGGCATAATAAATATATTTATATACTCTCATAAAAACAGCTTAATTTTGTAAAACATTCAAAGTTTACTAACAAATAATTACATATAATATTGAAACAATGAAAATTTAAATGTGACCGAATATTTGCCCAATGAGAAGTTTAATCTCATTTTTTTTAAACTCATGCAAATGTACAGTGCTAGTTTTCCCTTTTTCAGTGTAATGTATAGGAATTATGAATCACTCATCCCTTCTCTTCGATTAGCCCCGTTGTGAAGAGGCAAAGTGTAATTAAAGTGTAGTAATATCGTGACTGATCTCATAACCGGAACGTTCATGATTCAGTGTTATCACGCGAAATATTTTCGTATCGTGCGATAAACCAACAATCACGTTAAATTGCGTGCGATACGTTTCACATTGCGCCTATAACTACCCCATCAATAAGCGGTGCGGTATTCTACATTTCTTCTACGTCAAAATGCTAGTCTCGATCTTTATACAAGGGGCATATAAACAATCAGTATTACTCAAGTTTATCCCTTTAGTGGGCCGAGCTGACGGCTTTATCATCCCAGGTGTAGACGTATTCCCTTGCTCTAGTATTAATCACGACTGCGGAGGTAGCAACAACAGCGCCGAATTCACTTGTTACACGTAAGGCGAGGCGGAAATCTTGCTTCATCCTTGGGAGTAAGTTTCTATGGCGGTGGGCGTTGAATTAGAACAGCATAGAGAGCGCGGTGCAAAAATAAAGACCGTCTCTGCGTATTTCGCAGGCAGTGCAGGCAGGCAGGGGCTAATATCCTCACACCGACGTGCATTAGCGTAGTTTATTAACTGAAAACGCCCCAGCCCCGTACTAGCTGCGTGCACGGGGGTAAAATTGTCGCCAGCGACTCGATAACTTACATCTCCGAAAGTGAGACCTATTAACTGTCTCTTATGGGCCCACTAGGGGCAATTTGATACTTGGACGAAACCTGCGGGAGTTTGGTTTTATGCTTGAAGTTAAAATTTGATTTTCTGGGGCGGTTTCGTGTCATCTCATACACTGTTTTACTGGATACTGCTCATGCTCTTAGTGGTGCGAATATTCTCTTCTTTGCAATTCACGGCTATCGCAAGCTTATCGTAAAAAAGGAATATCCTATTTTCAAGGCACTTATGCACATGTTTTGTGTTCATTCATCATGAATGTTCTTAATATGAAAAAGTTTTTTGATGTTTAGTTTCATTAGTATTTGCAATGAGATGAGGAGTAACGTAAAGGTCTTACATTGTTTTATATAGCCATTACTCAATTCTTTCCAGATTCACACATAGTGCTAAATATTTTTACATTTTGAAATCATCAGTCTGCAGGTGTGGCTTGGTAATGGAGAATATCGAGCATAAAACGTGCAAAACACCTACGTTTCGCCAACAATAAACCTTAAATGTGCAACAGTTAATTCACGACACGCGTGATATTTCATTGCCCTGAGTGTCTAATGGGGCACTCCACTCACTCGCATGTCTCCGTTACATATATGGGCTAGCCTATGCTGCGTATTGCGCTCTGTACTCCATTGCACGGGGCTGGTAGGTGCACTATGTGCGTGGGCTTAATTGACAAACGAGTGTTGGAAATGATGATAACATCAGTATTGCAGGTGAAATATATAGCACCACTGCAACTATTGCAAGCTTTTATGACTCAGAGCTACGCGCGTAGTCTCGGAATATTTCATTGCCTAGCAAGAAAGACATGTAGTAAAACTGTAAATATTTCTTTTTCTCAGTAGTCTCTTTTATCATCCTTATTTATTTTGTTAGGTTTTAAAGCCACCGAAACACTGCCACTTTACTGGAACATTTAAATTTGACCAAAAAACCCTTAAAAATCTACTCTTTCCTGTCTAAAAGCTTTTGGCTATTTACAGCGTAATGATACACCCCCGACGCGCTGTTAGCATCGTCTGAGTCGTCTTCTTGTATAATAGCTGGAGTGGAGGCGCCACTTCGTCAAACACCCTGATAGCTGGGGCGCCCTTCAAACGTTCGACACTGGTTCAACCACACATCAACAAGATGTATGGTTTCCTTTAGAATGTTGTTGATAGCTTCTGTAAATAAATGTTCATTTCCCAAGTAATGGCCTATGGAAGACTTAAAAGCTTAGTATATTTACCTGGAGTAATCAGATTGTCGACAAGCAAGGAAGCCAGCTGTCCAGTGATTGGATTCTCCTTCATAATCTCAACGAAAATCTCAATCGTTTCCTCAAAATCCTACAGCGATTCTGATTCTGACTACAAGCTAAAGTAGGTTAGAGTGGGAGGGGCTCTCTGATTGGTTTCGACTACTTGTTAAATGCTCATCCAGGCCCGTCAGTCTGTCTCTAGGCTACAATTTGTCTGTCTCTTGCCACGGTTAGCTGAGTAAATAGACACTATCGGTTAGCTTCGGTCAGCCAGTGGTGTGTCTACACTTTTAGGTTATGTCAGTTCGTCTGGGAGGAAACAAGACTGTCATTTCGAGCTTTGGCTGGTAGGTAATTGTGTATTGGATTTATGGCATCGGCTGAAAGTCTCTGTCGGGCAGTATTACCTGTATTCCAAATAATCCAATCACAATTGTATGTTATTTACTTTAAACTGACGGTCAGACTTTTATGGCGTACGTTATACCGTGGCAATCAATGCACCGTAGTGAACTGAAGATAAAATAACATACGATACCAGACAAATTAGCTTATATCGTTTTGATCATTAAACTTTATTTTACTACTTGATTTATGTGTACGGCAATGCCACCAGGGCACTATCCTTCACGGTTTCGCGCCACCGTGCATGCGTGCATTAGGCTACTACTGAGACGTTGCGTCTGCGTGGACGTCTGGAGGGGACACAGCGGAGAAGGTTTGCTTCTCGTGATAATCACCGATAAACACGCTCGCATCTTTGTCCATTCACAAAATAATATTTTCTAAACTGAAACTTGTAAAAAAAAAGTGGCCAAAATTCATTCATTGTTATTATACCGCTGAGTTTAACTTTGGAATGTTGAACATGAATTAAAACCACGTGCTCAATTATGTATGTTCAAGTAGTCGCCTACAAGGCATATTTTTGCTTTTTCTCTCCCACAACATAGTTCCCTATGATTTTTATTTTCGTCTTAGAAACCAACTCGTGAGCATGTTTGAGAATTTCCATGATCAACCGAAAGTTGTTTACGAACACTCAGATCGATTTGACGAGAATTAAACTGTTCAAAAGTCTCACACTCAGTGACTTGTTCGTCTTTTAGCCTGCGGGTGCGGGTCTCACACACACGTCACTTTCTCTTGTTTCCCGGTGTGTTGTGTGTGGGGGATTCCCTCCTTGTGTCGGATGACATTTCACGTTTCCCTGTTCGGCCCGCAGCCAGGGAAGAAGACTGGTGCGATAAACACGTATTAGAAAGTACAAATTATTCAATTTCTGATGGGTTGTGTGACCCACATCATGTTTTTTATTGCAATTCTGCCCAATGATAGATTAGTAGTAATTTATTAAACGCTGGCGTGGCGCGATAGAGAGCGGGAGGGAGGCTGGCTTGAAGGGAGATTGCTCTTCAAAGGACCAGGCTAGCTTGCAACACGCGGGAGAATGAATGTCCCCAAGCTAAATTCCTCGGCCGTATCATTAAAGCTGCGTATCGTTAGCCTATCCTGGCTGGCTAGCTGCTGTAGCTGCTGCTGCTTTAATCACCTAGCAGAATGCTCGCAGCCCCGGGCTCCCGGTTCCCACCATCAAAGTATATACAAAGAATTTGATTTAGTTTGCCTCCGGGCAGCTCCTACTCGATGCTCTAGTAGGGTTACTCACTCGTTCGGGACGGGATCTACAATTAAAACAGGTTGATTTTTTTTTAAATCTCCTATGTATATTATTTTCGTTTCTATAATTATGTATAAGGCACCTCTCTCTAGTGCTTCACGTCTTGCGCATACAAAGATGTTATTAAATCGGTTCTATTTGATGGTTTCTTTGAATTATGTGCTAAACCAATACGATGGTCTTGGATGTTTTTGTATTAATATTGCTCCTAGCTCGCAGTATTTGAATTTGTATAGAGTTTGTGAATGGCTAAGTTGGCTATATCCTTTGCCTTGCAGTGCAAATATCATTCTTGTTTGCTCGGCAAACAAGGCTTTTATAGGATTACCATTGATTTATAATTCCGGGTAGAGTCGAGCGCGATGCGATCCTGGACCTCTACTCTCGTCTCTTGCTGGAGGAATGCAGTCGAACCTAATCTAATTTACATGCAGCGGAACGGGGACGGTTCCTATTAGTTTTCCCTCCTGTTGTTGGCGCTTGTATATTTACACCAACCGCCGAAGAGAAAAACATCCATCCCTGCGTTCGATTTCAAGATTGGATTAAATAAGATCGGATTTGCAAGGCTTGTAGGCGTGATAAGGGGGATGGGGGAGATCCTTTGAGCCGCGAGCTGGAAATGGTCTCGAATTTGGGTGCGAGTGGGTGGGTAGGGGATGTCCACCCCCCGACGCGACCGATGCTGTTTTCGAATGCAAATTCAAACAAGTGAGCATTGGAAATACGGAGCACGAATTACGAACGATGTGACGTACAGATTAGTACCGAAATCTAATAACAAATCTATCAAAATTCTCTAACAGGATCCATCGTAGTTTCCAATTCCCTTTCAATAATTCTTCTGGTTGGCTCTGCCTAATTAAATGAGGCACCCTCTCAAACAGGGCGCCTTAACCAAATTACCTAATGTTGTTATGTGTTGATTGTAGCCGTATACGTGGATCTAGCTGTACGCGTAATTAATTCAGCTGTTGTATTATATGAGGTTGTTTGAATAATTGTGTAGACATTCATTCGTCAGGGTACAGTGCTGGGGCCCCCAAAGAGCGCGGTCTTATTCTCAATGCCAGATGAAATAATTAGTATCATAAACTCAATCAATATTTATGTTAGGTCTGCAGAGGTTTGAGATTTGGGAGATCTGGATCTGGCGTGCCGGGGCACTCGTCCCTGGTGCTAGTAGATGGTGCTAGGTGCTGGATGCTCGCTCGCTGAATGGTGATTGAGCAAGCCGCGGTTTTCAGATGTACTCCACGCGAATACGAACTATTCAATATTCACTCTCGCCTCAACTTTATCTTTGTTCTCAGCTCACGCACCCTCCATTAGTATGGTGGTCCATCCCGTCTTCCCTCTCGCTCGCACTAGCTCGTTCCATCCCGTTTTAAAAGAAATTCGCAACATTAGCAAACACTCAAGCGGTTTTGCGTTTCTTTTAATTAGATTAGTTTTTGGTTAGTTTGAAAGCCTGGAGTGTAATTTATTTCACATAATTACGACAAAAAATACCTCACAACATGCTAATCAGATGTGACCAAGCGAACAAAGCAGCTTGCCCCTAACATTTTTCAAATTATACTACATCAGAGTAATTGTAATTTCCGTTGAATGTGTAGGTGTGAATGCTTTAATTGGTGTTGTGTTTGTGCAATATTCCCTGGCGAACGCGTGGGGCGTGACTTTGTAATAGCTGCAGTGCATGGAGGTCGCATGTACTGCAGAGTTAACGAATCTTGTACACTAATATCGTATAAAACTAATTAGCAACGTTGATCGATACGTTCATGCATCGCACTCGACCGTGACCGGAAGGTAGTGTTCGAAACCGGAAAGTGAAATGTTTTGTTATCAGGTTGGCAATGGAATCATTAGCATTGCATGTCTTTCAATGCATTAAATGGGGTTAATATTTAATCTCATGTGAACACTGTTTGTGTGCACGTGAGGGCTTTTATCCGTATATTCATTAGGTAAAATAGAAAATAGCTAATTAACTCAGTTGGTTGTTTAATGTGCATATGTAAATTGTATCTTTTTATTAGTCAATTTGGTCTTACTATTATTGTTTTGCGTCTATTTTAGGATTTAGGCATCATACGTTAGTGATATAGGCCTACAACATGTACTGCCATTCCACCCTACTCGCAGTTTGTTATCATTACTAATTTAGCAAATAGGCCTAGAGATGACAAACGGTTAATTAAATTCTTATCACAAAATTATACTGAATTACTCTTTCTTATGGAAGATGAATCGGTATCAGCCCCAGAGAATTTATCAATTGACAAATTGGTTTATTCTCGTATACCAACCCGTGAATCTGTGCCAGTTCCTCCCAACTGCACCGTTATCTTCCCGACGTTATCCGCATAATCTCATTGCCAATACGGTAGGGCGCCCCCCCCCCCCCACTCATCCTATTAAATCACCGCAGAAATTATGTGACCGCATCCTAACGCGAATTTGTTTTGAGTATACGCGCGCGCGTGGTGTGTGTGTTTGGTAATTGGTTCTTTCTTGTGCCAGAAGTTGTACGAATCTGTGATTTATCTCTATGTGTAAGGGATTTAATTTCCTTTGAGTTATGCATACATTGCTTCTCGAGTGTATAGGCAAACATACTCGAGAAGGTGTGAAAGAGTGGGATAGTCTCCTAGCAAGGGTGCGACAATAGATTACTGAATAAAACATCTACACTGGAGCTGAAAAGAAACAAACTTAGCTGTTCACGTTTTAACTACTTTATCTGTCACGTATAGTAAGATAAACTCAACCTGGAGGTACATTTTACAAATCTCGAAACAGAGTTGTATGCTAATGCCGCAGCGGAGCTCCCACAAGTTAACTATTACGGCGTCCACAAGAGGAATGTGGCAAGTATTTTGAGAAACACAAATATTTCCAAATACCTCACGTCGAGCAGGAGTCGACACAACTTCATCGCGCCCCAACCTAACGTAACGCTTTACGGCCGCATGACTTTTTAACACGTAAGTGGGTGTCGCCCAGGCCGGACTGTTTTATTATTTAGAGGGGGTTTAAGGTTTATGCTCGATTTCCTTGTCAGCATATTTTGACGAGTTGACGCTAGGGCAAGGCAACTACGTGCTTCGGAAGCATGCCCGCGGTGCAACCTGGGATACTGTGGATGGTTGATGATTGTAATGTTAGCCAGCGGTTAAGCCGTTTTTTATTGGTTGATTTTCTCATTCTACTGTGCCGTAGACTGGGATATCAAAACTCGAATATGATTTTAATTCCTAGTTGATGTAAACACTTTCGGCCGGTTGAATTCGTTTTGGAAGTAAAACAATTACAAATATCATATCATTCGCAATGTATTTCCGCTAGTTTTATTTTAGTAAATATCTAATTATTCATAAATACAAAGAGATGGTAGTATAAACATCATTTCTGCGTCCCTCTTTGTATTTGTATTTTGCGAATGTAAATAACTAAGCACACGATACGTTTGTATTCTTTCATTTGTGTCCAAAGAAGTAAATTTTCCTTGAATACACCTGGAGCTCGACTGTACGCCACTGTAGTGCAGGCTCCTCAAGTCTTCCTACGCTGTTTGTATTGGCCACCATGCAAGTCCTCTTTCCCATGCTTTGGCTCATCCGTAAAGTAAACGCATCGCTTCCCTTTGTTCTACTGCATCTTGAAGAGCTACTGTTGAGATGAGTTTTCTTGGGGCGCGGGGCACTTGAGTAAACTGGAGACGCCGTGCACGCCGCGCCATGCCACTCTCCAAGTCTCTTTTACCGGGGAAAGTACCCTCGGCATTCTTCGATTGTGTTCACTAATATCGACATTTACAATCTTATCAATGATGAATTCATATTTTATAAAAATATTTTTAAAGTAACCAGAAAATCTTATGGTGAAATAAAAATAATTTGAAGGTAGACCTTAAAACTAGCAACCAAGCTTGCAAGTAGTTTATCATTGACGAGTAGAGACCTGTCATAACCATATATTAGCATTATTTATTTAAAGCATGGGTGTGGCATTGTTACATGTCAAACATATTGAATAAAACAATAACTTCTAGGACTAGATTCGTACATCGAAATGTATTTCATAAAATAATTGGCATGTCATTCAAATAGAATTGTATGTGTGGTAATGCACATAAATACAATTTTTACGTTCTGTCATGTTATATTGAGTATTAAGATTCCATAGTTAGGTATGTATTTCATCATTTTTTCCCTCTTGAGTGGTAGGCTTCCTTCCCTCCCATTTCAAAAGTCAAATCTTTTCCCGTGCAAGAACAAAGCGTAAATGTTCCCCTCGGTTGATTGTCCCCTGGCTGATTGATCGTGAAATGGTGCATATCGAGTTCCGATTGTGCCGACCCTTTCTTCTTATTCTTTTCTTCGAGGACGGACCAATCCATTACAGGGACGTAGGGTGTACTAATAATTGACTTCTTCCGTCCTCCTGAATGTTCCGCCCCATATGATAAGAGGGAAACCGAACGACATACGACAGCCAAGCAGGATCATATTTCGCTTCAATGCATGGAGGAAGTAAAATGTCAATTCAGAAAATAAACAGAATGTGCCACCAATAAAATTGAATAGGAGAGAAAAAAAATTATTCACCGATAAAAAATCAAAATCACGAGTTTGTTCCTACATACCATTCATTCATCTGAAACTTTGTAAAACTCGAACATGTAATTTTTTTCTTCTAAAGTTGCTTATAGTGTCTGGCTTTTGTGGTGTATGTTTATTCTTACATTACATAGCTGGTCCAAATCCAAGTTTGAGTTATTTCATCTTTGTTCATAAAGATAAACACAAGATAATGTTTCTGGATGTATTTGTGTTGTGCATTCCGCAATGTAAGTTCTCGTTTTTCTATTGTGGACTTGCTCGGCTGAAGACTTGACGTACTTTGTTCATGCAACATGTGCACTAACTATTCTGCTTTTTGCGCCATCTTCATCTACGTCACATATGAGCGCGCATCTTGGATTCTTGGCCTATGTATCAGGTTTCTCTGGGAACGTGTGTGCTAGATTTAAATTTAAATCTTTGAGCGGGCTTTTTACATTTTCGTTGGTGTACTTTAACGCAATAAGTAGAGATGTGCAAAAATGGTGACAACGAAATTCGCGATTTTTTGTTGTTGCAATAATCCCTTCAAATTCAGTTTGCACATGAATCTCCTGAATTGTGATTGAATGGTACCAATTTCCAATTCGCGAATTTTCGCGAAATTTTAGTTGATACCGCGATCTAGTGGCGAAATTAACAATTTGTCTTTAAATGCGAATTAGGTCACGAAATTTTTAAAAAAGTTTTTTTTTAAGTTTTGGTGGAGGTGCCGGGTACGTAGTCGAAATTAAATTAATCCTGGGCTTCCTGGATGGTACATATGGTGGAGGTGCCGGATCATACAACGCGATTGTGAGATCGTAATAATCGTTTCAACTCGAGTAAGCTTAAAATACTTCATATCCACATCAAAAGACATTACACAATAAATGCATAATTTCGTAATTTTGGTGGAGGTCCGGGTAGTCGAAATTAATTCTGGCAAAAACTGTCGGAAACTTTGAAAACTGAAGGCTGAACTTGAGCTTAAAATTAAAACTGATTCTGAACTTCACTCTCATGTGCTTGTTTTTCTTTTAAATCATTAAAATCAATCATAAATTATCCTGAAACTTGTATTTAAAAAAAATTGGAGTTGTGCATGAGAATTTTTTTTTTGTAAATTGCGATTTTTTCAAAGGCGCGAATTTTCAAACTTTAAGAAAATATTTTTGCACATCTCTAGTAATAAGTAATGCGTGTATGTAATGTAATATAATATGTATGCATACATGTATCCCTGTGTGTGTGTTAACATACATAGCATAGGCTACATATACACAGTGTGTATTTGGGTATGGCGATCAGTGCACATTTACTGACTTGACTCATCATAATATTATGTATGTTGGGAGTACAGTGCAGTGTGCTACTGCTATGTGCTTGTACATTAAAAATATATATATATATATTACTCTAGAATTAGATTTTTGGGGAAAAGAGAGAGAAAAAAAACATTAAATCCCATTTAAAAAAATGCAAACAAAAATTTGGGGCACATCATATCACACGTTACATGAGCGTGAGCATTTTAAAATAGCAATTAATAGCCAAAAATGTGCTTGTCAAAATACTCCAAAATATTTCCTTTTTTTGACTATGTTAAACCGCATATTCGTTAATTCATCTTTAAACACTTTAATTATGATTCTGATTATTATCTGGATTTTTCATGTTTAATTTACTGACATTGGACATATTTAAATTGAAGAAAATAACACTTGCTATACCCAGTTTGCATGTACTCATCCAGCCCACCCTTCCATATGTTGGGGCAGTAAATAAATAATAAATAAATAAATAAATTGATTTAGAGTTACCCACTCAGTTATATAACTGATTTTCAGTGGGGGAAGTAAATCAAGCGACCAAGCCAACCTTGGTAAGCCGACGCATCGACGGAGTGAGCGATAACCACCAAAGATCGAATTTTAATAGGAATATAGCAATTCGTGGTAGGACATGCGAACACCCGGAATCAACGCCAAAATCAAACAAGACCGATCAGATCAACTGAATGCTATTATTGCTTCGTTGCTAGGACGGCTCTAAGCACCGGTTTACAAAACCTAAGACACTAACTGATAGACTTAAGTCCAATTGACTTTGGCGGGAATCGAACCCTGGACTTCTGCATTGGAAGCAGATACGCCAACAACAAGACCAACGATACATTGTGATTGATGTTACAGAGTGACCCTCCGTACGTGAGTATGTGTGTGCGGGGGGGGATGCACTCTTTCGCCCACTGTCATTCAAACATCTCCGCGCGGATTCCGCTCACGACCCAGACCCGCGCCAGTTGGGTAACCGAGTTACAAAGCTAGACGTGACGATCTAGGCAGGGGTGGACACTGGAATCACCTCGTGTGTGTGTGTGTGACAGCTTGCAGGTAATTGCAACGATAAAGTTTAACAAAATAATATGAGGTGCCCTCGCCCTATACGACGAGGAAACAAAGCGATATCATTGTTGGTGTTCTCTTTTATTTATTTGCATCCGCGCGATTACTTAGTCGATTTCATTTTACTTTCTCATTTCTTTCCGATTCCGGCCGTGTATCGCGATCGCGTTTGTCAGTGTTCTTGTTATCGTATTCGTGAACGTGAATGTAACTTTTCTCAAGAAATGATCCGAAATCAATTTTATCCTCAACGAAAAATATTGTCTTATGAATTCTCATCCTTCTTGCTGTTTGATGTCTCTGCGTATCGAGCTCGATGCCATCACCTCTAGATCTAACATTAACCGTAGATTATTGTTGAATTGCTTGTTAATTGTTCAAGTAATCAACTCTGAAAAATGTTACGAATCTGGTTTATCGCGTATGTAAAGGTAAATTTAAATAATACGTTGAACCAGGAAATTAACGTTTCCTTCTTTACTTTGTTCACATGAATGTAAGTATTAGAAGAGCAATACTTATGTGAGAACGCGCTGACTCGAGTAGAGTTTACAGGTTTGACTCCCACCGAGGCAGTCTTGAAATGTCAAGGCCTCTCCCAGACATGACTTCCTCTAACCATCAATGAAAACACATCGTGAAAACATGCACCTAGCAGCCAGCACAGCGGCAACATGTTCTAATTCTTCTGCGCCCTGGGGTCAGAGCTGAAACCAACTCCCCAATTTGCCCCGCGGAGAGTTTTTTCGCTTTCCTAATTTCCTTGCTACTTCTCGGGTCTGCGGTTTCCTCGGGGCATTTTTTCTTTTTTTGTGTCGTTATTCATTTAAGCGTTTAGTTTTTTTAAATCGCGGTATATATTTCTTATGTCAGTCACATTAAATTGTGCTTTAGAATCAAAACTTAGATCTGCTTTTACAGAAGTGCGTCTTTTTCAAACCGTGATCAACATACTTAGGCCTAGTTGTAAATGAAGCTTGATTTAGTAATAACGCTATTATACCTTTTGGAAGAGTTTTCACAAAATGTTTGGCACAAATTTCAAAAATATGTTGATACCCAATAGCAAAATAGATTATACTATAGTTGAGGAAACTTACAGAATTTTCACAAAATTGTAGGCACAAATTACAAAAAATATGTTGATTTTTGATTCCCAATAAAAAATACATTGTTTTAAACCGGTCTAAAATGTATTTTAAACGTTTGTCTCTCAGTCTAATATGAACGCAATCATAAAATGTCGAAAAAATATTAGACCTGCGGTTTGGAGAAATTGTTATTTTACAATCTTGCTTGAAGTTGAATACCATTCATTGTCGAGTGAATGAATGAATGAATGAATGAACGAACGAATGTGATTCCGATCAACACATAGTTCGTTGCCGCCATCGAACGAGCGTCTTGCCCAACGCGTGAAATGATTTTAATAATATACAGATACATTAGAATCTAGATCCCCACGCCCCTCATAGTCATAGCCCATTCCATCGTATTGCGGCACCTCGCGCGCTACACCCCTGACGTAACAATTCGATCGTCGGAATTGGTGCGATCCGATCACGAATACTAAAATGTGTTGCAACGAAAAAACGCGACCTCGCAACGAAATTTCGCCCGGGGCGAAAAAAATCTTTTTACCTCTACTGACTACGGGTGTCTTTTAATTTGAAGGATCACGTCAGCATGGAGTTGTTTTTAATTGAAGTTTTTTCCCCCGTCCGTCTGTCCTTACGTGATTGAAACGGCCTGTCGTCCAGGCACGCACGAGGAATCTTATAATGAGCTGTAATTTGAGTATAATTATCTCGGTGGCAAGTTGTTCAAATACTCTGTAATCAACGATTCACCTTCTGAAGACTCGGTTGGTCGAGGAATCGAATCGAAACAATCGATCTTGCTTGGTATCGATCGTTCGATTGGTTACCCCCGCCCATATTTAGCATACACAGTTATTTGTTCAGCAGGCCTGCTTGTTTATAGGAAACTGTTTCGTGTCCGCCTGTTGTCGGCGACGTTGTCCTCGATTGACCAAGTTCATGTTGTAAAACTTAATTGCGTTAAATTATACCTAGAACTCTAGCGCATGTTTTCCTTGCATATACTTTTTCATATAAGCCTTTATGCCACAGCAAGGAACAAAATCACAAAATGGGGTATTTTATTTAATGGGTGTACTTTCTGGTTTGTCTATGTATTTGTGCTCTACTTGAGTGTTGGATAAAATTCAATAACCTCCCTTAGTAGTAAGTAATTTATCATTCTTTCCGTTGTATTATATAGTTTTCTTCTTATTAAAATTATATTGATAGGTGAGCATGAAATATGCTGGATCTGTGTATTTTTTTTGTTTTTGTCCCTGACCCCGACATTGAATATTGCCAACCTTTAGAGAATACCACCAGCATATGAAAATAATGATGTTCACTGATATCACGTAGAAATTCTCATTTTGATGGCCTTATCACTGCATACTAGTCGGTACCACGTATAATTACTATATTCTTATATGCGTAATGTAACAGTACTTCCAGTTGAAACATTTCGTTCCTTATCAATAAAACTAATGGTGTTGTTCTTTCTTTCCAGGTAAGTGTCTCGACATGCTTGCATATTCTCGGGATTACTACAAAGAACGTGTGATACGAACTACATTAAATGTGAGTCTACCAGACCCAAGTTTTATTTGTTGCCATTTTAAATCCTCCTTTCGTTAGAAAAACAAAGATTTTGTTTGAAATATTTTTTCTACTGCCAATATTAAAAGAAATTATACATTATAATAAAAAAAGTACTTTTCTTGGTTGTTCGGCTTCAACGAATGAAAAATATCTCATCTCTTAGACAATCTTTTTTTTTCATTACTCGTCCTTGCTTTGAGTAGGGCTATAGAACTCGATCTGTCCAAAAAATGTCCAACCTGTATACGGTATACATGTATGGTGCTTTTCACCAATACAGTGAAACTTTTGAGACGTAGGCACCAACCTCGAGCTTCAATCTGATGGGCTAGACGCAAAATTGCGCCTATTCAAAAGAGAGTAATGAACTATAGTATATCTCACTCCGTACCTTCGTTCACTCACAACCTAACAACGAATTATTTAGTTGTAGTTGAGTATAGATAGACCAGATTTAAAATATTCACTTGGTAGCTAAAATTTCAGATATACCATTATATTTCTCCTTATAAAACTCCATGTTTTTATCTTCAAATATGTTTTCCATCGAGGGAAACAGAGTGGCGAGAAGTGAACTCAAAAGCCCTTCGACAATCAAACTGAGATGACGTCACGGCAGTTTATTGGCCCACCTGTCAATCATCGCTTAGATATTCAATGCTTTTCAGCTCCGCTCCGCTCAGATCAACTCAAACCGGAACTTGACAACTTTTGTATGTTTTTTAGTGAAGGCTCGAATACACATTGTCTGATCGAATATCATAGAAAATATTATATAGTTTTTCTCACCTGGTGGTCTGACCCTTCCCCACTCGCCCCCCTTTTCCACTCTACGTTAACTTATTCAATGAGAATTAGATATTTGATCTCACAAAGATAAAATGGATCAATATTTTGGCAGAGGAACGCTCTCTTTAATGGATAATGTAGAATTGCGCATAATCTATGGTATGGTATCCCATTTTGGTTTTGTTACTGTTTTACAGAGTTACGATAAATACAACTAGACAATACACAAATAATCAGCAAAAATTTGTAAATTTCTTAGGATCCACATCTGTTAGTCTGTAAGATCTACGACAGTTTTATAGAATCTACCTTATGTGCGAGAGATGAGAGGAGGTTTACAATTTGAGGTTGATATTGATAGGGTAACAGAATAGCCCCCACAAGATCTTCTCATAGCAAAGGTTTCCAATTTTATCAGTAAGACTTTAGAGAGTTTTCGTTTTCATCGCTGTCGGGCCACGTGGGGTAATTTCTCCACCCCCCTCGTCTAGAGTGGATATGGATGGGTTGAGGCCCTCACATGTAGACATAGCACATGAGCTCAGATAAATTGCGAATACATGCACTTTCGGTTTAGATGAACGAACGGGGCCGACCGGGGAGCGTTCGTTATTACCCCGGAGCTCTTTTGTGTTTGCTCGCCCGCTGCCTCAGGCACGGAGTCATACTTGCGGGCACGAAAACAGGCCCGATAAAAAACTACGATATGAATTATATGTTTGTAAAGATTTCATCGCGTGAGCAACACCTTTCTGCGCAAAAAGATACAACGCCAAAGTTG
This sequence comes from Sweltsa coloradensis, assembly GCA_024449915.1. NCBI lineage: Eukaryota > Metazoa > Arthropoda > Insecta > Plecoptera > Chloroperlidae > Sweltsa > Sweltsa coloradensis. The sequence continues at coordinate 682,917 of JAMZAV010000057.1, forward strand.
GAATACCTTCTCGGTGTTGAGAAATTGAAGAAAGACAAAAAGTTATCCGATACCCTAGGGACGTATGCTCTTTCGTTTTAACATCTTATAACCTCAAAAGTTGGAGAATGTGTTTCAGAACATCAGCATGTGTGTCTTTACATATATCGGAATAAGTGGTTACTTAGGAGACAATAAACGTGAGAACGGAATGTAACATTCCCTAGAATCTACATCACGCAATATTTTTTTTTGCAACGTTTCCAAATTTTCAACGTATAATTTCAAACAACAGCGTAGTTTTTGTGCATGTGTTTTCAAGCTCATATTGCATTCGACAATAAATTATAGCCTACGGTTATGTTTTGTTTTTGTTTAGCGTTGGTCAATATTATTTCGGGATAAATTCCGGGTAATACCATAAGTAAATATAGTAGAACCACGTTTACAGCCGGAAACTGTCCGTAGAAACTTTGTGCACACATTTTCATTTGACTGGTAGCTAGGTATAGTATTCAGCATTTTCTCATCTATCTAATGCATGCATCTCATGCTAATGCTAAAGGTTCCTGGAAATAGCCTGCTGAACTGTTGTAAAAGCGATGTGATTGCTTTTATGTTGAATGGTGGAGGTGCCGGGTAGTAGCCCGCTTCATGTTTTATGCGCAGCATCGTACTGTATGGTTGGTGGAGGTGCCGGGTAGAAGCCTGTTGCAGCCTGTTTGCTCAGCACTGTATGCGCGTAGTTCAAACAACCCTTCCACTCTCGCCTGTTCCGTGCGGGCATGCGGGTCTGTCCCCCATATGAGACTGCCTGCGTGCCATTGACAGTCATGAGACGCGTCAAAAGATGGGGGAGACCTAAAGTGGACTTCACGGGAAGATTGGTCCACAGGTACCAAGAATTTCCTCCCCTCTTTACCACCACCACCTTCCTGGCCCGAGCAGAGTGGACAAGAGGTAGATCGTATCTATTGTAATAGTCGCTCGACCCTTCTATTGATGGTCTCGAAACCATCCAATTAAATTATTTTCGCTTGAATAGAGTTAAATCCTTCCTTCCTTTCATTACGTAAACTGTTGTAATTTACCTTTTAAATGCCCTTTAATGTTGAAGATTTTAGCTTAAATGTTTCACTGAAGTAAAATCAACACGAAAATGTTTTTGAATGCTAAAAATTGATTGAAAACTAAGAACTTAACAGTATAATAAACAACATACTTCTTCATCAGAAATGCTAAGAATATTTTGTAAACATTGTTAGTTCTCAATCAATTTTTTGCGTTTAAAAACATTTTCGTGTTGATTTTATTTCAGGGAAACATTAAAGTTAAATTCATTAACATTTAAGAACATTTAAAAGGTAAATAACAACAGTTTATGTAATGAAAAGAAAATTAATTTATCTCTATTCAAGGGTTTAGAGACCATCAATAGAAGGATCTTGTGCACTCTGCCCGTCCGAGGAAGGTGGTGGTGGTAAAGAGAGGAGGAAATTCCTGGTACCTGCGGACCAATCTTCCCGTGAAGTCCACTTTATGGATGTAAAGCACATAAAGAAGAATGGTACAGGCAATAAAAATTAGACCGCGATATCCATCAACTCATTCATAAAAATGTATTCAACGCTCGCTGCAAACGAAACGTGTTTCTATTAAACTGATGCTTTGAAAACGTTCGTTTGATATCATCTCTCTGTATGTGCTACTTTTTTGTTACCCTCTTTTCGCAATTATTTAAAAATCACATTTGTCATGAATAATAATAACGTACTAAATACAAAATAGTCGTTGTCACAGAATGGGCAGCAGTAATGTTAATTAACAAAATGCATAAAAACAACAATAGGATTTGTGGATATTGTGAGTCGAGACCATAAAACTGAAAACCGTTTTCCCCTCTTATCCTATGTCAATTTAGAGTTTTGTTTTTTGTTTTTCCTTTGATATCCAAAGTAATGGCCTGTTTGTGAGTAATATGAAACCCAACCGTCTGGCCTTGAAAGGCTGCCCTACGGTGCACCTCTGTAAGCAGAAACTTGATCGTCACAATTGAATGGCGATGTTAATAATGCAGGGCTAATGAAATGAAAGGACCAGAATTGCATATTTTCCAGGGACGCCAATTTAAACCAACATTGACCTTGCCAGCAGCCTCGTTCCTTCTCCTAGCGACGTCTGTACTCAGTAATATATTCGTAAAAAGTTTCAGCTGTAATTAAAATGTTATTTAATTTTTATGGTCAACCTTGATTCAAATAATAATAAGCTACATTTTATATATGGAATGGAATGCCCGGTGTCTTTATTATCAATTATAATACCGTGTTTTCAAATGGGTTTGTGGTAACATTCTTTTCACACCACATGTGAATAGATTTCCTGCATGAGCCACGTTTTGGTACGCCAAACCTCACATCAATGTTGATGGCCGTTTTGTTTCTTTTGACCATGGGGAAGGTTTGTGGATGATTCTACAGCTAGCTAATTATGTATACAGGTATTTAATTACACAATGAAATAAGTGGCCTAGGACAAAAGAAAAATTTGTATTTAAATTTTAAAATAATTCTAAATCAAGATCAAGTTATAAATGAATAACATTTCACATACACTTTGATTGGGCTTTTTTCCCTTTACGTACATAACGACTTGAAATTCGTTTGGGCCCAACACAGGCACATGAAAGAGAAGGAACTCAAAATTTTTGGATCGAGGTATGTTCCGAAAATTTTTAATTTATCTTTATTGCACATTTTTTTCGGAAGGGGCGTGTGCAAAAGGCAAATTGAAGAACATCCAGTAGAGGCCTCCTAAAACGTCGCTTAGCACTCGACTATCGCGAGGGGGGCTGCACGGAGGGGCGCCCTCTAGTTCCGGGGGGAGTCCCCACTAATCCGCGAGTGCACGCCGGAACACTCGTGCACGAACCAGTAACCTATAGCACGAGAGTTCAACTTTAATCGTCACTTCATTCACTTGGTTATAGTTGCCCGGGTTTCCTGTCGGTGTGGTCAAAATCAGGAATTGTTGCTGTCAGTAGTCCTAACAGTAGTTACTATAAACGAAATCTTTTAATGCAATTGTAAATTCGGGGAGTTTGGTCGTGGTTTATGTTTTTTTTTACTCGTTATACGCTTGATTGATATCTATTCACGATCGAGGCGAGCTTTCGAGTTTCCTTTAGTTTGAGCTGAGATTTATCGATACGATTGGCGAAACTTCCAACTCTTCGAGACCCGATTGGGTGTTGAGGACGGTGAGTTAACATTCACAAGAATGGAGCTTAAAACTTAAAAACTTAGTATATGCGTGAATTGAATGAATGAATGAAAAGTAAGTAATGACGATAAATTAATTGTCTTTCTCACGTCATTTGCCCAGCACGAAGTGTCACAGTGGTGTAGTGCTCCGTAACAGAGGACGAGAATCTTGAGACGTGGATCCCATGTAAGCGTCACACTCGTAAGTTTGCCAAACAATGTAGGTTCTGAGAATATTTCATTTTATCACACCTTACACAACTTGCTATTGTTAGTTTGGTTATATCATTGCTCGTAAGACGTCGATAGTCTTGAAACGCACTTGCACTAGGCTAATCGAGTGCTAATACAAGCTATTACGTGCTATGCTACTTTTCCACTTCCAAGTTGAGTTTACGTCTTTTATGTTGCAGTTGCACCGGTATTTTCATTTTGTGCCGAAATAATCTTGCACGTCGAAATAATCTTGCACGTCTCCGAGGCAGACGGATAATCGCATGTTGTTATTTGATTGTGCTACTTACCGATTTTATATTGTGTATTTTGTCATACTTTCGTACGTTCACTATACCTTTAAAACTTTTTTATGATTACAAAACCTCAGCGAGTATAGCGTGGCTCCTTCTATTCTATATCGAGCGTTTGAACAGAGCACTCGGGGTAAAATCATTCTTCGGAAAAAATTGAAAATTCTAGCCTGATATTTTTAGTGAAAAGAAGCTCGCCCTCCCCCTATAAAACAGGCTATGAGCTCACTGATTTAAAACGCCTCTACTTTTCAATGTTGTAAAAGTCTGTCAGCTCCTGTGAACAACCCGAAGCCGACTTGAGAATACCTAAACGCGCTTAACCTTATTTCGTGGCTGGACTGTCTGTCTGTTCTGGTCTGTTGTCTGCGCTGTCTGTCTGTCTGCTGTCTGTCGTCTGTCTGACTGACTGACTGACTGACTGTCTGACTGACTGTCTGACTGTCTGACTGCTGACTGACTGACTGACTGACTGACTGACAGCTTCTGACTTACTAACAAGAATCGAAGAAGGGTTCTTTTATTCAAAGGAAATTTACGTATCATAGTGAGCAGGACGTTTTCTTGAAGCTCCCATTTGAGCCTTCTGTCGGAAATGCGTAATTTTAATTAAGTCTACAGCCATAATTTGGTGCTTACTAACTGCTGTTTTTTCCCTCTCTTGCCATATATTTTCATATCAAAAAAGTCCATTTGCCAGATTTTAAAATTTAAACTGCATGCATCACTCCCAAAAATACTTGTAAAATCATAAATAAATTAGACATAAAACATTAACTTGGTTTTTATTGTGCATTTTGAGCGAACTTAAATATTTTATTTCGTCAAAATATGTTAGTCAAACTCAAAGGTGTATCTTACATTACGTTAAAAATAAACCGCTCTAATACCACTTTACTTGCCAACTTCATTTGGTAAAAATTATTCCTCATCCCCATTAATATTTTCTCTCTAGATTTCCCCAATTATTTCCGATAAAATGTAAATGTGTTTCGATTCTTCGTGGCCAGAGTGTTTCAACTTGGCCCCGACATCTGCGTACAACGGCGAGCGATGCTGCTGCTACAAACACAACGAGCCAACCGGGGAAAATAGGTTGTCATCCAGTCCTTGGCTTGAACCACCCTCTCCTGGCCTGCTCTCCAGGGTGCATTCAGAAACAGGCGAGGACCCCGGCCCCCGTTTCCCTGGCCTGCCATGCATAATGAAAACTGAAAGTGTAATCGGAATATTCTGCCTCGTCTCTGTGCTGTGATGGTTGCGTATTCCGCACTGCGCGCGTCTTTCACGACTACAGAAAGTGTTGACTTCGTTGTATTAGGTACTCGACAATTTCTAGACTGAGGTATAAAGTGCCCTTGAATGAAACTTGTCAAATATACCCTTGCATACTGGTCAGCAAATACAGACACGCTCGGCGCAGGTCTACTGATCAAAGAAACGCGTAATTTAAACAAAATTGTGTCAGTTCAGAGGGGAACTAAAAATCAAATTTATTCATACGATGTCAAATCCGAAAATATGTTCAATCTAGTTGCGAGAACACAGAAAACCGCTTACTTTTAAGTAGGTTTCGAAGGAGGGTTTGAACAGAACGTTGGCTCACGTCAAAATGGCGGTACTTGGTTTGAATGGGAGTTTGACTGAAATCAAAATGGTGGTGTAAACCGTTATGCTCCAACCACATCGTTTTTGGTTTGGCTTTTCAAACGTACTAACAAAAAGTGCTAACTAAAGTCGTTGTGTATGAACTTTTCATTATGTCCATTGTCTATAATTTAGGTGGTTTCTTCGGCTTATTGGGTTTCCCTTGTGTAGAGGCGTGTTACTGCAATGCACGATTTCCTTCCGCATTTAAAATATATTCATAAAGCACCATGTGCAAATTGCATTATCATTCACAATCTTTTGATTATCATAATAAAAAAATTACTTCAAAACTTAAGCTAATACGTATTACCAGTTTTACTAACCCCTTGCGAGGAGTTGTTTTTAGTTACTCCGTCCCATGCATGAAATATATAAACACTATCATTATCAACGCCCCCTCATTACGGTCCGCCAACACATAGAGTCATTAATCAAGGCGTCAAAATACCACCTCGGTCTTCTTCACCCCAAATGTGACCTAGATGGGCCACGTAGAAAACAATCGATATATAGGTTTGCGAGTGTGAACTTTGTGCATGGCGGGTGGGTGGGTCAAGCAAGCGCCGTCACGTGACCAAAGCTGATAACCACACTGGCTCAATTAGCTTCGAGGTTGACTTATTTCTTCGTGCGTGAGAGGATTATACGTACGTTACTTCAGCTGGATCCATTGAGTGTGATTCTCATTCAGCAATTGAGGGTGTGGGAAGTGGAGTAGTGGTGTTTGGCTGAATGCGAGACGGGGTGGGTTTGCTCGTTAACCTTCACTTGGCTTTGTTAATTACTTCTGAAATTTAATTACGCATAAAATGATTGGGTGGGGGGAGTTACGTGCTCGCTAAACACGTTGCCTGTTAGACGTGCTATTGGAACGAAACAAAATATCAGTGGAAATTTGGAATGTCTGCACTCACGCTAAATTCCAGTAGTTTGTTTTCAATGCAAATCCATCGGTCCTTGGGGTTGGGATTATGGCTTAGCCTACTATCTTTGTGACTCAAATTTCTTGTGAGCTGCGACTGATGAAAATGTTAGCTACCAACAGTACCACATCCATAGGCCTACTTGGTATTTTTTTGTACTCTGAAGACTGAAGCTTTCCACACTTTGAGATCGTCTTTTTCTTACTCTTTTCACGCCTAAAGCCTAAACTAAGTATAGTTTTCCACACTTGCGGAAAATCTTACTTCCCACCCCTAATTCTACCTAACATGACTTCCCACACTTGTAGAGAATCCTATTTTCCACCCCTAAACCTAGCACGACTTTCCACCCTTTTGCATAATCTTGAGCCCATTCTCTCCGCCGTCGCTGGACTCAAACCCAAGTGACTCTTCTTTATGTCTTTGAGCAATCGTCCACAATCACGTATTTCACTTCTTTTATGCCCTTCTTTAACAATGGCAACGAGCATTAATTGCCTAGGGCGGAGTGTTTTTATCTCGCCAACCCTAATTATCCACATAGTGCATTGAATTAACATTTATCGTCTCTGTTTTTATTATGCAGACCTAATTAGCCGCACAACGTTAATCTGCAGCTTAACTGCGCGCTTGGATTATCGTGGGTTTTGTTAATAAAGACTCGTTACCTGATAATTCTCACTTTGATTTATACTCTCTGCGTGAAACGTTTCTGTGTTGTTGTTTTTTTATTTGAAAAGTTATCTAACTCTACACTGTAAATTGATAGCATTGTTCTTTACCTGAACACTCCACATTCAACACACAACTGAACTCGACAATTATTATTGGTATCTCCTAATCGAGTTTGTACATAATCCGCAGAGGAAATTCGTTCAAGTGGGTAAATAATTAATTTACCAATCAGGCTATAGCAAAGAGCGCGGTACTCCAGAATTAAAGAGCTTTTCACGTTGAATTTCCCCAGGTATCGGAACTACCGATTTCCGATAGGGGCCAACCAATGTTATTGTGCTCCCCATGCCCTCGACCGGCACTGGCAATTATTACCCCACCCACTCACTCACAGTCGTCCTAATTAAGGTTTTATTTTAACGCGACAGAGTCTAAAAGCGTGCGGAAACGTGAGAACGCCAGAATGGCGACCGCAGTTATTCTTTTTCGTGCCACGCCCCTGTCCCAAGAGTTGGGGACAATTATTTATGTGTGCGGTTTGGTTTGGCTGAAAACTTCTTGTGAGTTCTTGTGGCAAGTTTTAAGGGATCAATTTTAAAAGTACATTTCAACATTTGCAACATTCTGATTCTATAATGAATTTTACTTTTAAATTTTAAATGAAATTTTGAAATTTATATAATCTTATGCATGCATTTTGGGAGGAATATATTTAATCCGTTCCCGCCCTGAATCGAATATTTGGCGTGGTTTTTAATTAGTTTTAATAACTAATTACATTAGTACCCTACATAACGTGCTCTCGCTTTTCTACTACATCATCATTTAGTAATTTATTTTTACAATATTATGCTCTTGTTTAGTATTGTTGTATTTGTTTCAGAAAAGTATCTCACAGAGTCACAATGCGCGTTCCATCGAATACTGTGTTTCGGACACTACGATACTCACTAAAGAACTATCAATTCATTCCATCGCTGTCATATTGTTTCAGTTGAGTTGATGAAATAGGCTAGCCCATCTTGTTGACCAAGAGAACCGAAACAAGCGAATTAGCGTTGCAAATCCGCGTCTTGTCTCCGGAGACTGTCTTGCTCTTATGCTCAGCTCAGACGGATAATCTGCCTACAGAGCAACTCAGACAATGAATAATCGGCGGTCGGTCCGCCCTTTCAACCAACCTGCTCTGGAAGTTTAATCATAATCATTTATGGATACAAACGTCTCTAGTTTCCGAGAAGGATTAATAGAGTAGGAGAACTGGGGAAAAAATAGCCCTGACCTTGAACAAATTGCAACAGAAATTGTTCTTTTTGCACTGGGTTCAGAAAAAAATACTGTTTAACATACTCAAAATCGCGGAAAATCTTAGGTGTCGAAAATGATCAAATTTGCATATTAAGATAAATAATTGATATCAATAAAAAACATTTTTTTTACCTATTTCGCTCCAAGTTAGCATGACAGTAGACAGTTGAGGTGAAATATCACTACTTCTGCTTTTGAATTTATTATTTTGATTAATTACATAGGCTAATTACGATGACAAATGATAAATATCAATGGAAATCAATTGGAATAATCCTATCAACTAACGAACAATATATCGCACAGAATATATAAACATCCGATACCAGGTTACTTTTCAAGTAAACTGGCATTCATGTAACTTTTTTGTGTTGATTAGTTTTGAATTAATTAATTAATTAGTTATAAAAAAAAATGAAAACAAACAGATGACTTTCAATTTTTCGGTAACAGCAACAACTTGAGATTGAGTTCTGTTTTCGTGTACATGTATTCACATTCAGAAGATACAAACTTGTTAATTAAATTCCTAGATAATATGAATTCTTTTGACATCGATAGAAGTTCTGATCTTCACAGTATTTTCAGTGGTATGCCAGCTGCAAATAATGTGAATGCTGACACAGCCGAGAATGTTAGCCATAAAATCTTGTACGAAATGACTGATATTGACGTACTAACATACACCTTTTAACGGAAAAATTAAGTGACTACTTTATCTTCTAAAATGATTAAAGTAGGAAAGCCCATGTTTATTTTTACTACAATCCATGTATTCACGTAATTCCTAATCCATGGATTGTATGTAGATTTATTCTATTACACTTACAAAATTAACACCCCTTGGCTTGCTCATAAAACTCGTCCTAGGTATAGAAATATGCGCACATGTTTTTTTATTTTACTGTGGGTTCTGAATTTGAACTTTTCAAAATAGTATTTGAACAAATCCACTGGGCTACTAAAACCATTAATTTAGGATATGTTTATTTATTGCTCCATGTTCTTTGGATCACCACCCAATGGATAGGCGTATTTTTTTATAAACCAAGGGTTGATAATTTTAACCATTCATTACACATCAAAAGCTATATCCGCTGGACCATTGAAATCATTGACCCTGGGTGCTCATAAACGTGGGTTTGAATTAAATTAAATTATCCTTGGGATATACTCATTTATTAATCTATGTCTTGTCAGTTTTGACTATTCAAAATAGTATTTAAAACAATTCACTGGGCTACTTAACATATTAACTCGAGATGTGTTTATATTTAGTTTATAGCTCCATGTACTTTGGATCACCACCCAATAGATAGGCGTATTATATCAATCAAGGGGTTTTGATAATTTTAACCTTTCCATTGCACATAAAAAAAGCTATATCCGCTGAAGCGTTGAAATCATTGACACTTAGTGCTCATAAACCCTCGAGGACTGGTTTGCATTAAATTGTGAAATATAAAAATGTTTAGTAACAATCAAGGTGTAACAATGGCCTCTAAGGCTGGTTGCATTACTGGAAATTATGGTTTAATATCAATCAAGGTGTAACAAATGGTGAAAGTTTTAAAATGGTAACAGCTCTCTCCTCTAAGGCTGGTTTGCATTAGATCTGGACAAATATGGTTTAATATCAATCAACTCCAAGTCAGTGAAGGCAGAATATACATTTTGTTATGTGCTCTTGATGTTGATAAGTAGATATTTCACTTGTAATTTTATTTGTCATAATATGACAATTTGTCATAAAAGCCATTTTAATATTATTAAAATGCCTAGGACTAGGATAATATGATTAAGTACAAAGCAATGCATCTATTTCAAATTTTAAGATTGTGTTCTTGTAAGTTTTAACTTACATTTTGTGGGTTTCAACAAAAATATCCTTATCACATTTTTAAGTTCAATTATTAAGTAACTTTTTAATTGCACAATGATTATACATAATTATGTATTTAGGCCATATACGCCGTATAAAGTTTTTTTATTTATTATTCAAAATACTATACATTTATTCGCAAAGTCTGAAAAACAGCATAGGTAACTTTTTCTTTGAGTATATCTTCAATTCATGACTCAGTGCTATAAACGCAATGAATTATAATTAATTACATTTTAAAGTTGCAAATTTGTTGTTTTTCACAGGGATAATGATGTGCACTAAACCGTTTTGTAGCAAGATTGCAAGATTTATTGAAAATTTAGTTATGAAATTAGTTAATACAATTAACATGTTTTATTAATTTAATTAATTAACGGATTCCATAAATCACAAGTCATAATTAAAATTATTGTTACACGTTCATTGATCCTTACTGTGTAGTTAATTTGTAAAATTGTCTGGAAACACGCGTTATATTAATATTTGAATTATTGTCTATTGTTTAACTTTATATGCAAATTTGATCAATTTCGACACCTAAGATTTTCCGCGATTTTGAGTATGTTAAATGGGATTTTTTCTGAATCCAATGCAAAAAGAACCATTTCTGTTGCAATTTGTTCAAGGTCAAAATTTATATCTACTACTCTATAAAAATCCGCCTGGTTTAACTGGCATCGGTCGGGTCGGGCGTCTCCAGGGGCTTTGTACAGCCTCGTCACGACTTGCGGTGTGTGCGTTGGTGTGATTTACTTGTGCGATCTGCTATGCATCACCTTTGACGCGAGTTTGTTGTTCACACCAGCTATGATTGTTATAATTCGTTAGGTTGTCTTTGTATGAATCATACCTTTTAACACACTTTCAATTTGAAGTGAAAGGCGCACCACCAACACAATTTATTTTTCAGAGGGTGTTTACAGAAAAGCGCGGTGTAATCCCAATCCCATTCTATTGTGTGATGAATAATAAATAATAAGGTATTTTGGGAGTGTACCGTGATCGCGAATGCATCTTTTCTTGGAAGGGTGTGATTCGACCCACCTTAGCGCCACAAACCTTTCTATACAAATATGACAGTGGCTACTCCGACCAATTCGCTTTCCAGTGACATCGGATGTAGGTTTTTCATCTTTTTATCCCCACTTCGTCTTTATGTGCCCCGTCTGTTACAGGGGGCTTACGACATTCAGGGCACCACGAGGTCACATACCTTGACAGCACCAATAATAATTTGAGTGTCACAACCGTAAGATGCATTCGACATCGAAATAGAAGTTACTACCCTAATAAAAATACAACCCTTCCAGTCGTGTTTCAAAGGGTCGGAAAAACCTAAAAGTGCGCCGTGTTCGAAAATTGGAATCGCGTCAAATATGTTTGTGTTTGCGCGATGTTATCAATCTACAGAGCACTGAATAAAGCAATTTAAATTTGCAACATGGTACCGGACATGAAATCACGTAATACCGAGGAACCACATGGCATTATTTGAACACTCGCAAACAGTCGAGTTTTTAGACCAAAAAAGGAGCGGATAGTAATGAGATTCGGTTGTACAATGTGGCCCAAATTCAAATGTAAATCACGAAATGGCAGTGTACAACATTTCGGACGATGTGGCGCCTTATGTTGGCCCCCATCAAATGGTTTTTGTACAGCTAGAACTTTGTTAGGGGGGACATCGTGAGCATATAACAGCTTTCCTTTTACTACCTGTAGTGTGAGTGCAATAAAACATCCTTTTAGTTCTCCTGTGTCATGGTTTCGCTCAAGATCATCGGCTTTATTCTTGTGGTTTTCGCCCGGCTAGTTCTCCTGGGGGATACGTTCAGCGTTCTGTGTTTTATGGGCTGCAGAGAAGCTGCACTTCCTTGCATATTCCACTGGTCTGTAGGCCTACACAAACACTCACATATTGTGACAGTGTACTAATCAGAGAGAGAAATAGAGCTACTTCGCATTGCATCTTCCACCACTGTCAACTTTTTGTTCCGACAGTCAATAAATCGTTGATAATACCAATCAGAACATCAACTTGCAGGAAATGTTCTCACAATAGGATTTTTTCAATTCCGAACCGTAATTCTTACTACGTCAAGACTTATATTGGCATTGTTAATCAATAATAAATGATAGCCGTCATTATGAAGTGGCATTCCTTTCATTTACCTGGTTGTGGTTTAATTAATTGCTTTGCAGAACAGAACGTATGCAGTGGCACGTTTCCAATCCTCGGGCATTGAGACTCTTCCCGGCAACGTCATGACAGGGACAATAGCTGGGAACAGCCCAAGGGAGGGCTAGATTGTTGGATAGTAATCTCCAAAGTGATTGACAGGGCACGTATCGCCGAATATCTCACACAATTTACAGCCCCCACATTCGAGTCAAAATGACTTTCGCTGAGGCTCTGAATGGAATAAAAATATACAATACCAAGATAGGAATTTCTGAAAATGTTTTTTTAAACTTCCCTTCTACATTTTTGGGAACTGAATTGTAATAATGTGAAAAGAGATGTGGATGTTGTTCTTTATCTCCCCGGGTCCATGGTATATACCTGAATACCCTGAGCGCAGCAGATGGCTGGAGCAGGTGACCTAGCCTCACCCTCCTAATGGAGCAGGGTTTTCATTAGGAGCGCGTTCGTTCCCTATGCACTCTATACACGCTCCGCTGCCCGACGTGTACCTAGCAGCTGTTTCCTACAGCTACACTACAACCCAACCTGTCTCCACAGTTAAAATAACGTGTTGTCTTCAAGCGAAGTTGGGCTAGAACACACAACACAGTACATGTTAGCTTCTCTATTTTGAAAATTAACTGTCTCCTAGTTTTATTTTTTCATAAAATTATATTTCTGGAACGGCAGCGTCGTCCGGAGTACAACACCCCAGCCACGAGGTTAAGTGTAATTCCCTGTAATGAAACTAAGCCAGTGTGTATTTTTCTAACCTACCAACTGTAATGAAAAACATCACATTTCGTTAATCTACAATAACATGGAGTTGAGTTTGGATATCGTGTTGGCCGCATTCGTGAATTGATTTCGTGATAATAAACATAATATTATTCTGGTGAGCCCATGTATCATTGCGTTTCACTCGGCAACGATAATCACACTCTAATATGTTTTTTCATGTCACGGAAAGGGCCGACTGGACACGATGCGACATTCACCGACGAAAGAGTTCTTTCATTAGTAATAGGCTTTACTATTCATGTTACTATGTTTGTATTTCTATTGTTTGGCGCTTATTGTCATGGTGTGTATGTTTCATTAGGAATTAATGTTTTTGTCGTTGTCTGAATATATGAATAAACAAAACCTTATACTGCCTGCCTGCCTCTAATACAATCTATCGAGTTAAAACTTTAACGTTGGTTTTCCAGTCTTTTGTTTTCTCATCTTGGGCTCCCTTGTCGCACTCTGCGTTTGTGGTTCCGCTTCTACGGTTACATCTTGTTTTACTCTGTAGAAATGCCAAACATCATTAGTAGATAGCCCTGCCCCCATGTAATATTTTGATTGCAGAAAAAAATGACATTGGCAACCTTGTAATAAAAAAATGTGTCAATTAATCACCACACAATATATCTTCTTACATAATATCGTTAAGATGCTGCAAAATACGTAAACGCTACGCTGTAAGTGGTGAAACAGATTGTACTACCAAACCAATGATCTTGTAGGGATATTTCTTGCTGCTAAATGTTAGTTGTTGAAATGAAATAAAAACAATTTTAGAGAATGTATTCTGGTAATGTTTGACAGAAAATAATTTTTAGCTAGCATTAAAAACGTGAACTTTACTCGCCCGCCAATCCATTAGGGTAGAAAAAAACATTTTTTTTCCTTACGCAGATTTACGTCTCTGTAGTAACGCATTCTCGAGTCTGTGCGCTCAGTGAATTTGAAACAAGGGCTCACCCACTGGGATGGGGTTTCTATTATTCTTATGACGGGGTTGAATTAATTCTCATCAGTCACTCTTGGAAGTGTAGCCGACTTGTCATTTAATTTCTGCAGTATCCCTTAAGCCAGTTGTTCTGCCCTCGAATCATTAGCCACCCGCCCAGCGAGGTCTGAATAAGTAATGTAACGCCATGTTACTCTAATGAATATTTCCATCAGCATTAGGTGTACCTTCGCTGCTCTCGTTCTCGTTGTCTGCGTCCGGGGGATGAGTGCAATCTGGTGCATTACGCACCACTAATTTACATAAGATGGTAGATGTGGGCTGGTGCCGCCATCAAAATTCATTGTCTCGGCGGCCCGCGATCGTTGTCAGGTGCCCCATATTGTGCGCCCTTATATTAATAAAACAAAAGAAAAACAATTAGGCCTACAGATGATCGTGGGCTGGGCTGCGAACCTGCTCGGTGCTTCAAGTATATGATTACCAGCGTCGTTAGTGTCGTTTGTAACTAATGGTATCTTGTCACTCAAGTGCGATGCATAAACATAAGATGGGTGGCAGGTAATGTGTTGCATTTATATGGATGTGTATTGTGTAATTTAATCAATAAGCACAAACGTAATTGTCATGAGTTATACTTCTCTCTCAGTTTTACTTTCGCTGTATAGTCCGGACGAGTATGTCTATTCAATAAAAACATATTTTTGTTTTGAGTGAGAGCATGCAAATATTGTATCAGAAATTGGAAATTGAAATAACAAACATAAAACATGAGACGGCAAGCCCGCGTAAACAAAATTAAAATTGGAAATTTTGCAATAATACAGCGGAGACAATTCTCAAGCTGAACAACACATTGTTTGTTTTGTGAGATTATTTATATCCCTCTCTCTCGTCTCCATTCCTTTAGCTCTCTGTTTTCACGTGGCTGCATGGGAGTATTTGAAACAAGAGAATTCATATGCGAATTGCGTTCTCCACACTGACAGACAAGGAAGTTTACCATTAGTCTATTTGATTGATTTCTCCCCGGCAATTTCTCAAAACAAAACGCGCGAATTGAAATTATTTTCCTCTCTTGTGGGCGAACCGAAACTGTCAATCGCAGTGTCAATTTGTTGCGAGACAAATCGTCAAGATAGCGCGCGCGCACGTGTCACATCACGTGACTAGCATAGAATCGAACCCGGGGCTCCGATAACTCCCGTCTTTTGTCACGGTGACATAACCTTTGATCATCACACCAAACAAGCAACGGTGCTGACACAACGCACAATGCCCCGTTTGGAGACCTAATGACACACTGAGCCGTTTCGATTGCACTAAGGGTGCTTTTACTGTGTTCACATTACCTCTAACTGGTACTTAATGACAAAACGGTAGGGGGAGCCTCCCCCTCCTCCTCACGCTTTGATCTACACAATGGGGGCGACATTCGTTCAATGGGTGTGTGTATTAAGGGTGCCAAAATATACGCGAATTCTTGATAAAAGCATCACCTTCTATATTGATAGAATACACAAAACATACCCATTGTTGGAAGTTCTATCTGATCATGATGCACACTCACGTTCAATTGAAATTTGAAAGCCAATGGCAAACCGAAGCCTTGCTTATGCCATACTTCTCTCGATTGTGAAGGGTTGTCGTTGTCGAATAAAATCAACCATAAACTGCACTATACTCTGAGCCTGTTAACATTTGATAAGAATTAACAACTTTCGAGTACTACTGTCCTTCAATGGGGTTTTATTACCTATACAAAACCGCTTGTATCGTGCCTTTCAACTTTTAAATAATATGTTTTTACATACTTTTATTTTTTGTTCTTTTACACGACGTTGTGCATTGGTATATATGAACACACACATAACAAAAACTTGTAGAAATACAGCCAAACCTTACACACTCAAAAGGAATGAGATCTAAAAAAAGGGCCAAGCTCATCTACCCTTCCACATAAACGTACAGTGTCCCATAACAGCATCCTCGAAAAGCTTTTCAAAATAGAATTTGCGATTATTAATTTAACGTAATAGTTTATCAAAGTTCTTTTTTTGTAATTAATTTAAACGTAAACATGCAAATTCTATTTTGCCAAGCTTTTCGAGGATGCTGTTATGGGACACTGTACGTTTATGTGGAAGGGTAGATGAGCTTGGCCCTTTTTTTAGATCTCATTCCTTTTGAGTGTGTAAGGTTTGGCTGTATTTCTACAAGTTTTTGTTATGTGTGTGATCTCATTACTTTTTCAAGTTCCATTACAAAATTATTTGCTAAAATATAATATTTTTATCAAAGTTGATTTAAATTCTATGGTATTAGCAGTAACAATATAGGATGTAAAATATCTAGACCCGGATTCATGTACATCCTGGGTATAGGTGGTATAACCATGGTATAACAACGGTATAAGGACTGGACCCCAATTCTTGAGTTCGTGGGAGATGAGTTGAAAACGCAATTTGAAAACGAAGTCGTTTTCGTTTTCGAAGGAATTGGTATTCTTGAATGGTATCGTGGAAAACGTCATGGGTTGTGAGTTGGTTGAAAGAGTATCACGAAATCCAAACACTTTAAAAAGATTTGCGTATAGCAAAGAGCTCGAAAAAGTTCTATATTTATTCTAGATGGCAGTGCCTTCATAAACGCTGGCCAATCGAAAGACAAGTTGTATGAAATGATTTGCTTGTTGCAATTATGTAAACAAACAGTTGAACAAGTTCATATCAAAACAATGTTGTGCTGGCATAGGGTTGGCTAGGCTTGTCAAACATGTAATGTAAGTATGAATTTTACTAGTCCTATAGCCAAATGGAACTTTAGACCTACACTGTTGTATTATAAATAATTTTCTACATCTGGGCCTAGGCCAGGGACGGTTTCTGATTTGTTTTATGAGAGTATAATGACACCTTTTCTCGTTCCACACAAAGAAGAAAATTTTTAAATGTCCGCCATTTGTTTACGTATCGCACTTTCCCGCCTAACTCTGCTTATACCGTCAACAAGTGTCAAGTAACTATGGTTACTTGTTGATTATATGCCAAGTGTTTAAGGCTTATTTTAAAACCTTTATTTGGAAGCCTTCCAACAAACTTTTTCAACTTTTTTTTCAAAAGAGACTATCATTCTATAACCTTAATGTCCATGTAAAATATGAACATTGTAGCCCCACCGTTTGGTCAGAATCGCGGGCCGACGTATTATATGTTAGCAGTAGCTAGCAGTAGCTAACATCCTTAAAGTGATTTTGAGCATGTTTGAAGACATTTTTTCACCAAGAAGGAATGGTCGTACCCCAATAAAATTTGGCATGTGTTGTCAGGTACCTAAATCCCCTCGATTGTGATAGTTTTCAAGTTCACATCACGTTACATGACGGCTGGGTAACACCTCGAAATCACCCCAACTCTGCTTGGTGTATAAGGTGCTTGAGTGTGTAGCGCACCGCGGCTTGGCTGCGGCGCCCTAACGGGCACCTAGATAGGTTATTTTTATTACACCACACTATAAAACTTTTAGACCACTCAAGGTTTACTTGTCAATAAATTTGATTTTCGACTTGCCTGAAAAGTAATACTCTTCACGATTCGGCAAGAAGCCGCACAGCTATTGTTGGGTGGGGCTCAGTTGTTGGATGAGCGTAGCGAGCGTAGCGAGCGAAGCGAAGATTCCATTTCACTACACTGGAGAAAAAAATCCAGAATGTTTTTTTTTTTTTTTTTTTTTTTTTGTATTTTTGTGTGTTTGTCCGCACGATTCCGGCTAAACCGATACTCCAATTGCGATGAAATTTTCTTGGAGGACTTCGAAATCTCTAAACTTCGAACTGCCACGTTTTTTTAGCGCAATCGAAAAATTATTTTTCATAAAAATCGCAATTTTACGATTTTTTTCGATTTTTGAAAAATTTCTTCTACTTATAACACCTACATGCTTTATCCGATTTAAATGATTTTTTCACAGAACCATAATTTTATGAATTAAGATATTCGTGTGAAATTTGAGCGCAATCGAAAAATTATTTCTCATGAAAATCGAAATTTTACGGTTTTTTCTTTTTTTAAACAATTCTTTGACTTATAACACCTACATGCTTTATCCGATTGTAATGATTTTTTCACAGAACCTTAATTTTATGAATTCATATATTCGTGTGAAATTCGAGAGCAATCGAATAACTATTTCTTATGAAAATCGCAATTTTGCGATTTTTTTATTTTTTTAAATTTAGATTAACTAAAAAAATTAAAAATTAAAGTTTATTTTTTATTTAATTTAAATTAAAAAAATCTTCAACAGTAGTGATTTTTTCACAGAACAACAGAAAATCCCCATAACACATGGCAGCTCAATACACCAATTACGCTCATCCAACAACGCGGCGGGACTTAAGCGTTTTCCTAGTAAGTACTCTCACGACGAAATTGTTTTTGTAAGTTTAATTATTGTTTAATTGTTGTCACTCGGTAAATGGTTTATACATTTTCCTACATCATTGGTATTTTCAAGTTTCACATTTGCATCGTTTTTTCCTACCCCAACATTGGTAATCAAACGGAAAAGAATTTTAGTTTGCAGAGCAGTTTTTAGTTTTCATTTTCTTACGCTATTCAATTACTAAATTAGTAAATTTGACTATTACCGGTACTTCTTATTGTACGTGGGTTGGGCTGATCAATATGAGATTTAATTCATTAGTTTCTACAGCTTGATATTCAGTCAAGTTTACTGAACTTGACACCCCTTTCTGAAGTGAATAGGTCTGTAAAAATTAATTCATGTACCGGTAAGCGTACGCCTATTATGCATCGCACATGACATTGTGTGCAGAATGCACATATGCTATTAGTTAGTTTCTTTATTTGCTTTAGGCTGTTCGGTCAGTCCGCGAGAGTCGTGTGTCGTGTTATATGTTTACTTTCCAGTGTGCTTATGCGGATTAAGCTCTCCTAGGTTTGTCATTGATATCATTATCATTTTCCCTTTCCCACGCTTTGTACAGGCCACACATCCACACGACAGCATTAGCTGACCAGACAAAGGGCTCAGTCTGTGCAAACTTCCAATTCAAAGAGTTTGAAAAGAAGAATGCCGCGCGTTTTGTGTACTGCGTTACGTTGGTAGGCTTGCTTGAATGACTCCGGGGCTTCACAAGAGTGCACGTTTTTATTTTCAAAAACAAGTTGACACTTTTTTGCTCCGGGATGAAATGAGGTAGAAGCTATAGGGAAATCTACACCACAATACAGAAACATCCCCTTTATGAACCCTAATGCTTCTCCCCCCTCCTAGGGGTCACCCAAAGGCTCAAATTGCGCCTGAGTCATCGCACTTTGTAAATTTATAATGATTACAGTTCAAATTTCATTTTTCTACGCTTTTTAATAAAGCCAAAGAGTAAAGTAGCAAGTAAGATCATGTTTTTTTAAATAAAGTTATAGGGTGTAATAATGAGTTTGAATCAATACTCCAACAAGGTTTATAAGCTGTGAATCCCATAGGGCCATGTTTGCAAAATAACGCACAGCACTTGGGCTTCACGTTCGGTTTAAAGAAGGGTGCAAATAATTGCAGATTTATGAGCACAAAATGTAATTTGCATTAGTGAAATGGGAGGCGAAACTCGACTCTAGCTACATAATAGTTTAATTATCACATTTGTTTCCATTGAGCCCTCACTGAAAAGCTTCTGTTGCAGTGAGAAAGACTTTTGCTAGGAACAACAGACGCCAGCCAGTCATAACATACATAATGTGCAGTTTTCAGCAATAACAAGACACACACAACCGAACAGCAGACAGCTAATTGCAAAGTGATCGTGGCTCGTGGTCCCGTGTTTCTCAACTCGTCTTATCCTAACATCTAATGATCTCGTACGTGTGCGGGTAACGAACTGTAGCGTGGGGTGGGGAGCACGACTCAAGTTGCCAGTTTATTTCAAACTTTTCTCTACTTTTTTCAATTTTCACTGAAATTTAATGGTATTTCAACTCACTCACGTAATATACGTGGTTATTTCCCTCCTAACAGCCGTATTAAGTAGTGAAATACACACTTCGCAACCGAGTGTGACAGTGGGGGGGATAAGTGAGACGCGTGCTCCGGCCCCGCTTCGTGCCCCCATCTGGTCCATACCCCTCTCCATAGAGGGATCCCTTCTAACGCACCACAGATGATCATGATTAGGAATAAATGGTTTAAAACATCTGACAGACAACCATCGTGTTTCTAAATTACGCAAGCCAAAGAGAAGAGACAAACCCCAATTCTGAATTCACCCTTTTTACGACTATAGGCTTAGAGCATGCTGGTGTAAAAAGAACATGTCGTTTTTTCGAGAGAGGAAAATTAATACGGAGCTGTAAAACATTTTATTATCCTCATGTATCCCCGCAGCATTATTCACTTCTCTAATCGGCTTTCACATGAGCTGGGTGTTATATTGTTTTTTTAAGCATAAAGAAGACAATCAACTAAATTGGCATTTTAAAAATCTGACGTTGGAAATACTTGCACATTTTTGCTGTGGACGAGCTAAAAAGCTGTGTGACTGATTGCCCTGTCTTTTTGATGTAGGTTTGTAGGTTATAAAGACGAGAGTGGCTTCAATATGTTTTTGCTGTTTTTACAGTACACATACACTATGTCACCCGCATACATGTCGTCCCTTTTGGCTTCTAGCTATTCAATTCCTTTCTCTACATGGATGTTGATATAAATTTTCCTTACAAATGTATTACGCTGACTATGTGGGTTTTTATGAGAGGGGCTGAACATTGTGATAGTCTTTAATCAATCTGTTTCTTTGTATTCCATGATTCTTTCGTGTATTGTCTCCCTGAAAAATCTTCCTCGGAAAAGTCATCGACTTAAAACTAAATCACGTGGCGTTGTACAGAGACAGTACATGTTGTACAAGTACAATTGTACATGTATCGTAGTTGTAAGCTAGATAGCAATGAGGAAGCCGAGCGCTAGTTGTAAGCTAGATAGCAATGAGGAAGCCGAGCGCTTATTCTGGTGGGCACGAAACTCGCCCAATATGTGCAATGAATCTTTTGATCAGGCTCGTAGGAGTACACGAAGGTCACAGTTAATAAGATCACCTCTCCCGAGCAGCGAGCTCCTTGCCTATTATCTGCACGGGTTGTGGTGCAGATGTGGGCATTGATACCCAGTAATCAAAAGTAAACGATAACCCGCATTTTAGATTGAAACTCAATGCCGCATGTTCTCCAAGAAAGTAATATTATCCAACCTTCGGTAGCAATATCGTGCATGACAAACTGAATTAGATCATTCACGTTTTTCTTTCTTTCTTTGAAATTAAAATCCACTTGCTCATTATTATTTTCTCCCGCCTTCTCTGCGGTTCTGTGCCGGTGGTCCCAATGTCAACCGCGCCACATGCATTGTAATTACCCAACTCGGCTCTTGCACGTAGGTCGACTCGAAAGGTCGAGTAATTACCCACGACGTCACCAATCGCGTTCGTACATTGTTTCTCGAGTGTGTTATTTACGGACAACAAAACAGTGCAGCGCGATAGGACCTATGTGATATCGTTTGGTTTGCGTGCATGTGATGTATTTGTAATAACTAGCCGCGTGCAATTTTCTCGTTTCTATTTTTAATTTAATTCGTTTTGATAGTGTATAATTTATTGGTTTAAAAATGTAAATTGCTGCTTGAAAGTATTTGGAATTTGCAAAATAAACAATGATTAGTGAATCGTAATTATATTTCCAAGCTTCTGCATTCGATGAATAACTTGTTTTGAACACTTCTATTATTTTGCGCGTTTACAACACCGCGCGTACGAAATGTTTTAATCCTACGGACATTTTATTCGTTTTAATTTACACGAATAAAATGTTTAGTTCTCTCTACTATACTTCCTTTTAAATTTGATTCAATGATATATGATTATTTAAAAGGATAATATTACATTGTTTTACTATAAAATGACTGAATTTGAATTATAATGTATGTCAAACTAGAGCAAAACCAGAAAGTATTATTTTACATTGTTATTCAATGCTGGCTGTTGGATCTATTATGTGTCCTAATGGTACCGAGTGTACGCCCTACTTGGAGTTGAGATTGGAGTTTCTTCCATTGCGGAAACACTATTATTTGTATGCACCAAACGGCAAATACGTTTTGACTTGTGTGTCGCGTCGTGTAAATTTAATGTTGTTTGCACTTGTTTGTGTATCAGTCGGGCCTCCCTTTGAGAGCGAGTTTGCATATTACGGAGCCGAGCTGCCAAAATTAACTTTTAATCCGTGTTACATGCTATCTTGTGAACGGATTTCGTGCCGAAAGATTCTTATTTGAGATAAAGTCATTTTCTTATTTACTTTGGGTCAAGAAGAAAGGAACTTGAAATTGAAAATGAGCCTTGACGGGCAGACAGTTTCCATTTCACGAATGGTTGCGTTTTCCCGACGGCTGCTACCGGAAGTTGACCTCAGCTATATTGCTCGTTGTTGTGCGATGATTTGACTGATTGGAAAAGAGTCAAAACTTGATTTTCAAACTACTCCCAATGTTATGTCCAAACCTACCTTCGGCTTCGAGCGCTGTAGAAATTATTTTTCTTTCAGACGAGAGGAAACTAGAAATTTGTTATTTCGTGTGGAAATATTTTTGATCATCATACTTCGTTCTTGTGGGGGTTTCTTCCGCTTGTTTCTCTCTACTTGTCAATAGAAGTATTTTCGTCAGATCTGGTGGTGCCCTCCTCTAAGCAACAGACCCATCAGTAGAAACCAACTGAGCATGAAAGCCCAGGCAGTTCGACAACTGGCCGCTCTGGAGCACCACGCCAACTGCTTTCGGTAACGCCAGAAGAAAAATATCTATTCAAACAACCATTTGCTTCGAGAAGATTAAATTGGATTTTTATAAAGGACTCTTCTTCTTTTTGCATCAGTTTGGTCGCCTGTCTTTAGGTTTTATGTTACGATCAGTGCTTTTCTTGATCACGAGTAATCTGAAAGAAGGCATTAGGCGAAAACACTTGCTTGCACTTTTCTCAGCCGTGTGCGACCGCCCAGCGCAGCGCAGCACATTTCCGAATCAAACGCGGGACGCAGCCAGCCGCGACACAACTAATTTAACATAAAAAAGAGATAAAAGTGGCAAGGGGCTTAGAAGGACACTTGGACCGATGTGTCATTCATGGAGCTCTGAGTTTCTCACTCACACCCCAATAAGCCGCTCAACCGACCGGGCAGTGGCACCACCTCGCATGTTTACGAAAACTTGTTTTTTTTTTTTTTAAGAGTATTGTATGATCTAGCGAAACTGGCGTAAATAAATCCCCCCCCCCCCCCCCCCGAACCACATCGATCTCACACGTTGATCACATTTCTCCTAATGGACCCATCGAATATAGTCGTCGCAAATCAGTGAATCTGATTGAAATTAGGTCCAAACATCACAAACCTCGCAAGTCTCGCCGTTTTTAGAAAGAGTTAATGTTGATTGAAAGTTCTCTAGAAAGGTGCCATCGTTCCCGCGCAGCACGGGTTCGTGCAGATTCGCCCATCTCCGTGAAATCTCAACACCGAAAGCGAAAGGAGAGGCGCTCGTACTTTGACCCGATGCACTTGCACTTTTCCTCGATCCAGAGCTCGCTCGTATATTCAAATGAGGAATCACCTTTGCAAAACATCGGCGCTTTGCCTGAGGTGACTCGTGACTTGTCGGCCACCATCGGTCGTGATCGTATGTGGTCAGCCCAACGCCGGACGTGCCTGTGGCCGACGTCGGAAATGCTGATGAACCAGTTAGTTACCATATCGTAAAGGTGTTTTCATGTTCAAGGGCAAGACGGGGAAGAAAGGATCGGCTGCCTGCCTTATAGGCCACCCATCACTTAGCTAAGAGATAAAAGATCCTTTCACGTTTTACGATTCCAAGACGTGTGAAGGTGGGAACAATTAAAAGCGAACAAAAAAACTGATGACGTGGTTCTCAAAAAGTACTTAGATACCCGAGTGAAAATCGATGAAACGGACGAAGTTCGAGTTACGTCTTGTTGTCGAGGCCATTAGGCGTCGGCGTCGCGGTCGTCTCTCGCTCGTCGCCATCTTGAGATTTGAGGAGCGTCTCTTGGTTTCTGCGGTCGAGGGTAAAAAAGATAGTCGTGTATCAAGTGATGTCGCCCGAGGTGTTGCTACGAGAGTGTTTTATAGTTTCAAATTATGGCCGGCTCGGAACTCACGTCGTGCAACTTGGCCTATGACGTTTCTATTTCACGTTTTCTAACTATACCTTTATAGAAAAGAGCAAACGGCCAATTTCATAACTCAGTCTTGCGAGCTTCGTGAAATACTTGGGTTCCTACTCGTAATCACCACTAGCGAAGAGTGCACATTTTCATTTCGATTATGTTGCGTTCTCCTGTTAGCCGGTACCCCACGTGGGCCCCAACTATATTATTCAAAATCAACACGGCGAAATTAAATTTAGATTTGTGGTGATATGATGGTGAAGGACAACTACAAATCCCATTCCTTATGCGGAACTCGAACCCGCACCCTCATAGTCCTCGTGTCACACGGTTCGGGCCAGCGCCCTATTCGTATGACTATATGAGCCACCGCGGACGGCATGCAATTTTTTTAAAAAAGTAAAATATTTGACTTTCTTCATGCACCATTCAATTCTCACGTTTATTTAGGTATTTTCGACGTGCATGTACATATAATGTTAAATAGATGCATGATTTTCTCATCGGTTAATTTATCCCAGCCATTTTGAAATGAACGATCGAAAAACAAAATGGTGGGAAGTGGGAAACATCCGAGGGAAGCCAATGTTTTTGTATTACATCCGTTATACTGATAGTTATGATAATGTATGCGTTACAGTTGGACTGCAACGCAACCATACGTTTTGCCAGGTATAAAAACTAACGTATTACTTTTCCATGGATGGAAAAAGAGTGGATCTGTAAGGTTGTTGACGTTCTCCAAAATGCGATACAGATATTTTGTTGGGGGCGTAAATGTGTGAAATGAAATCGCAAACGTTCACGCGAACAGTTAGCAAAACATCCCTCGCAAGGTTCGTAGCAGCTGTTTGAAAAGTGATGGCTTCTCGGCAAATGATTCTAATTCCCAACGGTCGTCAGGGTCTCTGTCACTTGCCGCAACTACCGTATTGACGGACTGACGGCGATGAGCTTTTGTTTCCTGAACAATTACTCCGCTCAAGTCAACTCTCACCTCGTCATGTGAACTCGTTATTTTTCCTAGATCTCACGTTAAGATTCCAGTTTATGCGCGACTCTTGATCTCTGAATGCATTAACATTGCATTTTATCTCACCAATTATATACGTAATTTGATCTTACATGCAATCTATATTAATTTAATCTTGTACTTTCAACACCAGGCGCCGTGGTGATAACATTTATTTTAAAATCTTGTGTTCATTTTGATTATTAGTTTTTCCACGAATGAAACACTATTAAACGTGAATAAGGGTGATTATGTTTCTCAACTATTTTATTTGTATTTATTTTTTAAGCACTTATCGGCCTAATGCTTTGATAAAATATTCCCAAACATATATAAAGCAATACTATATTCCCAAACACAAAGTAATAATATAATAGCTTTCCTCCCACTTTTAAGCAAATTACATTATTTGATGGAAATTGAACTTTAAAAGTCGTTGTCTAAAACTCCAAAGTACGTACTAGAACAAAAAACGAATGTGATGCAGAGAGTGAATTAGAATACAAAGGCGTCCCTGCACTGCAGGCTGGTATTGTCTATTGACAACTCCCCGTGCACGAGATTGGCGCATGAGTCGTGCCTAAGTGTATGCTCGCAGACATTTAGTGGTCGTTGGCTCTCATTCCAAGGTCCACGCGGTAATGTTTTCCTCTTGTCTTCTGTCTGTGGTGGCGCTATGAGATTTTACAACCGTAGAGAATAATGCAACTGCCCATTACGACAAAATGAGAAAAAAAAAAGAAAAAAGAAAAAGAACACATTTTACAATCTACCTGCATGGTGTTGCGTTGCGCTGCAAGATTGCCTTCTCGATTGGAACAAATTTGTTGTCACGTGAGCGACTTGTGGATGTTTCTTGATAGGCCAGTGACGTCACGTATTATTGTACCACGTGACGACGGTGAATTATTTGTGCTCAAATTAGGATAAATTCAGGGGTCAGACGCTTTCTACGAGTAATTGTTGTATTGTTAGTTCAAGTTATATTTTGTTGTATTGTTATTTGTTATTATTGATTGATTTATAGTTATTTATAGACATTAAAACTGCCATAATTACAATAATAAAAATAATGCTACTGCAGAATAAAGTTGTCAAAAATCGATTTTCATTGTATTGTACACTTCAGCGTACATACATTATACATGTTGGGGAGGCGTTTTACTAAAGCGTAGCAAAACTTTACTATGTATATAGTTTTATTCAAGATTAACTTATTCAAAGATCGTATCACGTTAAAAAATAAAAAATAATACTAGCAACAAGGAACTGACGTGTGTATGTGTGCCCGACTATAGTGCCTCAATTTGCATGTCAAGCTAAGCGCAGGCATTTTATGGCATTCACGACACACATAATAAAACACTAACTAACGGATTAACACCGGGCAATCGTGACCTTTCAATCTTAAAACAAGTCTATTAGTAGAGATTACCTTTTGTTAAGACTGAAATTATAATTTAATTGGCATTGTTTCAACTTTCAATAACTTGAATGACTTAAGCATTATTAAACTAAAGTAATTGATTTAATGGTTTTAGCGATATGTACTCACATAACAACGTAAACTGTCGTAAACCAAATAATATATTTATAATTTAGTTTGACGCTGTGCACAATGTGAGAAATCACCCATTGACGACTTACGCTAGACATGGGCGTAATGATGTTCAAATGAACATCCACTGTCACAGCGTAGTCCCGTTTCTACTTATTTTTTATTTGCCAGAGCTATCAATTAATCTTTGCAATAAAATAAAATAACATAAAAACATTTTTTTTACACTTTACCGACACGTGAAGCTCACTTGCACAGACACCCTCGACCAGAAGTAAATGAAAAGGGTGGGTATAGTATAACCCCTTGATTTACTTATGGTCGACGGTGTACATTCAGAAGGTTGTGCGTTTTCCCAATGGTTTTCTTCACGCACAAAGGAAAACATTAGCGCAGCCTCCAAACACAGTTCCTTCCGTACCCCGTCAGTCCCGCGTAGTTCTCTAGTTTGTCACCACCTGCGCCACCGTCCGGTACGCCTGCAGACCGGCACTCGACAAGCCCGCAATACACGTCTTCAGCGCTGACATTCACAACCCCAGCAGTTCCTTATTTTTTATTTGGTTCAATTCACCGATCTATTCATATTGAGTATAAAAACTATTTACAATGGGACAATAAATAACATCTGAATTACACTTATGTGAAACAATCATATGACACTTTTAGTAAATATTTTGAAATAAATATTAAACAATGCTTCGAACTACAATTTGATAAAGATAAAAGGCATATAAATCCACTTACTGAAGAATCAATATAAAAAAAGGGTGGGGAATGGAAAGAAAAGAAAAAATGCATACGTATATATATTTACGTATACAATTCTCTATGTCGAGCGCTAATTCCTTCGCACAGTCCCGCGTAGTTCTCTAGTTTGTCACCACCTGCGCCACCGTCTGGTACGCCTGCAGACCGGCATTCGACAAGCCCGCAATACACGTTTGCAGCGCTGACATTTACAACCCTAGCAGTTCCTTAGCTCTGTGCTTAGTTTGGCGCTCAAGTCACCGATTCTCAGTTATATTGAGATGAACAACTAGTGTAATGGTGAAGTATAAATACACCTTGATTACACTCTATGTTGATACTTTCATTGTCACGTTTTCCAGTTACATTAATTTTTTAAATATTAAAAATGGCTTTTCGCTTACGGCTGGTATAGAAACATAAAATCCACTTCTGCAGCGACTGCACTTTTAATTCCCAGCTTGAACACGATAAAAAGAAATTGAGCAACAGCAGCAGTTCAACTATATCCGCATTAATGTAATGCATTTAACGAGCGGTAAAATTCGATTTCCGTGTTCGCCCGATTAATTGAATTATGTGTGTATATATGGAGTCGCCTACTACTGGTACTTATTCGACTACTACCATATGTGGCGAGTGAAAAGAGTGGTTCCGCTTCCAGTTCCAGTTCCAGAGAGGTCTAGACTGGCCAAGGCTTGTTGGTTCAGTCGCACCCGCGGGCACACATACGCAACGTTTAAAAACGACCTCCATCAAATTGTCACCAAAGATTACGAGCTTACGCATACAGACTTTCACCAACGTTTCAACTTATTAAAACCGGGGGCCCCGTTGCGTGTTGTGCGTCGCGTATATATGTATATATGAGAGCGTTCGATCCGTCACTGCCTACATTATATGCGCAGAGGTCCGAGATATTAATTACTGTTGATGATAAACCGGTGTTGACGGTTTTTAACATTCGCTCGCACTTCACTGGCCATAGTTCACCCGAGTTCGGCTTGTGTTCGCTTCGCAATTGTTTTCACGACCTAGAGTGCGTTCACACATTCGTTGACCACTAGGATCTCCACTAGTTTCTTCCTTCCACCGAAGAACATATTCAATTCTCCGGTTTGGTCAGAGCGATTTATTGGTGCACGTCACTCGTTTTGGAAGTGGGCAGTGTCCAGATATAGGTATTAGGTTTTGAGATGAAGTTGAAGAACTTGATTCTATTACCACATTTTCTCTTCAAATTGGTTTGAAATTGTCCCGAAATTACGAGTCGGTTCCGGGATTTGGGGGCCGATCCGATAGTCAGACAAGGTACCCGATTTTCGGGTAGCAAACAGTTATCTTTTAAATGGGATGGTGGAGGTGCCGGTCCACAATTTACGTATTTTCTTGGTAGAGGTGCCAGTCCAGATAAATTTATATTTATAGCTTATACTAAATGCCGTTCAATAAAAATACAGACAATAGAAAATGAATTAAGAGAAAATCGTTAATGTAAGATTCTTCACAATTCCATTTTTTCATGCATTATGAGGACTTCCGAGTTTATGACAACGGCCGTCTCTTCCCTACTCGACCGAACAACCGAAGTCGTTTACACTCGTACCCGGCCCGACTGCCGAAACCTCTACCCGCACAGTCTTAGTACCGTTAAGTATTAAAGTTGTTTGTAATGTATGTTTGCTCTTGCGTCACTTGTGTTATAATTCCGACATGTTCGACACTCGACAGTCACCACATCACACAAGTGTTATCGACACACGTTTCACGCTTTAAACATTTGAACGGCATCTACCTCCGTATTCTATAGCCGTGTCACCAAACATTGTGAACAAAACTGTTTGTAAATACCGAATTCATTCTGTCGAGTATAAGTATTCATCGGCCAGTGGAGAGTATACGATGAGAATTTGGTGTATATACCTCAACTTGCTGGTGCGGTCCGCATTGCGAGAAGGCGATGCAGTCTTGTCTGGAACATCTGTTGAAAGTGAAATTTGTTTTGGTTTCATCTCATCTGTCTAAAAGGTTTGGAAACCAATGGAGGGCAAAACATTTGGGTACAGAAGGTTGATTGCAGTGTATACGGCGTAATACGTTGTCGTTCCTCCATTGTTGCCGAGGGAGGACGGGGATGTCGTGGGACGTTTAATTGTAAGGGGTGATGAGAGAAGAGGAGAGGGAGGGGGGATCAATTATTGTAAAGTGAGGAAGTGAGGTTTTATATAACCCTACGCCATTAGATTCTTGGTTCGGTCTACTACTATTTATACAGAGTGCCGTTTCGAATTCTTAACATGCGTAATACTATGTTATCATTATATAACCTAATTTATTCCTAGTTTGAAGTGTCCACCTCCTCAGTGGGCTAAATCAAAAGAAATCTTAATTCAAGCGTATCACACATTGTTGCACAACCACTGAACTGGTAACCCTAGTTGACCTCGACAAGAATTGGTACCGTTTATATTTCATGAATAACGGGGCGTACTCTTGATGACAGTTGTGATTTACCATTTTAGTCTCCGCATAGCGGTTGAATAGCTCTCCAGATCGAGTTCTCTATGCTGTTGTAATCTCGGCTTACAAATTGATAATTACACATTTAGTGATACAAAAGTCACGTCACAAAGTGGTAGTCGGGGGGCATTGATCTTTGGCGAGAGGTCAAAACACCATTGTCATGCTCTAGTCTATAGTTTATCCAGTTTTGTAATCAATTTAGACAGCGGCATGTTAGTTATGTATCTAAACAACTGAAATTCATCAGCTGGTAATTAACTCTCTTTTGCCGCTTTTGATATTTAATTAAAACATCGTTATTTATTGTTGATAGATTTAATAAATTGTGGATCTTCACAATACTGGGTCTACGGGTCACGAATGTCAAGGAAAAATCAAGAAATGAAGAGTAAGTAGGACATGAATGTCAGTGTTAGGGTACAGGTCAACAATTGCCCACTAAAATGTTGATAATATACTTTAAAAAAACACGTGTGCATTACGTAATAATTACTTAATATCACCATGTTTATGTTCGGCTTTCGAAACATCAAGAGTGATGTTGAAGTAATGCGCTGTAATGGATACCAAACTGGTGCATTCAGGATGTCTGGGCACCATAAGTGTAATTTATGCTAAGGGATGAAATCTTTCAAATCACAAACAAATTGCCACCACATATTATTAGGATATTTATTTAAAATAGTTGATATTGGGACTTGTGAGTGAGACATAAAAGCAAAATTAAATTGACATTGTGTGTAAATTTTTCTATTTGTGTGCTATACATATTTCGACATAAGGAGATTTTTCATATCAGTATAAAATAAGAACGTATTATTAGCAAACTAGGTCTTTATTTTGTTTAAATTAATTCGACGTGAACAAGTTCCTTTTCTCAGAACAATACAATTAGCAAGAATACAATGTCAGTGTGATATAATTGCCATGCTGACTTGTATAATTGACAGACTCGCATCGAACGCACACTGGGTAGAAGGAATAATATAATCCAGCTGCAAAGAATATATAATTGACGGCGGTGGCCCCGAGGTATTATTGATATAACAACGCTCTTTTTCGTTTACATCCCCTCCTTGTGCGATTACAGAGACGCACGATCTCCTGCGGCAATCAGACCAATCGAACCCACCCTTGATCGCACCAGCACAAATCGTTTGTTTTCTCGTCGCTTTAGGGGGTAGTTATTCGTTTTTTAATGAGGACGAAGGGCAGGGTCAGCACTGCATGATTAGAGGGTTGCTCAGCCGAAAGTGTTCTCTGTTAGTAAGCTATTTAATTTCGACCCCGTTTGTGGTTTTATGATCGCACGCTTAGGGACCGTAAACATCATCCCGCGGTCAGGTAAGCCATTTACGCTGCTGGAAATTCTGATATTATCAAATATCTTTTTGAAAATGGTTCGAAAAATTCGTTTAGATCATCCGATAACAGGCGTGCTGGAATAATAAACTTGCTTGTGGAGCCGGGGGGCATTGTTTGCTGTTTTGCCATTGAGATAAACGTTGTGCATTTTGCGTGTATGCTGTGGGAAAAGCGAAACGGTTGCCAGGTGACGTTTCCGGAGAAAATCAATCAGTTGATCCCGAACTTTGGTTACAAATTCCAGTTTTATCACACATGACTTTCAACTCAACCTTCACAGGAAAGTTGGGATAGGTAGCAGCGAAGGGTAAAAGTCATGTGAATTGACAATCGAAATTTTAGCAATTCGTTCTAGCTCCAAGCATATCACCTCAACAACAGGAGCGAATTGATAGCTCAGTGGTTTGTATACCACCCTTCCGATATACGGTAGTCGGGTTCCATTCTTTCTTGCTTACACCAGAATGACTTGCAATAGCACGTTCTTCGACGGGTAGATCTAATAATATCTAATATTTATCAGGGAAAGCTTTGCATATACCACACGTACGTCTCGTTTCGACGACCCTTACTTTTATAGCAGCATATTCACCTTTATCTTTATCTTAATTAATTTTTTTGCGAAATCGAGTTTACATAAACAATGGTATATTTTATTTACTTAGTTGATTTACCTATGCTAATGTGTATAGATTGGAAACCGCTCATTTGCTCTTGATGTAGATGTATACAAGAGTAACGGGCAATGTCATAGCACACAGAATCGGGGATCCCCACTTATAAGCTCTGACGTAACTAGCCTTATTTATATTCCTTGCGACCTGGCACAGGCAAAACGGGGCAGTTACACAAGCCACTCACTATTCACATATTCCTTGCGACCTGGCACAGGCAAAACGGGGCAGTTACACAAGCCACTCACTATTCACCTTTTATCAATTTTAACTAACAACACATGCGAGGAAATTAAGCGGTTACTCGCAATTTCTTACCATCAGTATTACCAAATCACGTAGCTATAAGCTGTGGTAAATAGTTATAATTTGTACCGTAATTGTATATAATTTCCAAACGAGAATAATTATGCAGTAATCCATTATCGTGTTTATGAAACCGTAATAACGTTGTCACGAAATGCATGCTGATAATCTTGTATGAGCATCGTGCTGTACTTGATCTATAGATGATATACTCTCAAATCGAGTTGATTGCAGAGTTCTCTCAATAAACCCCACTTTAAATGGACCTCGATCGCCAAAGAAAAGGGGGAATAACAGGAACTGTTTTTTAGGCTACCAACACAATTTATTTCTGTCTTTATCTTATAGTAACACCTCGAGTTTTGAATTGCAAATAGCTTCCGAACGAACGGAGAGGGGGCAAAGTTCAGGCCTTTGGGCGCAGTACGATGCTATAAATGCGCAAAAAATGAGCTCGGTTGCGTAGGAAGCTACCGAGTTGAAAGGAAAATGTGGTGTTGGTATCTTGCAAAGCTTCTTAATCGAAATCGATACGCGAACCACCGTATATTTGTACCGTGTTAGCCCCCTCCCAAGTATTACACGGACATTGTCGTGCCACCATATGAGTCGACTTTTGAGTTTTGATGTTCAAAAGTACACGTAAAAAAGAATTTTTTCAAAGTTATAGCACCATCCAGTAGTTTTAAAATTGTTTGAAATTGGTTTCCATACGCCAGAAATCACATTGTTTAATCCCGCCATATTTTCGTAAGCCTTTTAGAGCATTTCTAGTTTTAAAAATTAGCCAGTTTTGAAATTTCTATGTCCAGGAAAGTAAATAAAAATATAAACTTTCACAACCCGTTTGTTAACAGGTTTTTAATTGAGCATAAAGTTTTTTTGAGAAAAACCAATTCCATTCTTTCACTATGTATTTCTCTTTCGGTCATACTACTTTTAAACAAATTGGCAATTGACCTATTTCCACTTCACAACCCATTGAGCTACATAACAATTGCCAGCTTGAATAGGGTGTGTGTGTGTGTGTGTATATCTATCTGAGCTGTGATTGTTGTTCGTCGGTTGGCAGGATTGATGTACAGGAAGTCTCACCAATTGTGTTTCGTGACGTGGTTCTTAATTCCCCATCTCCACTCTCTTATTCCACAGTCCAGCTCTGTTATACTCTGTCCCACCGTAATCAATTCACTGACACCGGAAGAAATATTCAAATCAACTCTTTCCGAAAGAAACTTTTTTTCGAATCGGTTCAAAACTTGGGAGGGGCTATAACATTATTTTAATCTATCGATAACTCACGGGAATTTTGATATCGATATGTAGAAATGTTAATATTTGTGCAATCAAATTCTTAATTAAAAATATAGAACTTAAGTACAAAACTAATTGTATCAAAAGAGTAAGAATAGGCCTGCTATTAAAAATGTGTTGCTGGAAGGGATATCACTCGCATTCCGTGACCCGGCACCTCCACCAAAACTAAAAGTTAGCTAATTTTATATTGTAGCCTCCCCGGCACAACCAACATAACCGAATAACACAACATAACCGATTATTATTATTATTATTATTATTATTATTATTTTTATTATTATTATTATTATTATTATTATTATTATTATTATTATTATTATATTCATAATAATTTCAAATAATACAATAATAAGGCCAAATATGATATCATTTCGTAGTGGGTTTTGAAAAAAGTTAAAAAGTGTCGACGTTAGCGGTTGGCACCGATGCCGTCTGTCGCAAGCTGCGTGGGACAATACGTGAGTGAACGTCCCTGTCGCCACTTCCCTTTTCTCACAGTACATCACTTCACACATTACATTATTACACAGATCATTACTTATTGCGTCACAATTACGAGATTAAGTGACGCGTCGAATGCGCCCAACGTCATTACCGCATTAGTTTACGTCACATAACCGTCTACCGAGTGGAGGGGGAACACTGAACAATGAAACTCTGGCGAAACTTGAACGATTCTCCCAGAATTCAGATTTCATAGAACAAGGCTATAGTACTGTGCTAAGAGCCCGAGAATGCATCATTACTGCTGATATATTAATGGGGATGGATCGCATTGCATTGCGGGACTCAGGGAGAAACGATACTATTGGAGTCATGCATTTAATTGGATCTCTCGACGGAGGATGTACATTGTTGTAGGATGGCTTTGACGGAAGCCAGGCAGCAATATGCTGGACGGATATACTCCATCTGCATGAAGTTGTTGGGTGGTGAGGTTCGACTGCTATTCCAAGTTCCAATTTCATTTCCGGACCGTAAATTACTTTACAACTTTTTTAATTTGAAGGTGTAGTATGAACTGAGGGTGAAAGTAGTTTAATATGAACCAGACATTTTTTTTTAATAGTGCCTAGGTTATGAATGTTTTCTTTAGTATATTAGAGCAATAAAGATTTTTATAAATTTAAAAAATGTATAGATTGTAGTGCTGGCCTTTTTTTCTCCACTAGATTGTGTTATGTTTTTCTTTGATAAATTATTTAACGACTGCCCCACCTACCATCAGCCAAGTGGTTCAGATGTAGTGTGTTCACATTCCCGGACTGTCACAGCTTCACACAACGTGAGAGAGACTATACCGATGTAGCAGAGCTCTAATTAAATATGTATTTTGTGTTTGTGATGTATGAACTATCATTAGTGGTGTCATTTTCCTCTCGTGGTTAATCGAGGGCAAAGTGTCACATCGACGACAGGACACGCAGGGCCCAACCCTGCGCGGTATCGCATGGCAGCTAATCAGCTTGCCTCCCATTAGTTTTTCTCTCACTACCCGCATTTTATCACGGTGATGGTTTACTTCCACGGGGGGATGTGTTGGACAGCATCGTTAAAACAATCTTTCAGAAAAAAGGAACTCGACGTGTTTGTTTTTAAATTGCATGTAAGATTTATTGTATCCTTGCAAATTACCAACAAATGATGAAACGGATTTCTCCTCCGACCGTCGTTTTTTTTTCTTCTCCGGCGTCGTCATGTTTTGTTTGCGAGTCGTATATACGCCGCAACTAATCTACACCATCTCGATCTGGCGCGCAACAAAGACGCTGTGTTGTCGACACTGATTTATCAGATCCCACCCCGTTCGCTTTTTATCGCTCTCTTCCCGGCTCTGCCCGGCCCGACTCAGCCCAGCCAACTAGGCCTAGAAGAACAAGAAGAAGAATAACATTTTCATCAATTCATTACCAACCGTCATTTGAAATTTCTCGCGATCGCCAACCTGTGCGGCTGTTTTGAACGTTTCATATGAATGGGTGTAACAATCGAAATGCACCGAGCCATAATATTCGGGGGTAGTTTGTATGGAAATGTCGTCGTAACGTAAGCAAGGCGCGGAGATGTCTTTTCCACATTGTCGCTCTGCTCTGCTCATTTCTCAGACCCATTCATTGTTGATGTGTTTTTCTGTCCTTACGCATCTTTGCCTGGTTGGTTGTGATCCATCTTCCTCAGTGTATTGTTCGTCTGTATCTTTGCCTTGCTGGCTGCCTGCCAGAAGGGGCACCCGCCATTCGTCCCCTGGTAATTAGACTCTCCCGTTTGACACTGTCGCCTCCCATCACTTGAGAACCCACCATGGCACGAGGACTTTTTGCCCCTCTCCACCGTCGACGTCGTCGTACCAGCCCTTGTTTTTGTCGAGCAGTGTTTTTGACGTCGGGACGCCGATCGCAATGCACGCCGTAACGAACAAGGATGCAGTGGAACCATATGCTTCGAGGGTTGCTGGTCGGTAGGGGTAAAACACGAGTGCGGGAAAAACAAAACAACTCAGTTTCAAGGGTATATAATCGGTTTCATTGTGGCTTGTGCAACATTACTTTGTGTTTGTTGTTGTTCAGTGACATCGCCGACACCTTGTATTCCTCAATTAGTATAAGGTCAGTTTTTTCATAGTCAGGGATTTTCGATGTCGTTATCGAGTGCTTTCACAATCAGGCTAGTTATTTCTCAGCGATTCAGCTCTTTTATAGAGACGATGAAAGTTTATTTCCGGTGTCATCTCTTGTACGCGCCATGAGGTCAGTAATAAGATTTTAAAAAGAGTGTTAAAGCGGAAATGATTTGTCAGGTTGCCTCTTGCATCTAGTTTTTTATTAAAACCACTTCGTCTCAAGTCTTGTTTCCGTCCGACATCGTGCATCTTCGCCTTCGCTCGGGACGACTCGGGACGAGCTTCCTGCACTTCTTAGCATAAACACATTTCACGCTCGAGGAGCAGCGGGACACAAAACACAACACAAAAAATTAAAATTAAATCATTAAAAAAATGAGTTACGGAAGATAAAAATTCACGCCTCAATTTAAATTTATATTAAAATCTTCTATGGTAAAGTGTGAGGGGATTTCAGAGAAAGGCTCTAGGGTGTGAGGACTGACGATGATCTTGGAGGAGATTCAGCCGAGCTTAGATGAAAGGGGAGCCGACGTCGGTGAGTCAGTGGCGAGACTAGAAGAAGTCTGACTAAGCCAGGAAGACGCGGCTTACGGAGCGAGGGGTATTGGCATTTGACAATCACGCATGATCGAGTCGTCAGGCGCCACTGATTACGGTAAACATCCGTTAAACGTACGGCACACAGAAAACTCGCAAGAAGATTTAGTTGGTTACGGCATTCTCAATTAGTCTGTTAGTTTTGTGTTACTATCGCTTTACTTGAGAAACCTGTAAGAAATAATGACT
This sequence comes from Sweltsa coloradensis, assembly GCA_024449915.1. NCBI lineage: Eukaryota > Metazoa > Arthropoda > Insecta > Plecoptera > Chloroperlidae > Sweltsa > Sweltsa coloradensis. The sequence continues at coordinate 720,213 of JAMZAV010000057.1, forward strand.
TTAGTTTCAGTTGAAAGTGTTTAGAAATGTTAAAGAGAATGGCGCTTGATACGCAGTGTCCGTATAGTAATTCGACTTGCTACAAACACTTGATCCGAGTTCAATTCAGCGGAACAAGGTTAAACGCTTTTTAAAGCACGATTTAAATCGTGTCTCAAATCTCTCGATTATTTTACAAGGGTGATCTAGCGACTTCCAGGGATTTCGATCGTTTTTCAAATTTTTTTTGGTGTAACTTTCTGTTGTTTTGTTTTAGCCGCATCATTGGAAACATTTTTGTGAGAAAGTACATTATAGTTTCGGGTGCATTGTGTTTAATTAGCTTGGTAATCGTTCTTGTACTTTCTAATTACAGAGAAAGATCAAATATGCGCTGATGTCGATCGAGTTGAACCATGTTTCAAGTTATATGATCTTTAAAATGGACACTTTTACTACCCCCACCAGTTTCGATAGGCGTTCATTTTGCCACAACGATACCAATAAACATATTTCAAGTGTGCGAAAGTTTGTTTTTACGACCGCCACAAATCAAGCAACAACGTGAAGGTGGGGGGGGGGGGGGGGGGGGGGGTGTTTCGCGCAGGGCGGAGGTCACGGGTTCTAATGACAAGTGCCAGCCAGCCAGCGTCTCTCCGCTCGACTTCGCTCTGTTGTTATTAATACATTTCACTTGACACCCTTCGAAACAGCACGCAACATTTCAGCACTGGGGTAATCCAATTGGCACATCCTATCTTCTCACTCCCTTTAGTGGTGTTTTTTTTTTTTTTTTTTTTTTTTGCAATCTTGGTGGTTGTTATTACTCGAACCTCTTGGGCGTCGGTGACAACTTCACTTCCAGTTCTTGCTCCAGCTCGCGTTATAGCGTCGACTGTCAAACCAATCTCTCCGAGGAGTTTCACATCATTTATGATCGAGAAAAATAGCCGGAGCGCGCTGTTAAGCCAACTTCCAACGTTATTAATGGTTTTTTAGCTGAAGTGTTATGACTACGAGTCGGTATCCCAATTCCCATCCAATAAAGAAAACGAGCATTTTCATTTGGGGCATAAGGTTCGAGACTTCGTTCCATACATTACCCACCCACACACATAGGGCAACTGCTTGCAGAATAGTGTATGGGGTGATATAGGAAGGGGGCGTTTGAAAGTAGCGCTAAACGTTGTCGTATTATTAAAGACGGGGGTATTGGACTTAAATGGCACAGTTAGGAAAATAAACTAGTGAAAATGGTGGAGGTGCCGGGTAATTGACCACAGCCAAGGCGAACAATAAATAGTTGGTTTGGTGGAGGTGCCGGGTAGGACCGTAGTGTACGTTAAATCAGTGCTTTTGCTCTCCGTGTTCGGCAATTCCATTTCTTAAAACGATGATGTAATAGATATATTAAGTTTACATATCGTGTTTAGTTGAAGGTAATACTTTAATCAATTACGTGATTGGTTTATGTTTATTGTCGTTTCCGTGACAATAATAATAATTATCGCCGTAGTTAATTAAAATATGATGAAACGGCATGCATATATCATTTTGTTGACTATACTCGTGATGGCAATATTATTATAATTTCCAATTAGATACGAAGGTTAGTGTCTCCTAAACTGATGGCTAAGAAAATAAATGTATTCACGCATTAGCTCCAGGCTTGTACGAAATGTCTTTTCCGCCGTACTTTTCTTTGGGTCGACTGCGCCAGTTTCTTATCATTCGCCGTTATAAATAGGGCTCTTTGTCAGTGAAAAATCTTTCAGCTCGTGTACGTAACTTTTTTCAGAGCTCTTCATGGCGTTGTCACGGATGAAAAGCCCAGTTTTAGACGATTCAACCTTTCTTCCAGTTCTATGGATTCAGGAATTGAATCAAATAACTGAAAGAAATATTGGAACGCCAGTTTCGACATATTAAAGAAAACTTTGACCATCCACAGAGATGACTGTCGGAGACACGCGCATAGATGCTGCAGGTTCGATTCCCTTTATTTTACAAAAGATTTCCTGGTTTAAAGTCCAGCTAGGCATAAACTAAAAACGCAATAAACTACAAATTTATAAATAATAATTGTATAATTTAATTGGTTTATAGTTTTAAAAAAATCGTCTTTTTATACTTGAGCTATATTTTCGTGTTTGTTGTTGGCGAGCTCTGCTCTAGAAAGTATTGATACAATTTAGAGCCTAAATACGGGCGTGGTTATAACTTTGCTAACAGTGAACCTCGCACTCGCACCCAGAGACGTGACGTGTGTAACATGTAAGTTGGCTTCGTTAGGGCCGAGTGGAGTGTCTGTTCCGAGCACACGATTCTCTTTGGCTTTCTCGCACTCGTGCGAGCCCGAGCCGCACTCACGGTCAGGCGAACTATTGTATTGTAACATTCCATGCAAAGTAGAGAGAGAGAACCAATTAATATGTCCAGTTTACGCAATGTGTGTTAACCTGCGCTTTAAACGCCTTGACCCATAAGTGCACGTACGGCAAGAGTTCCATGAGAGTTTCGCGCGCTAAGCGAGCGTGGTCCACATAAGCGTGTCCAACAAATAAACACTTGTCAAACGTGACAAGAGAATTAGCAAAGCGGGAATAATAAATGCGCATCAGTGTTGAAGCACATGCTTCAGGGATAGCTAAATATTATCATTACCGACAGCAGTGTTGGTGTAAAGCAAACTCATCTCCCCCCCCCCTACCCCTTACTCTCCTTCTCAACCCCACTTTTCCCAACTCGTATTCTATAATCCTCCTTTTTTTTAGTCAGCGAGAAACTTATTCGTTTTATCTAACTTCCTAGTTCCTCTCGCTTATAATTATACTCCCGTTTTTGGTAAAATATATCCATGAATTTTAAAGTATAATTTGATGGGAATGAGGCTGCTCGTTTATTCCTTTGGAAACCTGCTAATGCTAATGCTCGCGTCCGTTAATTCTAAGCCTTGGAAATAAGCACATTGCATCTTGGAGTTTTGAACAGAGCTTGAATCGAGACTAGGTTAGTTGTTTTTACCACAGGCCTCCCATTGTTATCTTTTCACATTAATAAAAGTATTTACATTAGTGTAAGTTATCTTATAAGTGTACGTACTCGCAGTGTACCGTATAATTTGCAAGTAACACGTCCTGGATGGATTGCAATACAAACCTGCGTGGTGATATTAATGTCGATAGTAATTAAAAAATCATTCATCTATAGGTACTCAAAACTCGTAGTTATTTTACATTATTATAATTAACTTTCCAAACGAAAGATGTATCCGAAATATTATGTTACCTAGACATTTTGTCAATTTGATTTGCATATGAATTACTAAACCATTTTTTGTTGAAGCGGTGATTTTTTAGAAGCATAGTAATTAAAAAATCATTCATCTACAGGTACTCAAAACTCGTAGTTATTTTACATTATTATAATTAACTTTCCAAACGAAAGATGTATCCAAAATATTATGTTACCTAGACATTTTGTCAATTTGATTTGCATATGAATTACTAAACCATTTTTTGTTGAAGCGGTGATTTTTTAGAAGCATTGTGTGAATCTTGTTTACATTCGAGGAAACAATGCATAGGCAAAGATTAATTGGACGAACTGTAGTGTGACAAGTTTGTTCTATAACCAATGGCTACAGTAGATTGAAGGTATATGGTATGGGTGACTCTACGGTACAGGGCTTGCGACCGTTGACTTTGGCGTTACACAACATTGAATGAGTTGATCAACTGTAACTTGTGAACAGTTGCAGTTATTTCTATTGTTTTTCCGACTATTCAACGACGTAAAACTGCGAGATTCCGTTGGTGGCTAGCTGCTAACGGTACAGGGTTACCACTACTACGTGACCATATACACGAACCCACCCAGGCATTGTTCGAGAAAATCTATTTTTTCATCGACCGACTGGCAAGGATTTTTAATTACATTTAATTTCTCGTAGGTGTGACTGTCTAGAGTGAGCGATTGCCAATTTCCTGCACGTGATTGATATTCGGTCTGCGTGAATTCCCGCCCACGCAAGGTCGTGTGTTGCGTGCGCCCCCCGTGTCATGTGCACCGCCCGCTCGACAAACATCACGCGTGACAACTGTCGATTTCACGGACATCTTCTCATTGTTAAACGTAAACAACGCAAACACGAAACACTCAAGGTCACCAGGATGTATTCTTGAATGATGATGTCACCCGCCTAAAAATACTCAGTGCCGTGATTTGTATTTATATTTTTAGAGGGTTTTGCAATCGCCGAGTCTGAAAGGGTGTGACTGCTAGCGCCAGACGCGTTGACGGACAAACTCGACAACTCGAAATTAAAAATAACTCGATGGAAGAAGAAGCTCCGTGCTTCGTCTGGGTAGAGATCGAGTCATTGGCTCGGAAATCTGGAATAAAATTAACTTTGAACGTCGTGCCAGCCAGCCAGGATGTTGAAAATAAACATTGTCTGCTTTGTGAACAATATTATACAAAGTAAAAGGCATTTAATCTAAAATTAAGCGAGGCGTCGTTGGGAGATTTTCATAATGATGTTTAAATTGGGGTGGTGTAATGCTCACGTCTGTGTATAAGTTAGTCGGCTCGTTGCGCGGGCCCAACTTTATCTAACCGAGAAGAGAGAGTGCGAGTTTTCTTGGCAACACGGAAGTTCCCGGCTGTGGCTTCTAGTCTGCGACTCTGGACAGAGTGTTACCCCTTCTACAGGGTGGGCGGCAAACAACGGGTCGGGTGATGAAGCGTCATAGATCACTCATCATCGGTCATTGATCACATCAACGATGTTGACTCATCTGGGCGGAAAACAAATAGCCGAAAAGTCCAGCGCATCACTTTCAAATTTCAATAGACCCTTCCCAAACAGCGGAGCCAGAACTTTATTTACCCTCTCTCCCATGTTAGCAGTCACGTGACACGCGCTTCTCTCGTGCACCGAGCGACCAGCCTGTGTAGCGTCGTCGTCGTCGTCGTCTCTTGATGGTGACGTCGCACAGCGCGTGTCATCTTCTATCTGCCTCGCGCGACGCCCCCATCTTTGCTACATTCGTATAACGACGCCCTCGGGGGCTGTGACTTATTAAAAAGTTGTCACGATGCTGGATTCCGAAAATTTTGAGTGGGTTCTCATGTCAGGGTCGAGAGACAAGAGTTTGAAGTTCAACTTACTTCGATTGTAAGTTCCTTCTCCCCACCCCCCCAACTTTTCGCGCTGACAAGACTGACTTCTGCAAGGAAATTATCAAGATCCACGTGCTTGGTCATAAGCAGCATGCCTACACGTGCTGCCTGTAGTATTTGTAACGACAACTGCAATAATTCGAGTTTTCACCAACTTGAACACTATACTGCAACTGGGTGGAGTGTGCGGGCACCCTCATTTCGGGTGGATCGTGAATTTGAGGCCGTTGCAATCGTAAAAAAATGTACTCGATTAAAGGGTAACGAAAAAATATATTTTAGGGCATGGTGGAGGTGCCGGTCCAGGATTTTCAAACTTTTGGTGGAGGTGCCGGTCCAGGCAATTAAATTTGTTTTAACATGGAGGCTATAAAAATGCCATTCAATGAAAATTCCTACAACAAAGTGAATTGGGAGAAAATTATAAGATTCTTTGCAAGTAAAATGCATTGCGGCCGTCTGTTCCCTACCCGACCCGACTGTCAAAGCCACTACCCGCACAAACCTCGTTTTCAGTTGGAGACTTAGTTCATTCAATTTTCCAGTTCCCACTTTACATAATGGGTATCTACAAAGCTGGTCTAACAAGCTTAAATTTTGTATTTTAATTTTATGTTGGTTGTGGGAATGAAAAAGTAAACCAAAATAAAATGTTACTGCTACATAAGGTAAAAATCAGCGCTAAACCGTAAAAATGTAAACATACTTTTGATTCATTGTATTTAGGTCCGTAACTATGGTATTAAAATAAACCGAGTATGCTGGGCAAAGTACACGACCTTCTACAATGGGGGTATCGGCCTTATGCTGGTCCGGGGCGCGAAGCCCCGGAAATTTTTTGATTCTTAGAATGTGATTGGATTATTTTAACGAGTTTTAGGCATGTTTTTTTATAACATTAATTGATCTACTTGTTAATAATCCTTTCAAAAGGGATAGTCTACATTTTCCACCATCTCCAAGTTTCAACATGGTTTTAGTATGCGAATAGCGCCTCACGTACGAACACAATATGTAGGCCGACATTTGTTATTTCTTCAGCTACTTCCCGAAAAAAGCAATCCGTCACCATCGAACTTCCAAGGAAGAATTCATTCCACTTGGTCTGAGAGAGTGACGAGTTGTGGCCAACCATTTATCAGCGCCACCTCTTTACTTCCACGAAGCACGGTGGGGTTGATGCGGCAGGCAGGTACATCGCTTGTTGCCTAGCTCGCGCATCCGAGCGCTAGTATCGGTAAATCCAAGTTGCCAACTCTTTTGTTTTCAAACAAATGAAGTTCGAGGTCTTATCGTTTCCAGATATCGGGACACTTTGTAAGTTCACGAGTGAAGCCGTCTTCTGCCCCACACCTGACGACGGACGCGACGGGCGAATGGATTAAGTTTTACAGGATTCCCTTTTAGGTGGCTGCGTCATGACTAAGCAAAACCCCGGACAACTGTTCTCCAGATTTACTAATGGTGGAAATAAAACCCATACCTTTGGAAATAGATTTCCACTACATCACCTAGTTTAAATTGCTCTTCCGCGGTTTAACGCTTTATAACCTCGCTTTAGCTTAAACGCTTAACAGTTTTATGAACACATTGTTGATTAGTTTCTGATTATGTAAGTCTATGCATCTTATGCTCAGGTTACTATTATGGTAGCTGTTGATTCTTCTCCAAAAGATACATGGCTTATTAGATGGGACTCTGTCATAAACTATCGATCAGTTGCTAATATTTAACACAATCCAGAAGTTTAAAGTCTCACTCGACCGATACGTTATTTTACGACATTCTAAACACTATCTTAGTATGTCAACCATGTTAACATTGAATGTGAGTAAAGTAACAATGTGGTCTATCTATCGGTGTGTCGTATTCTAAGTAGCCGGACGTGTCACGTTGACGTACACGTTTTATTGCTCTTTGTTTTACATGGCAACTTCCACTCTTCATTGTCTGTTGTCTTACATGACGTTAATGACACTTTATCCCCGCAATTAACGCTTGTCTTGTAGGTGTTCGGGTTAAGGTGAGCCGGCGAGGCGCCGGACGCTATTTCCTTACTTATTACTATGTGTGAAAACAATAAACTTGTCTTATTTCAGGGTGCAGCGAAAATTTCCATAAATTTCCAACACCTTGTATGTTATACGCGTGTTTGTTTTGTTGAAGGACATAGCGCATCACTCGTAGCGCACACACACACATCTTGACATTTTGCATACACGGTAGAAAATTACATACGATATATAGCGGCCTCTTGTTTAGTGGTATTATTAACAATTCACCACGGCCGTGTAGGTATAAGACCGAACATGGGACGTGCCAAGTGCTTGCAGGCCCGGCCCCGCCCATGTCCACTAGAGTCCACCAACTCATTATGGTAATAATACCCGATCCTGCTCGGCCAATGGCTGTCAGGATGCTGGTCGAAGGTTATCAGTGTCACCAAGTTGACAATGTGAAACCCCACGCTTTATATTGTTGTCGTCGCCCATGGCCTTTGAGAAATGAAGGTTATTCTCATCTCATATCAGGTGTCAGGTGATAATATTATTTACTCTAAGTAATATTTGCATTTGATACTTCAGTATTTACAGGAAAACATAAAGCAAACTTTATATATTCATAGCTCTGGCTCATACTGTAGTTTACTTTAATTTTCTGTGTTGTACTTGTTGGTTATTATTTATATTTCGCAATCATCTTGGTGTAAAAACTATACGAAACTGTTATTAAATTGTGTATGCTATCTTCTAGTATATTCGCTATAGTAATTCCACATTTCCTCGAGGAACTAGAACATATTTCATTCTGTCTCACGACAACCTAAAAGAACAGAGACATTTTCGTTTTGTTTCCACCTTGCTGCATAATATAATAACATAAGCGCTATATAATTTTACGCTCGTGGTTTATTACTACCTCTTGGGCGACAGATTCAACATTAAACTCGCCATCAACCAAACACCTGTTGGTGTCTTTATTTAATAATTAACATGTTTACATGGTGTGAGCTTGATAAAATTACTGTGCATTAACATAGATTATCATCAAATCCAGAGGCAACATTGCAATTTGGTAGACAATTTCATTATAGGTTCGGGATTATTAATCTGTTATCACTTATCACGTTTATTTTGAAATTCGATTCCAATAACTACATAATCCCCCTTCATTCAAACGAAGTAATTAAATCGGGTTTTACGTATCGTTCTTTAAAGCTAGATACCTGCAGTTTCAGCCTGTTTTTAAATTCGCAGTATCATCTTGATTTCTTTTTTTTAAAGTCAAGAGCAAAAGAAGCAAGTTAATTAAGCAATAAAAGTATTGTTCCACCTTTGGCATTTAAGCCTGTGTGAAGCAAAATTGTTCTGGCTTTATCGTGCGGCCTAGGTACATAAGCATAACAAAGGCATTTAAAAACACTCATCTTTTTTTTCTCCCTGGCTCATTTGTCAGCTAGTGCCCGAGGCCCCAGAGTTTCGCTGATAACTACTGGCTTTTACGATGCTTTCACGGGATAACAATGGCGGCCCGCAACGCGCTATTGCAGACAAACTTAATTCCATCAAAGTGGTTTTCTAGTCCTTATTATTAAAGTTGGGATATTTATTTTTTCTTTCTTTCTCTTGGATTTTGTTTTTATTTTAGCCAAGTTTACCAATGTTTTGTTCTCTCTGTTCAGGAATGAACTTGGATGTTTTGACAGGATTATTAGGTTGATGTGATCTCCCAAAGAAAAACAAAATTCATTGCTAGTTTTATTGTCTGAAATCATTCGTTGAAAAGGGTTTAATGGAAAACATATTCAAATAGAATGAAAATGTCAGAAGTTCAACCCAATACTCGAATGAATATCACTGTATAGATGAGGACGATAGACTAGAGAAAAGTCTTTTAAATGGACCAAGAAAAAACTATACATTTTCGGGATAGTTCAACATCGCAAGTTTCATTCAGGCCGCGAAAGTCTGTTAATACTAGCTCGATAAACATTTATGTTAATAGAACTTACGTAATTTGAAGAGTATAGAACATTGCCAATAGCGAGCAGCAAAGATCAATCGGACAACCGTGAATAAGTTATATTGGTTTTCAGCCAAGATTGTTCGACTGATTACAAGCGGATTCAGGGTGTGTTTATCCAACTGAACTCCCAGTCAAAGTTAGGCAGTTGCACCCCCACTCCAACACTCGAGGTACAATCGAGTTATGTGTAATTACCATTGGAGCTAAAAGGTAGGATAAAAAGTTTACAGAATCAACATTTATCCTCTAGTTGTACAAACATATTAGACAAGTAGAAGAATCTGAGCAGAAACGAGTTGATGCTGCACTGCCAGAACATGTTTTGTGTACGCTCATAATTTAATGGTTTCTAGAAATCTCGGTTTTAGTGGTTTCAAACTGCTCCCATAAATATTATTTTATTGGTGAATGGAGCACATCATCAATATTGCAGAGTTTATTAAAAGATTACGGAAAAATACGTTCATGCAGATTGCAGAAGTAGGGTAACGTCTAAAATAAAACCCCGTATCGTGTCGAGGAATCAAGCCAAGGATCCCTGTTTTCCCATTGCCATGAAATGCACACATTTCAAGACCAGATTCAATAATGGCACTCTGTTTATTTCTTTGTTTTACGAAGCCAAATCAAATAACTAATATTATAAACTAGGGCTGTGCTGTGACATATCATTCAATTATCGATATCACAAGATTTAAATATCGATATCTCCATATCAATATATATATCGCGTTTACTGACCCGGCACCTCCACCATCAAGTCAGGACGAGTGTACTATTGGCTTAGAAATAACCCATTTTCTTAGGTATTTACAGCGCGAATAATCTCTGCCGTTGAAGCGCCCTAAAACTACTAATACTAATACTAGGTACAGCATAAAGGGCACATACATAATATTATATATTCCTTTGAAATATATTTGCTAAAAAAAATCGTCTTTAACTCTCTTTTTTTCGTTTTTAAATTTTTATTTGGATATTTAGATATGGAGTCCAAATACTATATTGAAAATATTTCCGAATATCGATATCGTATCGCAACATCGATTTCTTTGCACATACCTAGTATAAACTGGATAGCTGTTATTTATTTAACTTCATGTTGCAAGTTGCGTAATGTTGCAGTTGAATTCACCAGCAACTATTGCCGCTATTTTCTACCGCATGAACATCCTTCTTTATTGTTTTCGATTGTTGTAGCTCACGAGCAAATGTGGGGATATCTACAAAGACATTACAATGTTGTTGAACTAGGACGTGGGTGTCTATTCGGTAACTTCCACGTTATTCAGATAGAATGCGGGGGTGCTTAGCTTTGCAGGTCTGCGGGTATCGCTGGTTCAATCCTTGTATGTGTGGTACTGTCAACTCTGTGGACTATGCATGTAGGCTTGGCTATCTTTATGAGGTTTAGTACAAACTCGCTTGTAAATGGCTTGCGGGTTTCGTCGAAGGACATTTTGTATCGAACAAGGCTTGTTGAAACGATCTTTCCATTCAGCTGAACGGATTGTTTGAGTTTTCATTTAGGAGAGTCTTGTGGAAGATTTTGCTTATTATGTTCATATTGTGTCAAGTCAAGAGTTCGACAAGGAAGCGTCCGATATCTACACTTGAGCAATCATCGCTTCCAGTATCTGTATTTGCCTACAGCTTGTCAATATTGACTTCACACTAATCCGTAAAAATATGATAGGAAAATACTTTCCAGGGCCAATCGTTCATCATTATCAATATACTTGGAAATAGTGTTACCACTGGCAACACCATATGGTTGGATGACACGCATTAAACCACATGCAATTATCACATAGGTAAGGTGTGTAGTGGAAAGTGTGACAGCAATTTGCAAAATTCGCAAATTCAGTATTTTCTCTTTACTTCTTGTCGTTGCATGGTGACCCGTGTGCCCTTTGTGTCAAGAGGCGAAGCATGTACCCGCAGCCGAGGACTCGGTGCGAATGCCAAGGGTAATTGGACAAACCATGCCACCTTGGGTTGTGGTTGACACTTCCTCTATCACGTAGGAACACGGAGAAAGTAGTGATCATATTTGCAACAGGAAATCACTGACGGCTAATTTCAATAATCATTGACGGAAGATTTCGATGTTCGAATCGGCTGACCCACTTTGAGGGTATAGGAATACACATTCTGGTCTCACTCGGGCAGTGTTCAAAACGTTGTGGATTCATTGCTCTTTTTCTTTTTCTTTCTTTTCTTTTCCTTTCTTTTTATTTCTTTCTTTTTTTTCTTTTTCTTACGTTTTATATTTTGGCAAGTAACTAAAAATCGATACCATAAAAATTAAAAACGAATCATGGTACAACTACAAATTTGTCTTTGTAAAGTAGAAACCGTGGTTTGCAAAACCAACCCGTAACACCTAATTGAGCACGGTCATTTCGCCAACATCGCCGAATGAACAAGCTGATAAATGTGCTTATAATGGTTAATATTAAAGAGATAATTTAGACATAACTGTCGTACCGTTTTAGTTTGCCTGAAAATTAAATTCAAGATCAACCATAGGAATATCCTACGAAGTCCAAACTAACGTAATCTCTTTAAATATCCCATGGAAATATAATTTAAACATTTCTGACGTACTTTTTTAGTTAGGTAGCCTAAAAAATTAAATTTAGTATCTTGAAGTGCGCCATGAAAACATTATTTAAACACCACTGTTGTACCGTTTTGGATTTTGTCTGAAAACAAATCAAATTCCAAAGAATAAGTATTACAAACTAACGTGTATACTGGTTTAAAAACAGTCCCCATCTCTTTAAATGACCCACCGAAACAAACGAGATATTTAAATCGTTTTAAATCTCTCCGTGAGGCACAAAAAGTTTCGCTAGTCCACGTGTATTGGGTTCCCCCACGTGACTCGGCGTCTCGTTGCGTTGCGTGCGAGGATCGGTGCCGCCGCGTCTAGCGCGGGTAGACTCTCGTCCGCCCATCTGGATGTCCTCCAAACACTTGCTAAACGCCGTGTCCTCGCGGCATGGGAGGTGCCCGCCGCATCTCGCGAGATAACGAGAACCGCGAGAAACTAGTACTACTCTTGCTCGTGATATGATGTTGCGTCTTTAGCCAAGACCTCCAGCTTCTAGTTCAAGACTGGGGGTCATTCAGGCTGACCATCAGCAAGCAGCCAGACACATTTGATATGTACATATGCCCGTCTGGTAAACATTTACTGCTGTTGCTCCGGCATTATTAATGAGTCCATGTTTCTCGTGCTCGTTGTCATTCTTTTTAGTTTAGCTCCTAGAAAAAGTAACAAATTAGCTTGCAAACGATCTGCCTCCTGTTTTCTTGTTCGTGTTCCGGAACAGTGGGATATTTGATGACCTGTGTCGCTGGTGTAGGCTCTAATGTCACCGGCAAGGTTCTAGTCAGCGTGGGAGGTGATGTCGACCTGGTGATTTAGCTAGAGCCATGTCGAGACTAGGTGGACTTGAAGCACATGATCGGTTGCCTGCATTAAATGATTGCACGAGAGTATTTTTATTGCTCATGAGTCTTCGGGGGGTTGTCGAGACTAGCATTAAAGTGACGTATCGTTGACAGCTCGTCGGCTTATCCATTCTTTACCCCCTCATTTATCGTCTCGCACTTTCCTTCAACCCCTATTTTCTGACTGCTTCCTAATTCCTAATCACCAAATGGGATTCCCTAGTTCTCAGTAAATCCGTCGAGTCATCCCTCACTTCGCCGAGAGAGCGCCACTGAGCACTGCCTGTCAGAGCACCCAGTGCTCAATCTTACAATATGTAAATCCCCAAGCCTTTCTTTACATTGTCATTTATTCGCGCTTAATCCGCGACATTCATCTTTCATCTGCATAAACCATTTTTCCTACTCTTTTTTTTCAAACACCAAGATGCCGTGTCTCTCTTCATCTTCTTCTTATTCAATAAAAACATCTGTGCGTAATTCCCTGCAGAGGAGCCATCATTTCCCCGCGTGGTGTTGTCACCATCTGATCCCCTTCTCCCCACATCTTCTTGTACCTTCTAAGTGAATCTACATTCCATCCGTTTTGTCCTTACGTTGATCCACGACATGTTTATGATTTATGATGTAACTCATCACCCAACAACTTCTTTGATTTGTCTACCTGCCTGCCTGTCTGATGCAACAACGCATCGGGAAGCAATGTATCTCCATCCATGCATCCTGTCCTGGAGTCGAGCCAGCAGCTATGACCAGGTGTAGCAGGCACACCCAGGACTTGGGAGTGGTGGTTCGCCTCCAAGGACGTCTTCAATTAAGCTCTGTTTTGTTCTGGATCACTAACACACAGGTGGTGATCTGTTAACAATGCTTGTCCAACACGCCCACGCCGACGTAATAAGATTAGAAGCCGCCCAAGTTGAGTTCAGTACTAGATCAACAGAATGTGATAAAACTTGGGTATTATTAAATAAAACAAACTGCATCACTCCTAATTACTCAGGCTCACATTCTCTTCACTGGTGATAAGGAGAAGACGTCATTAAAATCACATGAGACTGGGCGAAGTATGAAATAATTTCATGACCGTAATGTGACTTCTTAGACCAAAGCATATGTACACGAAAGTTGATTACCTTCGACACAAAGTTTCTCTGATAAATAATTGTGGACGTAAAGTACATAGGAGGCACGGGGTAGACACTACACTGGTATGAATTAAAATAATTTACTTTTTATTTAAACTGAAAAAGAAGCAAGATAATGAAACTTCAAATGATTTGAGATTGTTGATGAAATAAGAAAACGCCGTGAATTATGTATAAGGTGTTACATAAATTAAAAATAGAAAACAAAAAACAATAAAATGATAATGATTGCGGGCCCAAAGAGGTTGTCTTGGTTGCTGCACTAACGAAAGTATTTCAGGTTGATACACTGAAATTAAACTAACGTTAAAAACACTTGAAAACACCACGAGCCAAGAAGATGTTTTGTGCACATCGTGGGGGGTGAGCCGTGCGACGAGATTTGCTCGCGCGAATCGTACTGGTTACTTGCTGGTTGGGGTTGCCAACACAAAACCACCTGCCACTAGCCTCTAAACAGGCCAAGGCAACAAAAGACACTTGCTCCTGCAACCCCTCTGCAAGCTTCCCCCTCTCTAGCGAGAGAAGGAGAAGTAAGAGGTACTACATTTAAAATTATACAAGAAAATACCGGCCCCCCGTGAAAGGCCTAAAGATAAACTTATATTAAAATATGAATAATGGAAATATTAATATAAGTTAAATGTTTAATAATATGATGTATATAGTATATTGTTATTGTTTTCCAATTTTTGTAATGAACCCCTTTGAACATACCGGGCCCCCCTTGAAAGGCTGGGCTTTCAACACTGATTAGCACTGGGGTAGTAGGCACACTTTAGTTATGGGCCGTTTAAAGGGTCCCACGAGAGGTTTTTAACGAGACTACCCGCACGATGTTGTCACGACCTTTGGGGAGTCTCAGAAATAACTCCTAGCCCCCACTGCAATGGAGGAACGTTGTCTTCCTTCAGGAGCACCACTGCACCAGGTTGTACATTCGGCTTTGTGTCGCGCCAGCGCCGACGCTGCTGCATTTTCTGTAGATAGTCCTGGCACCATCGTCTCCAGAACTGCTGCAGCTGTTGCTGAACCTGCTGCCACCTGGTAAAACCAAATTAATACTTGTATCACAAAGGTAAAACGGAGGGATTTGTGTTAAAGGTTCGCGATTAGGAAATGTCCAGGGGAGAGGTAATTTACGTCATGAGGATCGTTAGAAAAGGTGCAAAGGGGAAACGGGAGTTCATACAGGCCTCGACCTGAGTTAGCAAGGTAGCAATCTCTTCGTAAGTCATGACCTTGTCACCTAAAACCCTTTTTACATGATATTTCATGGATTTGACTGCTGCTCCCATAGGCCACCAAAGTGCGGAGCATGGGGCGGAATAAATACCCAATTACAATTGTCCTGTGCGAGGATGTCTTGCCCCTGACGATTATGGTTTCTTCGTGAAGCAGTTGTGTAACCATGGAGTTGGGGGCAGCACCTTGGAAATTGGTTCCGTTATCAGATTGTATTCGAGAGGGTTTGCCTCTGCGAGCAATGAATCGCCTTAGAGCCCCCTATAAACGCATCTGTTGTTAGGTTGTAACAACTCCAAGTGAACAGCCTTGGTCGCTAGACATACAAACACGGCTATAATCCCTTTGTTGTTGTCTTGCTGCGAGGTGTTCCAAACTTTAACCGGGGACCGGTCCAGCATAATCAACCCCAACATTGGGGAAACGGTCGAGTGGGTTGGATTCTCTTGCTGGTAGTTCACCACTTTAACTGCTGAGAAGCTTGTGCCTTAAGTCGGAAGCACCTGGTGCATCGATGAATATCTTTCTCACCAGTCTTTTGATCGATGGGATCCAAAATCTCTGGCGAATTGAAGAGATCAGGCAGTTGTGGTCCAGCATGCAGCAACTTGATGTGTTCGTTGTTCAGGATCAGGTTGGTGAGATGATGATCGTGGCAAGATCAATTGGTGAATTGCATCATAGGGGAGTGATGCCTTTTGGAGTCGACCGCCAACTCGTAGTAGCCCTTGCTGATCTATGAATGGAGTCAATCTTTACTTTACTCTTTGGCGAAATGGTTTGATTGTTGGATAGACTTGGCGAGTTCCTTATTATTGAAATAGACTGTACAAATTTTACACCTGTTAGAAGGCTGTTTCCATCTTTTGGGGCTGTGAGCGCTGACAGTTGCCGTTCTTCCCTTGCCAATCTGGTATTCTTGATGAATCTTCTGCAATAGGCAGTAACTCTAACCAGTTTGGTCAGCTGCTTAGAGTACCTTTGTGTCCAGTCCTCTGGCACTGTTTTTGTTGAAAACAAAAGATTTTCGGGCTTCGCACTGTCAGGAGACGGCACAAGGTGGATATCTAGTTGGGGCCACAAAGATGGTTCTTAAATTTAACCATTCAGGTCCGGCCACCAAAAGGTTTTACATGACTTCAGGGTAAGGCGTCACCACCTCTGGACACGAGATCTGCTGGATTGCATGCAGATGGCACATGTTTCCAGTGTGCACTAGCTGTGAGTTCTTGGATGGTAGCAACACGGTTGCTAACAAACGTTTTCCATCTTGATGAACTGCCTGAAAGCCAGTCCCAATCCCAATGTGGAGTCTGTCCACAGGATGGTTTCACTAAAACGTGATTTTTTAGTGCAGGGATTGCCTTGCACATAAATGGGCTAGAAGGAGAGCCCCACACAACTCCAACCTAGGTAAAGTTGTTCCCCTTAACAGGTGCTACCTGGGACTTTGAACAAAAACAGGTTAGATACAGTTTCACCTGTGGCATATGTAGCCCGTACATAGAGGCATGCACCATAAGCCCGTTCACTGCTGTCGCAGAAGCCATGGATTTGTAAGTCCACAGGCGTCCTGGAATACAGTGGGGTATACCACCCGTATTGCAATGTGTAATGTCCACTGAGGCATTTGTGGGAACATCACACCTGAGTACATTGCTGGGATGTTGATGTCGCTGAGCAATGGTATTTGCTCACAAAGGTGTTCCCAAATCTGCTTGCGGGTTTTGCTGCAAGTGGGTCATCCCATCCTATTCCTTCTTGCCCACAGGGCTTGCAAGAATATTTTACACCTTATGACAATGGGGCTAACTAGACCAAAGTGGATCGAATATAGAAGCAATAGTTGATAGCACCTTTCGTTTTGTTTTTTTTTGGTTACAGCATGAGTTGACTAGAATGTTCGACTAAAAGGGCTGGGGACTGCCAGTCTTCAAGTGGAATGATCCGGTTCTTCGGATCCCAAAGTAACCCGAGAGTACTTATGTTACTTTTCCTTGTCTAAGGAAACAAAAACCTTCTGGTGTCCTTGAAGCTCTTCTGGGATTGCTGTAGTATTTCTGTTACAGTTGGATGACCATTTCCTTAAAGGGAAAGCCTGCTTGCTTGAGCAAGGTGGAAGCTTCCCGTAGATGTGTGCAGATTCCTTTCTGAGGTAGAACAGCCGTCAGCAGATCACCACGTAAAAATCTTCCTCGATATTTTACACTGAAGGAGCGTTTCCTTTGTCAATCGCCACCTGCTTCAAGCACCTTGTCGCTAGGAATGGCGCGCATGTAGTCCATAAGTGACTGTTGTCAACTTGAAGGTTTGAACTTCATCTTTGGGAGTTGAGCCAAAGAATCGTTGCAGATTCCCGGTTTTCAGGGTGGACCAAAAATTTCCTGTACATTTTTGCTACGTCCGCCCCCAATAGCGATGTTGTGTGTGCGGAACCGTAGCACTATCGGATTTTCAGGTCCTGCTGAATAGTAGGCCCAGTATGAAGAATGTCATTTAATGACATGCCGGTTGACGACTTGGCACTAAGCATCGAACACCACCGGTAGATGTATGCTCGATGCCCTAAAAACCCGGGTGATGAGGTAAATAAAAACAGCCCTCCTCGTTTCTTCTGCATCAGTTTCACGGTTGATGTGAGCATGGTTCATACTCATTCATGAATTATGGTATGAGCTTTAAGTTCAAGATCCCTTTTCTAGAAGCCTTTCAATTTGAGTTAGCCCCACGCTCGGCAATGATTTGGAGTTTCCCAAATACTTTGGGATCGATTTTCATGGGGAAATTTTACCATGAAACCCCCATTGGCTGTCGAGTTAGTGTGCTCGGCGAAAATGGTTTTCACATTGGCGTTCTCAGAGGACAAAAACTGGTTGCTTAAACCGCACGATTCGTTTCCAAAATCTTTTTAGTTAGTGTCGAGGGAAAAATGGCATGGCGTCCAAAGTGAACATGTTGGGTGGATTGAACTGACGACATTTATGGTGTTTGCCAGCAATCGTCAAACAAACTCCGTGTTCTGCAAAACTGGTAATTGCCAGGTTTCGTCATCTTCTTGGCTGCAAGATTTCGTAGGAAAAAACGTGTGCTCCAATAAGCAAATCAATGGAACCTGGTTGGTGAAAATTTTTCGTCAGCCAGGACCATGTCATTTGGAATGCCCCCAACTGTCGCAGTTAATGTAAGTTGCCGGCATCGTGCCCTGTTATGCGGGGCCAGAACAGAAAACAAATCAATGGTAGTGGTGAAAATCACTGACCCTTGACCCCAGGTTAAGTGAAACTGAGTGTGTCGTTTCGCATTAACCTCATTAATACCTTGTATTGGGCACATTAGTTATATTTCTTTAGCTGTAGCTTCTGTACTTTAAAAATTCAGTCAAAAGTTTACTTGTGATGCGGAGTCAAAGCAATGCTCTGCAATGGATGTATTGTCCATGTTTATTTTTACTGTAACCACGCTGTGCCCAATAAAGACCTGGGACTGTACCTTTTCATTGAAGGTACAGTAGGTTTTTAAAAGCAGTGGGTTGGTCTTCTTTAGGTGGTTAGTACGCCACTGGATTAGAAGTGGTTTGAGCTGCCTAGAGTCCAGATGAGCATAGTGTGGTGCTTTTTATACACTGGCGACAGCAATTGTTGAAACATTTCATGATTGGCCGTGAATGGAATTAAACAATTAAAAACATAGCTTATGTTGTTTAGCAAGGTGTAACGCTGTTGTGAGGTCATTTTTGCAAACCCGTGCCCCAACGATATAGTGCATGAGATTCTGGACACAGAATACATGATGAGTTTTTGACAGATGCAATATATGAATGTTTTGTCTTTGGTGCAGGTTTATATTTACATGATTTGATTTATTTACAACTTTGGTTTCGTTGATGGAGAGATGCCTCTCGAAAGCCTTGCATTTTCTTTCAGAAAGTTGAAACAATGACTCGAAGGATTGTAACTCATCTGACTCGGAATGAAGTTCCCACTCCTTACGAGTGTCTATGTCGATACGTTCATAAATGATCTGATTAATTATGACTTCGTGCAATGGGAAACGTTAATGCCAATGCATTTAGTGCATGGACGTTAGCTTTAACTTGATTGATCAATCTCGGAGATTAGCTCCGGAACCTTTACTCATGGCAGGTACATGAAGAAGCTGTCTTACATTGTGGATGCGATCAACTTGTGGTTGGTGATATCGACGGTTATAGAATTCCACGCGCCTTCAAAGTTGTCCGACGTTAGGGTAGATTTTGTACTAAATGATGGGCTTCTCCTTGAATGGATGATAGTAGATAGTGAAAATTTTGTATTTTTGATAATTGTGAGTTGTTAATTATCAAAGCTTCAAAAGTGTCTTTAAAATGAAGCCATTGCTCCACATTTCCGAGAATTTGGGCAAGTTTATTGTGGGCAGGTTAATATGTAATCCTTGCCCCTAGTTTTAACTGTTTGTGGTGGGCAACAGCTGATTGTGCATTATGTGAATTTACATCAGTGGTGGTTCCATGAGGGGCTAAGTATTTAGCTTGGGATCGATAGAATTTGTTTTCGAATTCCTCACGATCAGGGGCGTGGGCGAAGTCATCTTCAAATTCGAGTTCGTCTTGGATGTAACATAATTGTTCCAAATTTTGGGTAGTTTTTATGCTTCTTCAGCTCTAATTTTGTCTGTGTAGCTACATTAAAAACCTCGCGAAGTTTTGCATCCTTGTAAGGCTGCTTACACGACGCTCTTTCTTTCAAGGGTTTCTTCCTTCCGCTTCCAAATAAGCCTACCTGTATGGAACGTAAGGATATGTAAGGAAGGAAAAGTAAGAAGTCTAACCCTTGGGGATACGACTGGTGGTTGACCAGGTACTGCCTGCGTCGAAAAATTTTCCCGGACTGCAGGTACTTTCCTGGCGTTGATTCTCGGTCGTAGAAGTTCCTTGCCGTCCCCCCCTGGGGTTGTTGCGTGACCCGATTCCTCGCTGCAGCTGCGGCGAGGGAGGGATGAATGCCCTTGGCCGCGTCTTCACCGCCTCGCCTACAGTGACTCTCGCATGAAGTCTTCCCGCGCGCAATGTTCATTGATCCGATAGAATTTTTGCACTCGCGTTTAATAAAAATTACCAGTGAAGCCCCAAAACCTATCCGGCCCGGAGACCAAATTTATGTACCGAAAGTTGATTACCCTTCGACACAAAGTTTCTCTGAAAATAATTGTGGATGTAAGTACATAGGAGGACCGGGGTAGACCATTACACTGGTATGAATTAAATAATATTATATTTATTTAAACTGTAAGAAAAGCAAGATAATAACTTAAATGATTTGAGATTGTTGATGAAATAGAAAAAGCCGTGAATTATGTATAAGGATGTACATAAATTAAAATAGATAAAACACAAAACAATAAAATGATAATGATTGCAGGCCAAGAGGTTGTCTTGGTTGCTGCCACTAACGAAAGTAGTTCAGGTTGATACACTGAAATTAAAACTAACGTTAAAAACACTTGAAAACACCACGAGCCAAGAAGATGTCTTGTGCACATCGTGGGGGGTGAGCCGTCGACGAGATTGCTCGCGCGAATCGTATGAATTTCTTGCTGGTTGGGGTTGCCAACACAAAACCACCTGCCACTAGCCTCTAAACAGGCCAAGGCAACAAAAGACACTTGCTCCTGCAACCCCCCTGCAAGCTTCCGCTCTCTAGCGAGAGAAGGAGAAGTAAGAGGTACTACATTTAAAATATACAAGAAAATACCGGCCCCGTGAAAGGCCTAAAGATAAACTTATATTAAAATATGAATAATGGAAATATTAATATAAGTTAAATGTTTAATAATATGATGTATATAGTATATTGTTATTGTTTTCCAATATTGTAATGAACGCCTGAAAAGCATACTTCTTGTGTGTTAGTAAAGGCGTATGTTATTGTGAGTGTGTGGTATAGATTATATTGCAAGTCACTTCCCACATACTTCATTAAACTCAACGAGTGCGACAGAATACCATGAATAACTCAGCGTAAGTCGGGCGTGTGATCCTAGCTAGACATATAAATTATTGATTAATTGTAATTGTAGGTATAACTCACTCGGGATTTATTTACAATAGTTTGCTGCAAACGAAAGCGGTTTCATTCTCAGTTTCCCCATTGATGTAATATTCAAACGCACCAACTCTGGTAAGTTTCCTTAGCTTCAAAACCCCGTCCCGTACGCACCATTCACGACAACCCACCCCACGCTTATAAATTATGTCAAAGATAACTTATATCTGCGCTTTACTGCTGTCTAAAAGGTGTTGCTACATTTGTACGTTACGACATATTTTCTCGCAGATGAAAAAAATAAAACCACGCATGTCGCATGCATAGTCTGCGTGGTCCGCGGCGCCTCCCATGTCGTATACGCTCTATTCTGGTACCTCGGGGACATTCATCATCCGCGTGTCACCACATTAATATAAATGCACTCGCGAACAACATTATTATGGTCGCGGTGTCAATTCGCGATGTTTTACTACTGGATTCGAGTTTCATTACCAAATAAGTTATGGATGTAAGAAGTATTGTGGTGAGGAGATTTAAATATCCCGTCGGTATTCGGTTCTTGTTTGATGTATATCCGGGTGTTGGCGTGTATGGTAACGAAGCAAGTCGTGATTGTGGCCCACACGTTTGGGAATAGTAATATAGCCTCGGCACGGGATTACATTATTTAGCCCTCCTGCGGAATCTGACAGAATGAGCCAGCATTCATTCATTCTGGTACCGTCCATAATGTAAGTTTCATTGTGTTGGTCATATCGGTGTTGATTATATTTATAAATTATCTCCTACTCTTATGGATAAACTTAAATCCGTTTAAAATTAATTAAACTGTGACAAGTTATGTCTGAATTATTTACACATGTACTTGGATGCGAAATGTGTTTCCATGCTTTTGGGGTACGGTTTAAGCAGCTTAGCGACGGCTTAGCACGTCTAGAAGCGCGTATAAATCAATTACATGTTTTATAAATGTATTGATTTCGTATACTGCGAAATATGCGGGACGAAATAAAGACGATGTCCATTCGCAATAATGTGGCCAAAATGAACTCGTCGCAACGCCCTACAAATCTTTTCTCCCTTTCTTACAGGCCTAAGGAAAAAAAAACAATTTCGAGATTTCCCCCTTGGTTTTTCATCATTAGCCTAGTTTTGGTGTGTTTTATTGTACCACTGGTGTCACAAGCGTATGTTGTTGTGTGTTGTCGAGCCCGCGGAAGTTGGCACCGCTTCGTATCAGGGCCTCAGAGCGGCGAAGAGTTACGATCATTGCGTGCGTCATAGGGAGAACATGGAGACAAATGTGCGCCAGCCGGGATAAACTGTCTTTTGTATGCGGGTTCATCATTCACTGGGGATTAACTCTGCGCGGGAGACGAACCCTGGTACACGCTACACTCCGTGGTGACATATGACTCGGCCAACCATGTCCTATATTTAGACGAGATTCGCACCCCTTTATAGCCTTCCAGATTTAGAACACCCCTGCATCTGCTTAGTCCATATTTAGTATGCCGTATATAACAACACGCATACGGGGCAGCTGATCTTTTTCATGGCCGCTCGGTCTCAATTAGCAATTCTGAATTTTTAAAACAAGAATATGGAATGGAACCTTTTTTGTAATTCTTAAAAAATAACCCGTTACAAGTTAAATAATTCCACTTATACAGATACTACAAATTGCCGTAACACTAAAACGATCCCCTTTGGTTGTTTCCAGTCCAATATTTTCGAGAAAAACGGTTGTCTGAATTTTAAATTATTACTTAACTATTTAACTTTCCCGTAGGGCAGTTTAATAAATCAAACATTACGCTAACTATCTAGAAACTTGAAGAGAAAGTGCAAATGTGACTAAATCGCTTATTAAATCAAACATACTCTTGCAAGGATGTCCTAACTTGCCTATAGCCATCATTTTAATCTTGATTTCTAGATTTTAAAATTAAACAAAGGTACACAACTCTAAATTCCCACGTGGTTTTTGTTAATGTAATAACCGTGATCGATGAGCCTGCCCGGAGATGATAATAATATGATGATCTAACTCGCCCCACGTGACCTGACGTGTTGCATGTAAGTCGTGGCAGCTAGCTGCCCAAAGCGATCACATTACTATTACACATACCCCGCCAAACGAGTTTGAGTACTACCTGGTACGACTCACGTGATTCACTAGACTCTGATGACTAACTTCTCAATGCGATTGCTAAACTTATTTTAAGATTTAAAACCGGATTTCATGTTTGTTTGTACTTCACATTATATTTCCAAGAATCGGCTACTCCTTTTTTGATATCAGTTTTCGAAATTTTGAATTATTGTATGTCAACTACAAATATTGATACATTCATATTTACTATCAGATAATACTAAAGATTGCCAATTCCTTGTAACCTTGTTAATGATATGAAAAATTATTTTATAATAGGAACGACATTGAAAATATAAGAGTACACTTGTCAACATACATGATATTTCATATAATATTATGGACTATGGTCCAAAATTTAAGTGGTTTAAATATTATTGCCAAAGGTATATACGATTGATAAAAGTGGGTTCTTTGACGGAGTTTAAAAGTATGTCTTTTGATCTCATCATTGACCACAATAAACAGTCACAACCCTCTGAACGCTTCTTTGCGGTATTTTATTGTAGAGTTTATTTTTAACCTTTACCTATCGAATCACCAGCGAGAGCTAGCTAAAGCTTGCATGGGGTGAGGCGAACGTTCAAATGCGGAAAACGTCCCATCTTTGAATACAATCATTTCCGCAGACTTCCACATACGACTGGCCAGTTTTTATTTGATTAAACTTTATCGCCTACCCTCTGTTGAAGACGAGCCGGCGCTTTCTTATTTCCTCCATGTGAGTTAGTTGAGCTTGCACAAGCTTTTCCTTTTATCTCGGGTGATACTTGTATTCAAGGCACACGGTCGCCACAGTGTCTACCTGTTCTATAACGCCTTACATAAGCCCGTAATAATTATCCACACAACATCGAAAGTTTACGCATCGGTGAGACATCAATGTAGAGGTATAGTATGTAAGTAAGTAGAGCTCATTTTTTTTCGGTAGTCCTCTTTATCCTAGAGATGTATATTTCACGTGGTTCAACGCACGTTTGGGAACCTGTTCGTTCAATTCTCTACTAAAAAACAACTCGAATAAAATGTTTACTCGTGATGGGTTGGGTCAAGGAGGATTGCACTTGCTGTTTCTATCGGGGATGTGTTTACAGACTTCTCTCTAAAATGCGTATTTGAACTCGTTTTCAACGTTTGTATTGATGTTGCACAAACTAAAAAAGAACTTGAAACTTTTCTCCTCTTGTTTTTATTGTTACCGGAGTTTGTAGCGTTCTGCCTCAAGTGGGCATCATTGTTTTATGCTCCAGACTTTGCCCGCCTGTATTTTGGAAAGGTGCATCAAAAACCTTATTCTAGCATACCTTCCTCTCGCCACAAACACGTTTTCTGGCATTAGCTATAGCGAATTTACATTTACAATTTACAACTTTTAATAATGTTAGAAGTTATTGATACAATCCAATATCAAATGCATTTTTGTCCACAACATTTTTGGTACCACCATCGTTCAAACTGGAGTTGACGTTTTGTTTTCAATTATGGACCAATCATCAGATGTACCCAGGACATCTCATTCTTACCACGGTCACCTGTCTCAGTGTTTCGTCACGCCTGACCTTTACGGTATCTCCAGCTTCCTAATACCTGCAGCCTCGTTCCAAGAACTTGCGTGCAAGCTGCCACTACATACATTACGACATTAGAGAATAACCTCTAATGAATATCGTTATTACCGATACTGAACTTACTATTATTACGTTCAGTTTCATCTATGTTTCGCTGACGTTATTACTAGTATTAAAATGATTGTTCTTATTAGTAATATTGAATTGTAGTTATTTGACGAGCTGTAATATAATAAATTGCATGATGTGTGTATTACAAGGTAAAAGACAAATTATGTGATTGTTCGTTACAAACCTACAGCGACGTATTTCAGACCTCGTGGAAACGCATTGTTTTGTGAACTCATTTTTTTAATTTTTTTTTAATGTGTTTGTTTCTATTTTCTTAACAGGTAGTTCTCATGTAGAAGGAATGCGTTTTATAAGTACAATAGCTACGTATGTATATTTTTTAAATTAACTTGGCCGTCACTAGTCTAGTTCATAATTGAATTTGTTTAGGAAAGCATGTTCGTTAGTGCTGCTTGTGAATTGTAAAATACATTCATGAGCTCATCATCTGATTGTGAAGGCGTAGCCTAGCGTATAATAGACCCCACTACTACTTGCTCAGCATTCGCTACTATCTTCATTTTATTCGCTCTGTTGCAGTGGCCGCCAACTTAGTTCATAATTTAGTAAAACATTCTATTTCTTGGCTGGAATAAAACGAGGTCTGATTCTCTCTTGGTTTCTCGCGAGGACCATATTCTTCGCGGAGGCCTCGTGCGACCGGGGGTGACATTACTTATACCTCACACAAGAGAAGTAATTTGAATTTCCACCGGAAATAATATTATTGCCCTCCACGCCTTTACAATACGCGTTCAATTCAAACATGGCGATATTATTTCACAGTCCGAGCTGTGAAATTGGGAGCGCAAATAAAATAAGTGACAATAAGGTCGTCGGGTCGCGTTTATGCTCGAGTCGGAAGTTATGACCTCCATCTTTTGATCTGGGCCGTGTAGCCCACCCACCGGGGTCACCGGAGAAAAGAGGACCTCGCATATAATATACAATAGCTTGATTCTACGCCCAATCAGGACTTACGGCCGTTGAGCCATTTTGAATTCCTCTTTGTAGCTCCACTTTATTATTACAGTCTACGCATTTGAGTTCCTGTTCAACATTTTATAACATTACGTTTCGCTCTTCTCTTTCCCTACCAGGGCCTATACCTCTTGAAATCTCAATGTATATATTGGCTCTTTGTATAAGAAGGTTGAAGTGAGTGGGCCTATACACGATATCCATTAATAATGTGACGTTGCGCGCCCGTTTTCCTCGGATGAGACGCAGATCGGCGATTGCCGTTCTCAACTCTCTTCTCTCATCGATCTATTCAGATGTATTGGGAGGGTCGGACGGTGAAGACGTAACTAAAAATAACATTTCGTTGCTTTTCCTTTCTTTCCCCCTTATCAAAACGAACTGCCTCCACCTATTCTAATATGTCCGTACCTTTACAAGAAACTTTTCAACAATGAATATGCATCCTCAACATTGATGAAGGTAATGGAGGGGCGAGGGACGAAGCTTTATCTCCATCTGTGCTACTTTACAGGAGTATCTTTTTCTCTTTTTTTTCTCTTTCTCTGTTTTTGTGTAATATGTAACTACATTCGAAAATATCGCTGTGAGGTCCCTAATAGGGTGCTTAGATTTTTACGACGAGCGACGTCGCCGGGTGATCGTTATGGTAACTCATTATTATCTGGGTTCGTTGATATCACCTTCATTGTCACCGTAGCTACCCCATAAAGCCCGTCCGACGTCGTTTAGATGCTGTGTGGCTGCGATAATGTGGACCACCACTCACTGTCTATGGCGGTCGTAGGATCGGACCCGGGTTTATCACCTCACGGCGCGGGGTTTATATTGGAGAGCAGGGACAAGTTATTATTGTGTTGTGCGGGCGGACACTCGCACGTGCACTTGCACTTAGCGAACAACGAGAGAAAGAGAAATGCATCGTCGGTGAATTCTTTCCGAACAACTTCGCGCTGAACTCTTTGTTTCCCCCACCTCATTCTGATAATTATGCTTGTCCAGCATTCTCTATCACTGACATAAATTGGGTATGTCAGGGATTTATGTTCACAATCTCATTTTGTTATATTCACATATTGTTGTGCAAACTCTTTTCCAAATTATCTGTCTCGTCTCTCTTCCTTGTCGTTGCCATCGATCATACACCTGTCAAACCGCTAAACTGTGGAAAATAGTCTCATTTGCAGACGTTGTGTATTCGCATGTTTCCTAGTTCTTGTTTGCCGTCTCCATGTCACGTTCTCCGACTGTCACTTGACAACGAAGGAGCTTAGTCGCCGCTTGTAAGATTGTATTCTATTATGCTGATCATCAGTGTCGGTTTTGTTCGTGTTTGATTGTGTTTAGTCAGTTTTATCAGTGTAGAATAACTGATGACGCGCCAGAGACAGAGAGGGGAAGAGTCTTACAAGGGAGGGAAGATATTTCCGGGTGATTTCCTCGACGACGTTGTCCGTATTAAGATGATGGACGTGGCAGTCATCAACAGCTGATGACCTGCGCGTTTGTCTCCCCTCTGCGCATGATGCGTCGCGACGCCGTCCGAGAACAGCTGACGACGCCAGAACCGACAGAAATATCGGAGCAATCAGAATTTTCGCCGACGGTTTTTCTCGATATGGAGTTATGATTTATGGGGTATTCGCCATGTGGTGGACGACAACATGATGTTTTTGATTGTGTGTGCTTGGACACACTAGCCCGAGCTCCGAGCGAAGACGTGTGATGAAAAACTGAATTCATTCCATCTTTCTAAGGGAAAGATAAATGAAAGGGGGCATTAACACACTTGCAGAGATCGGCACAAAACATGACGGCTAATATCAATCAAAATATCGGACGAGTTTATTTTTGTGCAATTACTCAACGAAAAGGAACACTTATTTGCTGTGTAGTGGATGTTGTTGGCAGGTTGGATCTTACAAACAATCACTCAGATTAAATCCTTATGCCCAGAGTTTTCACTGTGCAGAAGTTGGTTCACTTGTTGTGCATGTATTTACTTATCCTACTTCCAATATCAATATATATATATATGAGAGAGACCCGGCAGAAAATGACCTGGGGGTTAGCTCCCCGAGTGCAGGTTTCTTCATCAACTTCAACGTCAACTGTCACGAGTCGAGGGTATTCTTCCAACTGGAAGTACAGAACGAGTGAACAAACAACAGCTATACATTACTCTTTAAAGTAATTTAAAAACGCCCCGAGAGAGAAACGCTAGTTTAATGTTATTTAGTTTTATAACCCTCATCCTTCGTTTTGTTTTACCATCGGTTATAACTCTCTCGAGGATTATAATATACACCTTCTAGGAAATCGAGCCATGCAGTCTACAAGTTTTCCTCGCTTGAGTCGCGTGTTCCATACATGACTAGAGACAAGTCTGGCTTACTACGCGAGCAGAGTTCTCACGCACGTGTTGGGGGGCCTAGCCGAGTACAGACGAATATATGTCCTTTGTGTCGACTCGTACACGCCGGCCGGTACTAATTGATGTGTTTTAAGACAATGGAATTAGTTCTGTAGCTTTTTGAGCCATATTGAGAGGGCTTTGTTACTTCTCTAACTGCGTTATAATAATTGTTTTTGTTTTCGCTATTTAGAAGTATCGTGTTCTTGTTGTTTTCGAGAACGGGAGTACCTAAAATAGTGAGCGAACCTTGTCGATATGATAACGTCTCCGTCAAACGCTCCCCCTTGGTGGAGGTGCCGGGTACGAGGGAATTTATCGTTTTGGTTGGACTAGCTCCCAATCTCTGCCCCCAAGTTTTTTTCGGGTGGACTGACAGACGGGTAGATAGAGTGATGTGTATTGGAGAGCTTCGCTCTATTTATTTAACTTGTCAAATTATTGTGTGACGTGTTTTTGTACAATGTTTGGCTCATAATATTGTGTTGTAATTCAGAACAAATAGCTTGCTGATTAGCTTTATGAAGCGTAGTGGGCTAAGATAATATAATTGTGAATGTACGTTTTTCATGTTTTTAGTTTTATTATTCCAAATTTGTGATTTATCCTTGTCTTTGCAAGTTGGCCGATATTGTTCGTGATATAGTGGAAGTACTTGTTTTTCTGAGGATAGCCCCCACTGAACGCTGAAACGTCAACACAATAAAATATATTCAACACGGCGAAATGTCCTGAGCAATTAATTTTAATGATAGTATTATTATTAAACTTGTGGCATGATTTTCAATAACTTTTTGTCAGTTCTGTTGCTACTCGTTTACCCTTGATCATATAAATGACTGGCATAACGTATAGAATAACATGCTTTCACAGTGCATGCTCTAGGATAGAATTTCATAAATTTATTTTTAATATACTGCCAAATTCAAAGCCGTTATTATTGCCAAGCGGTTGTCAGCACTCGCCAGTTGAAAAGCAGTAATAAATCAAGGCTCGTCATCGACCTATCGTCATTGAAAAGTGTAATTCAATCAATCTTCCTTGCCTTGAAAGTGAGCCTTCCACTCAAATGAGCGATTAAAAACAAATTAAATTACAATTTCCCGTCGGGTTTTCGCCGGCCCCTCAACCACCGACCACATGCATCAGATGCGGTCATCATCATTTGACTCTCATCACATGCGCACCACACGTAACTCGAGCCGAGGGTGTATACTTACGGCGTCAGCGCATTGGACGACGTCAAATGAAGCCCTAGACCTGGGCCGGCTAATTTCCATACGGCGGGCGTCCTGTTTCCACGCCGGTGGTACTCGGGTGTATATTTACGGCGGCGGTCTGTCGGTAATGGCGTTGTTCTTGGGGACTACAGTGTGTCTAAGAAGTAAACACCTCTTTTAGGGTCAAGGTTTTCACCTCCAGGCGACAAATTGCATTACATCTCTTTGACAGTTTATTTGTCTCTCTCTTGAGGTAATACTCAATGTTTTTCTGCTTACGCTGGCAGTTTTCTCACTCAATGAGAAAGATTGAATGAATAGGTTCAATTCCCGGTTTGGGCTTACTGCTTAGACTTTTGACATCCTTGTTTATAGTACGTTGTTTTATGGTTTTATGAAAGATACATAATCACATTATGTTAAATAGGTTTGCTGTTTACCTAGATTCTAATTTGATATAATTTGCTTACAACTTTCCATTTAACCGTCCATCTGACTCGAGTGGTTGAAATTGAGCAACCTAATGTCATAATCTCCGTCAACAAACTGTGTGCCAGTGGTAATCGAGCAGCTTGACGTATAATGATAATCGACGTTCTTCTCGGCATCCTGTCGCAAGTTATTACGCGACATCGTTTATCTCCGACGTTGTTGCTTCACTCGTACGCACTACATTATGCTTGACGAGTTGTCAATACTTGCATCATACCTGGGTAGCTGTCTGTCTTGGATCGTTTGTGACGCGATTGAGATTTGAAAGTTGTCATTTGAAACCGAGAGATAAAAACTTGTACAGCAATAATTATCCACGTGATACTTTATTTTTAATGTCAAAGCAGCGAGTAATTATATACTACTTAATTTTAATACTGTGTCCCGTTTTAGATTATACCATTATTATGTTTGGTAACTGTAACTGTAATTGTAGAGGTTGTGAATGAAGATTTAATAATAACTACGGCTAAAATCAATTTTGGCTTTACCTAGTTTTGTTCTGGTATAGGCTGCCTGCACTGAAGGACCCTGATAATAAGCGAAAGTGCATTATGTTTTTTGTTGTTTAAAACAATATTACTGTTCAGGGTTTACAAGTTACTATGACATAACCAATTATTTTGACTAAGATTGTTATTCCCATTGTAATTTTAATTTTTGATAATTATTCAAATGTATATTTTTATATTGTCGTCATTTTTCATTTGTGCATATAGTATTAGCATTTATATATATTATATATATAAAAAAATCTGAGTTTTCGATGGTTATTTGTATGTTATACAACTTTAATATATATAAATTTACTTCTTTCGGTTTACCACGTATATTGTTTATTAACTTTTGCTTTACTGTCTTTGACAAAGATGGTGAAATCAGTTCGAAATGTCGGATTAAAAACTATTAACGTGGAAACCGAAGAAGTAATTTAATTATTTAAATGGTACTATATATATATATATATATATATTTAATATATTATTATATATATATATATATATTTTGTGTGTGGTAAGCATACCAACTTGAAGCATTAATTACTAGCAAACGCGCAAAATAATCAGATATATATACTAACATGTAAAAATTCTATATTTTTTATATTCCCCCATATAAGGTATTTCCCGCTAAGCATATGCAAGTAGAACGAATCTCATGATCAGAACGTATTAATTAAAAGATATAAGCAGTTTTGTGTCCGAGTGTACTACATGCGGTGTTGTTCTATGTATAACTCTGGTTATGGCAGCTAACAAGTACGGGCCCTTGTCACGCGAAAGTCCGGAGTTACTTCAAGAGCTTGTCAAGGGTCGGGGGGGGGGGGATTACTTTCTGTGACTCAACCGAACCACCTCTCGACTCGAGTTGAAAAACAAAGGATTGCATTGATTTACTACCTACTTGGAATTTTTAATTACGATTGAATTTTGAATTTATTCGGACTTTTATAAACATGAATTCAACAGAGCGAAAATTAAAAACAAAAACAGTTTGCAATGAAATTAATATTTTTGGATAGAAAATGCATCTAGTAATTAGTAAAAAAAAAAAAACTTAATTGCTGGTTCAACTTTGAATAATTATCCAATCATGCGTTCAAGTCCTAGCAATGCCTCTTGAACTGAACGAATCTTTTGAAGGGTGTATATTATTAATTGCACTGCAGGTTCTAATGTGACGTGTTTGTTTGTGTGTTACAGGGGAGGAGGAGGAACCCGCGCAGAGGTTTCTGGGTAACGACACCCACAAGGACCATTTCAAGCTGCTCGAGAAGGATGCTAACTCGCTGCTCATCGGCGCTAGGTAAGTCTGACCTTTACGTTCAACGAGAAGATTGGACGAAAATACAGGTTTATCGTAAATACAGGAATAGGTGTACAAAGTTCACGCTTCTGACGCGTTCTTTTTGGGGTTAGAATATGTATACTAATCCGATTGTTTCTGATTGGGGGGGGGGGGGGGGTTCCACAAATTACAATAGCAAGATCGGTTTCATTTTATCTTCGTCGGTTTATTATACATACCTATACCTAAGAACCGACAGTGTTGGCTCGAGCGCTTAGGCGCTCGACTCTGATTCGGGAGGTCTCGGGTTCAAATCCCGTCGAGACCGGAAATCCTGACTGAAGGTTTTTCCGAGGTTTTCCTCAGTCGTTAATGCGAATGCAAGGGATTGAGTCCTCTTAAATAGCCCTCGGACATCCCTTCACAATTGTACTATCTGCTATACACCTAGTTAGTCACCTGAAGAGGGTCACACCGGTTAAATCTGATGTGTATACCCTACAGCGGGCATCCTACAAAAATGTATTTATTTATACCCTAGAGGACAATAACCATTATGATGCGTCAGAATTCCAATTTTTAGATTTTACACTTACACACAACATAACCCAAAGAGATTATTCTTTGAAAATGCGTATAAGCAATCGTAAAGATGGAACGTATAATTATAATGCACGTAGTTTTTATTCGCTGTATCAATTTATCAGATCGTATTTACCAACCAAAATATCAGCATTGTTTTATATTAAACACATCTGAGCTCGTAAATAATAGTTTTGGTTTACCATGTATAATAGCTAGTTTGAGTTATGTTAACGTAGCTATATTTTCTTGGTTTGGCTATTTTAGAAGCCCATATTTTAGACCTATGTCAGCAAGTTGTATTTTATGTGATCTTGCGACAAATTCTCAAACATGAAAGGGGATGTTAACAAGGCAAGGGAGGGCATGTATGTATGTAGTAGCTAGCTCTAGCAGTAGCATGCACTTAGATCCAAGTCCGAGCTCAGTAAGACAAACGACCGGATAAGAGAAGGGATTATTTAAGGCCTTTCTGACAAGGAACTTTGCTCTATCTTTCGTGTATTAAGTTATCCTTGTATCCCCCACTTTTCACGTTCTAGTATATACATGAAAGTGTACACTTACTCCAATAAGTGTGTTACTATCTGATGCCAGAGGTGGAATCGAACCGTATTTTACCCCCTTTGTACTCTCTATAAATCCTTTATTTACTGTATCTCGTTTTGACATCCCAACACGTTCACACCTATCATGCCTCCATAATTTACTTCCCACTCGTTTCGCGCTATACAATATATGGAGCTCATCAGGAATACAAAAGAACATAATATCATCTCTTTCAAATACTACATCATTAGTCAAATTCTGATCTTGATAAAAGTATATTATCCCATGACTAAATTATTAATATCGTCACAAAGCTCGCTTTGAAGTTTTAACGTATAGGTGTGTGTATATTTTCGTGGTAATGTTCACTTTTTGGTGGTGTGTCTTATATTTACGCAAGTCATAGAAATTTATAAATTGGTACAGCGTGAACGGTAGCTTGAAGTTATAGTCTTTGATGTGGTAGAGACCTGGTATTTTCTTCGTGTGCTATATTTACGTGTTTGCATACGCGAGATATATCTATCTTTTGTGGTGGTAAATTGCTTACACTGATGTAATTTACAAAGAGAACGGTGGCTTCGTGATCAAAGGAAACTTCAAGCCTGTGTAGGTAGGTAGTTCCAGTTGAAGTTTTTATAATTAGCCGAGTACTTTAAGGTTATACGTATATGCATAACGCGATTATATTTTTAATGTGGTGGTTTTCACTGTGGCTACCAACGAGAGGACCTGGTTATGCATACGTTAAATATTGACCTGGTAATTAAATTTCTGTTATGTGTGTGTTATCATATGTTTAAATTTATTTCGCAATTTCAACGTAATACTATAGTTTGTTTCATTTCATGTTACGTAATGCTAATCAATATTCTAAAATTGTGTTGTGAGTATTGAAGTTTCTGGTAATTGAACGAGTAAGCGTAGCGAACGTAGTGATTTCCATTCGACTTAAACGGCCCTAATTGTTTTTTCTGCGTGCGTGCGTGTGTGTGTGTGTGTGTGTGTGTGTGTGTACGTTGAAAATCAGCCGAATCGCTGAACAGATTGCGCTAAAATTTTAAACAGACATCCGGTACGAGTTTATTGAGAACTGCTAACAAAATCAGCAAGATTCATTGCGATTTAAACCTACAAGAAATGATAAACTGAAAAATAGACTTCCAATGTTTAGAAATTATTTTAACGACAATATTTTAGATTTTGAAAATATATTTTTTGTTTGTTTTTCGCCTGGCCGTGTAATGCCGTGCCCATGCAAGGTCTGTCGAATGTTGGACGTCAAGGTACCCCCAAATTCCGCTCGTAGATTGAGTAACCTTGCAATATTTTCACGTATTGCGTACTGGCTATGTTTACCATAGTAGGCCCTATTGGCCACAGATGATGGACTACACTGCGTTTATATGCATTTCAAAACATGTTTAATTATTTTTTAAATACAATCTAGAAATTACAAAATCTTTCCCGACCAGGGGATTGAACCCACGTCTCCTACATTTCGGCTACAAGGGCGCTTTAGCCAACTAGACTAGGGAAACGCCAAAGTCGTAGTTAGACGAGTGAGCGAGTCATGTGGTGAGTACCCGACCCGGGAACATTTGCATTTAAGTTTGATAATTATATTCGTATAAATAATAGGGTATTGGTGGAAATCACTGTGCCGGAGGTTGCTGTTGTTGGCAGTCTTCAACTGAATATTCCGTGTGACTGCCGGGTCTTGCTTAATGGTAGATTGTTGGTCGGGAGTTGTGTAAAAGTTTAGGCCATAGTTTAGGCCAAAATGCTCCACTGTAGCCTATGATAGGCTATAGGGAGGCCTAAGGTAAGGGGAAGAAAGAAATGTTTACCGGGTACTCAACACATGGCTCACTCACATCGTCCAACAACGACTTTGGCGTTTCCTAATTTTATTTCTTTATTATAGTTTTTATAAAACTGGAAACCATTTGTGCATTCTTTCAGAATACATAAACTGTGACCTAATCGTGAATCCATATGGAATATTGCTTACGCAGATGCAAACATAATTGGTATCGATGTGCTCACACACACGCGTAGTTCCTGAACCGTGTATACGTACGATTAACGACCAAGCTTGCGGAAATGCAGCTAAAGCAGAAACCTCCGGGTATCGGTTGATTGTACTGGATGAAGCTATAATGTATTCGACGATGCGTGAACGTCTTCTTCACTCATTCATGTGTTTTGTTTTCAGTTGAGCTGCACGCATTTTTTCGCGTTGACTGTCAAATACTTGTCCAATGTTTTCATAACGGGTTTAATCTATTCAATAAAATATACTTAATATACAAACGGGTTCCTTATTTATTAAATAAAATAGTATGTTTCTACATGCCTAGTATTCAGTTGCTTTATTTCAAATGGTGGAGGCGTTGGATATTATTGTAATGTATGGCTGGCCTCTCAGTGGGGTTTGTACTTTTGGTGGAGGTGCCGGTTCTAACTTTTTTATACTTTTACCTCGATCAGTTTTTTATTTCAAAGGGTGAGACGTTCGGATTTATTGTAACGTGCTATGTCCATACAGTGGGGTTATGAAACTTTTGTGAAGGTGGTTTCTACTTTTGACCAACAAACGGGTTACGGTAAGAATGGTTGAGTAAATTTATATTATTGTTTTTTTTTAATATAATTTTTAAATTTGATACATTTGAGTGAGTGGTTGGTAAACTTTTGTTCGAGGTGTATAAAACTATAAATCAGTGTTGAGTTTGATTTAACTACTTAAAACACGTGGTCATCAAGTCTTTGGTCGAAGTCCACGTTTTATTTTTGTAGTAAAACACGGTCATCCTATGAATTTGTGTAATTTTTAGGAAAAATATTTTTTTTATAAATTTAAAGTTATATTCGTGATGTAAGCTTTAAATTTTCGGTGTGAAATGAACAAGACTTTTAAATATAACTTGTCAAAATTGTGTTTCATTTAGTTGTTTCCGACATCATGACATTCACTTTGAACACTGGCACATATTTGTATTATTTAGAAATAATATTTAAAAATACAATAAATTAAACTAATTTATTTAGAGATCAACCACTTTATATATAATGTAAAATTTTCAGTGGTGTATTGTTTTACTTATTGTTACTGTAGTGAGCTATTTTTGTAACATTTATTTCAAGTAATTGCATTGTTTGTAAAACTACGTATTAATTCTTGTGTAGTATTCACAAAACACTCGGGAATTCGTATTGTGTTGAGGATATTGTAGCGTTTAGGTTTCCCGATGTCATATTGTTTAGCGCTTGCAATCTTAGATCCAAGCCCATCATAAAAATATATGAATACGAAAAGCTATGTATTCAAAATAAAATGCTACATGGACGGTACAAATCGCAGCGAAACAAAACGTCTTTGTTTATCACATTTAGCTATCTTATGAGCTTACATTTTCGTCGACATAATTCAGCAATCTCTCTGGCCATAAAAAACCGCATGACTCCAGCCAACCATGCCGGCTAAAATATTTCCCTCTTCAGCCACCAATACGTAAGTACCCGCAATAAATGAGGCGGGGTAAAATTTGGTAACCGTCTAAACTTTAAACGATCCACTCAATATTCGAAGCGGACGTCCATTTCTTTGGGATCAGAGTTACTAGACTTGTAAAATATCCGATCTGCGATGTGTCCCATAAATAAAACCCGCCGCAGTCGTATTTGGTGAGCGTTTTAACTTATATAAATGCAAATGTCGAAGGTCGATGTGTAGTTCCAGTTATTCCCGACAGAAGCCCAGTTCGCGAGTGTCAACGTCCAGGCCAATATCTTATTATAACCTATGGGGAACAAACATACATGTCTCGCTTTATGTGGAACACATGGGACGATCATGGCGATGACAACTTCCTAAACGTGGATGTGTTTGGAAAGTATTGGACAACACAATATCTTCAGTGCCTGGAACACAAGCCCGAAAGACGAAAGGATTTCCCTGTGTGTCAGATATCCTTATTTTAAACGGCGTTCGCAATAGAAAAATTAGAATGTTAGTTTTATTGCGCATCAATGCAGAAAATTATAATACGACTAATAATACAAGCGAAAGGGTGATTTAAAAATATTGGGGATTGGCAACGAGTCATCAGAAAAATGTATTGGAATTGACGGCCAGATGGTGGAGGCGCCGGGTCTTCTTGTAATGTGTGGCTGGGCCCTAGGGCTGACCTCTC
The DNA here is from genome assembly GCA_024449915.1 of Sweltsa coloradensis. NCBI lineage: Eukaryota > Metazoa > Arthropoda > Insecta > Plecoptera > Chloroperlidae > Sweltsa > Sweltsa coloradensis. The sequence continues at coordinate 757,359 of JAMZAV010000057.1, forward strand.
AATGGAGTTTGTTCTTTGGTGGAGGCGCCGGGTCTTCTTGTAATGTGTGGCTGGGCCCTAGGGCTGACCTCTCAATGGAGTTTGTTCTTTGGTGGAGGCGCCGGGTCTTCTTGTAATGTGTGGCTGGGCCCTAGGGCTGACTTCTCAATGGAGTTTGTTCTTTGGTGGAGGTGCTGGGTCTTGTATGATTGTACTGAATTAATGGGGTAGTAAAAGGAAATGCAAGATTATGGCGGGTTTAGAACTTGTGTTTTGTTAATTGGACTTGGTTCCAAGTTTGTTTTGCTGCAATAGGTGAAGCCTATATATCTAACTTTCAGGACTGTTGTTAAAAATTCTGTCCACGAGCAATTACGTGTGAAAACAAACACAAATTGGCAATCAAGAATCTGGCGTGTATTTAGCCCAAGTAGACCTATTAATGTGTTTATTCTTAGAAGTCTGCTTTCAAAGTTGATAGGTCACGATATGAAAGTAATCTTAAACCAAAAAGTCTGTTCAATTGGGCGAGTTTTTATCATTTATTTCGTATTTTGATTAGTTTTTGTTTCGTGAAGTCCAATGTCTACAGACAGCCGCGATTCGTATTTCCGTGCTTGCGACTGTGACTCGCGGCACAACCCGACACGACATCATGTCTTGTGAAGTTTGCCTGCTGTGGGGGCTACCACGCGGCATACTCCTCGGCATTGTTTGTTAACCATGCTAGACAATAATTATTTCACAAACAAGTATAACCGTTTTCCCCGTTTTCTAATGCATTGTTAAATAATTATTTTGAATTTCTTATTTCCCCTATAACTATAATATCGTTTTACTAAATATCACATATGTATTCTAACAATGTGGCTAATCATTGTAGGCCGTCGATTTTGAAATACAATTTCTGAAAAGTATTGTAAAATCTCACATTTTGAAGTGGTATTCGATAATTATTTATTGTTTCCAAGTCAATCAAGAAATAAATGGTAAAAGCTTTTTAACGTGTCAAGTGTCAACTTAAATAATTTAAATGTAATCTGTATCCGTCCTTGGTCGGCATGCAGTTATCTTCCATATCGTGAGCAACCTTTTACACGGTCGCGTGTACTTGTATACATGCATGCTGGAGGCTACAGAAGACAGGTAGAAAGACACAACGCTACACCCTGGAGCGCCGTCAGACACTATACCAACCATCCCGAGCGTGTACTTGTATACACATGCATGCTGGAGGCTACAGAAGACAGGGAGAAAGACACAACGCTACACCCTGGAGCGCCGTCAGACACTATACCAACCATCCCGAGCGTGTACTTGTATACATGCATGCTGGAGGCTACAGAAGACAGGTAGGGAAAGACAAAAACGCTACACCCTGGAGCGCCGTCAGACACTGTACCAAACCATCCGAGCGTTTTAATATGTATACACATGCATTGCTGGAGGCTACAGAAGACAGGTAGAAACACAACGCTACACCCTGGAGCGCCGTCAGACACTATACCAACCATCCCGAAGTATGATAATTTATTTTATACTTCGCTCTGAATTGCTGATGCAGAGAAAGAACCCTTATTCGCTTCTCCTTGGCGTGACGTTGTAGCTCGCTAGCTTTAATGTTATTGCTATTTTTATTTTTATTTTGTATACACCCATGAAATATTCGTTTATTTCCGCCTCACTTTGTGTGTTTCTATGCCCATTTTACCAACAAGCGACAATAATGGTTTCTTTATGGCACTGAAATGTCATACTTGTCACTTAGTATTGACATCTATAGGCAATCGTCGAAAGGTCACTAGATATATTTGTCAGTTTGATTCCCCGGTTGAAATAATAGCCAATGACCATACGTTATATTTTTCATTATTTTTTTCGCGAGCGTTCCTTATGTTAACGGTTTCTCTATCTCTGTTGAGACATCAATAACGTCCATTGGCATCGTCGCGAGGTAACGCGTTGTCTTTTGCTTTCAGAACACATCGAGAATACTAGTTTTGTATACACATAATAGAAAGTTTATTAAATTATAAAATTATGATCAAAAATAAACTCATGAATTTTGCGACTCTGGAATACAGACTTGTCTCGCGATCCTCCACCTTCAGAAGTTATTTTTTGGATGAGCGTAGCAAGCGTAGCGAGCGAAGCGAAGATTCCATTTCACTGCACTGGAAAAAAAAATCCGGATTTTTTTTCTTTCTTTTTTTCTTTTTCTTTTGTATTTTTGTCTGTTTGTTAACACGATTCCGGCTAAACCGATACTCCAATTGCGATGAAATTTTATGGTGGACTTCGAAATCTCTGAACTTAGAACTGCCACGTTTTTGAGAGCAATCGAAAAATTATTATTCATTAAATAGCGATTTTTTCGATTTTTTCATTTTAAAAAAAAAATCTTCGACTTATAAAACTACAGCTTATTCGATTGTAATGATTTTTTCACAGAACCTTAATTTTATGAACAAATATATTCGTGTGAAATTTGAGCGGAATCGAAAAATTATTTCTTTTGAAAATGGCAATTTTACGATTTAAAAAAAAATTAAAACATTCTTCGACTTGTAACACGTACATGCTTATTCCGATTGTAATGATTTTTCATAGAACCTTAATTTTATGAATTCATGTATTGGTGTGAAATTTGAGCGCAATCGAAAAATAATTTCTCATGACAAATCGCAATTTTACGCTTTTTTCGTTTAAAAAACATACGCTCATCCAACAACGCGCCTGAAAAAGCGTTTGCGAAGCTTCCTAGTATTTTCTACATTGTTTCTAATAAAAATAATAATAATGCTAAATTTTAAGTTAAATTTTTTCTTCCGACCAATCGCCCGATATTTTTATTTGAAAGACAATACGACTCATAGAGAGACAACAGATCATAAGATTGCTTGGTTTTGGGACACGTATAACTGGACACAATGACATCGTACAAGTACCACAATTTCAATGTTAATACCAATTCCTTTCCTTTCTATGTTAAGACTTGCATCGAAATAAGTTGTATTCCTACCAATTTGAAGTGATTGTATTTTCTGGGATCAGAGCGATTGTCATTAATGTATAATTTTAAATGCAGCAATTAAGTTTTAAATGCAATTTCCTTTTTTTACGGAGCTATACCAGAAGTAACTGAGTCACATCCTAGATCTAGCGATTCGTTGCAATTGTCTTCTTCTAACTTCCGAAGCGCAGGGCAGTGCATCTTTGCCCTAGTGTTGATCGTTTACGAAAGGCAGTGCCAGGTAGATCATAAATATGAAATGTAAGGAGGGTGGAGACAGGTTAAGTCAATATATGCTTAGGGTGAGACTGAGAGATAAATTAAGGTGGGGCCGTAGTTAGAAGGAAGTAGGGGTCCAAACCATCTAGCAAGTAGCGATGCGATGAATCGTGGCCCGTACACACGACACGAGAAGTATGCGGCTGGAGGGGAAGGAGACTTTATGGTATGAACTGTTCATAAGGAGTTAAATTACTAACTTAATTGCTTTCAACCAGAGCGGAAATCGATAGCAATTTGTTATCTGTTAAAAAACAGATTCATCGTTGGTGAATGTGGAACCCTATGGAGCTGGAGGGCGTAAGTTTATTGTGTCTGATCTCCCTAAATACCTTTAAGCATGTCTACAGCAGGAAGGGTGTGTTTGATTTAGTACCGCGGAGAAAATGGCGTAAGGCCTATACGCAGTCCTTATTTATGAAGCAATTCAGTTTGGATGAAAGCAATATGTTGATGTTGGACAGTGACTAATGTTATCAACTAAACTTCGTTAACTCTGTGGAATGTGAATACCGGTACCTCAGCATGCATTTCCTTAAAGTTGGGTATAATTCCAAGGGAAGTTATGCATGAAGATGTTAAGCGGTACGTCGGCCGGTGCAGAGTTAATCTGCATCTCGGTTGCCATAAGGTGCATGCCGGGTGTAACGGGTCGGCCTGGAGACTGGTACGAACATGTCCGTCCGTCTGTCTGTCTGTCTGTCTGTCTGTCTGTTGTCTGTCTGTCTGTCTGTCTGTCTGTCTGTCTGTCTACCTGGCGTGCATGCGTGGAAGATGAGCCCCATTGATCCGCGTGTGTTTGAAGGGTTGGATTCTCACGATTCGCTGTTATCACACCACTATAAGCTCGCTCGAGAAAGTTCAAGACATTTCCAAATAGGGACAATTAATTACAAATTGTTAATGCAACCAACTCGACTTCATCACATACATGCAAGTATACCCCATGCCGTTCTCACTATCAAATGTCAACTACTCCAATCTGTTTCTCCATTGCTGCTGACTATACATATAATAAACGAGAGTGGGCAAGTTATATTATCCACCCCTTTATCGTCAATAACAAAGTTACTTTTTAAAGTAGGTTAGGGGTTCCATTTGTTTTTCCTTTTAATGTTGTATTATTCGTCCTTACAGTAACCACATGCAAGTGACAATTGTATACTAGTATTGTAACCCTTGATTTCCTGTTTAATTTTGTAATCTGTACCTGGCGTTGCGAATCTCGCAGCCCTGACTTAAAGGTTCTCCTGCATACAATAAGTCTGGGATTGACTTATTCGATCTCCTGTATACAATAAGCCTGGGAGAAAAATATTGCCCACATAAAACGGTAAAAATTACAAAAATTACAAATCACAGCAGGTAGGCCACAAGAACGTGGAACAAAATCTCGCTTTCTAGTACACTCTTGTCACCATTTCCAGTTGAAATTTATTAAAACATATTGTGTTCCCGGCCATGTCTCAAGATATCAATATTTTTATAGTCGATTCATTCTACATATTATATTTGTTAATAAATTACTATTGCATAAATATAAGTTGCTTGGACTCATTTTGAGGTCTTACAAAATGTTGAAACATGAGAAATCCTCCGATCAATGCGAGTCGTTCTATCTTCAACGTGAACGTTAGGTAGGCAACAAAGAACGTACAAGTGGACTGTAGGTGTGTTTCTCACTCCACATGCGAGCGCGTCTACTTGTTCAAGCAAAAGAACACGAACAAAAGCTAATAAACTAAACACGGCATATCATGCTTACTCACAAGCTGCACGATAATAATTACCAAGTACAATACCCAGGGGGAGAAGATCGTGTCTATGAAACATTGTTTTAAATTGCCACTAAATGAAATGAAACGATTCATTAGGGATGATTCTATTCAAGAGTTATTTTCATGGACTTTTGTTTGTTTACATATCACCGATCCATTTCCACACAGAGCCCTGAAATGAAAGACTTGAAATATAACGCCACTTCCAATTTTGATGCTTTCAAACAGAACTGAACGTTTCTTGAGGGGGTTTATATTTTTCGAAACTGTTCCTCGGCCTGTTGGAAACGCCTTTTTTCACAAATTCCATGTCCACGTTGTGTCGTGCGTAAAGTGCGTGCGTGCGCGGGATCACGCGAACCGGCATGGCGACCAATGGCAGACGTCCCTGTAAAACACAGAGTAGAGCAATCCTAGTTGTTTCCAGGGGGGATGTAAATAGGGGTTCGTGTGTTCTTCCTTCGGGCTTCTCCTCGGTCTAATCACATTTTCTGTGTTTTTTTTTTTACATACTTTTGAGCATTAATTTTTAATTACAATATTTCTTCTTAAAGTTCGTTTGACTTTTAAAGTGAGTTTTTGTTGTTCCCTTATTCTTCCCTCTCGCATATACATTATTTGTTTTACTTTCCGACTTTGTTGGTTCCTCATCCTTATTACTCCGTACTTCATACACAAATGCGTTATAGTAGTTCAACTGGTTATTTTGCTTGGATCACGTGGCTAAATGTATCTTGTAGCTTTTGGCTATTGATTGATCCGTGGATTTTTTTATTTGCGATACCTAAATATCCACTTATCACCCATCATCACTCATGTCGGTCCACTCTCTGAATAATGCATGGTCAAACCGCAACATTAGTGAATTATTCCACGTTTTTTCTACTACTTGAAAACGTGTCTGGTTATCATTTTGATTTATTCAATACTTTTTTGCCTTTGTAGATTTTTGCTCTTCCTCATTCTTTATTTTCGTCTATGTTATCGTGCAAATTTATTTCCATATTGTTGTCTACATGAAATAATTTGACAACTTGCTCCAACTAAAGAATATCTTATTTCGCAGCGTCAGATTGACAGGCCCGGGCTCGCAGTCACGCCTCGGCATCTCTACAACAATCACATATTATATAACCCACGCGATTTCTCAATCGTCTAAATGAGGATTTCAACTTTTCAAGTATAAGTGACATGATGTTCCCCCTTCACTGAACAGAGGTAACGACGGGAACCCTCGAAACCAATGAATGTCTTTCACATTTTAATGAGGTCCTTGTCAAAGATTACGCAATTTACGTCGTTTCATGCTGGCGTCGGTTAAATAGGATGATTAGGGGAATACCGAGACTACGGCGTACCTACCTACAACACTTTTAATTTTTGTGCAATTTTATCTCACAATGCACTAATTGCAATGCGTAGTCATTATTTTCATATCAAGCTTTCACCTCACTTTCAGATTGTTAGTGTTGGATTTCTGTGGGTTCGCGACGCTATACTTGGATCTGAGGCGAGGGGGGATGTTTACTGCTGCCTGCGTCGTATATACCAACTTAGATTTAGTTGAATAATTTTACGTTTTTATTATAGAAATAATGAAAGCGTGTTTACTTGATTGCTCCACTTTTATGAACGGTAAGCCCATTGTCCACCGATCGTAAAGAACCAACACTGAAAACGTTTGTTCCAACAATGTACAGAACAAAAGTAATTGTAAAAATATAACAACCATTATGTTTTTAAACTGTGCATTTCTATTGTAACGGACATAGTCATCAATAATTTACTTTTCCTAGTTTTGATTATAAGTTTCGTAGTTTTCAAATAGTAAAATTAAACATTTTTAAATTTAATAAAACAACATAATAAGACCTGTGATATATTTTGCACTGGTTCAAACCTACTTGTGAATTATGTTCCAAATGCTATTTCCATTTGCCACTTTAGAATGGATTCAAGATGAGGCACATGCAATATTTTGAACACTGCAAATTTTCAGCTCTTATATTTCACACCCACATGAGTATATGTCTAAATTCGAATAAATTTGGTCACGTGCCCCTTCCATGGTAGGCAATCTCAGTAGAAGGTTTGCCTCTGACCTCTGAAAGCCAGTACTATAAATCCTGACGTGTGTACAAACGCACACTTGTCCTATTTAGGTGTTTGGTCGTTTTTCAAACACCCGTGTTGAAGCTTGAATGTGGTTGCCGTGAGCGAGACACGACGCTTGTGTATCTTTAGGGGAATCCCCATAGTCTAGTGCATTACTGCGCAAAATAGGTTAAAAATTTACGTATGCTTGAATATATTTTGTAATTGGAGTTTTTTAAACGTGGAAAATACATTTTGAAGTCACGTGGAAGTTATTTAACTACAATTTGTCACAATTGCGTTGTACTTCTATTTGAAACTGGAATTTCTAAGGACAGACAGAAAAAAGCTTGCACGAATTTGTCTTTATAAATAAATTAAAACCACACTGCATGTAAATTCACGCGGCGGTATAATGTGGACGCCCGTACTTGTAATTCATCACGATATACGTCGGTCCGATGCAAGCATACACCCCATGAATAAATGCAAAGTTCCTTTACAATTGCTCAGTCTAGTCTTTTGTAACTAAAGGGACTTGGTTCAATTTATAACAAAAAAAATGTTTTCCTCGTGCATGATTCGCGAATCATGGGAGTGAATGCATTCGTGACTTTTTTAAAGTTCTTTGGTCACAGATTTATAAAAATTTGTTATGGTTCCCTTCAAGTTCCTTATTGTTTAGTAAAATATTCATCTACTTTTACTTTTTTAATATGTATTTTACTGACGTCAGGCCCTGACAGTATTTATTTAGTATATTAATATTTACTTTACCTTAAAGTAATATTCTGGTTTCCGAGCTATTTCTTTCGCGATATCTGTTATTTTCTTGTCTAAAAAGTTCAATAATATTTTCACAGCTGCGGTATAACGACGTTAAAATCGAGGTTAAAATATGTTATATGAAATTGCGTGATTAATTGATATTCGTTCACAATAAGTTTTTGGAAACCCATCACTGAAGATATGTTTTCATTTGTGTTGCCAAAACTTCGTGATCTAAGTATCCATTTGCAGGAGCAAAACAATAATGTTCTACGTGTGATGTGAACTATTTTCGATGAAATGTAATAGGCTTGGGTGCTGACGCTCGGCCTCTCAAGTGCAGTACTATCCTACGGTTTGAATTACACACAAGACAATCAACATATTTGGGTTCTGTTCTCACCCCCCCGAAATATATCTAAATATACATAGCTTATTTTCATTTTAGTCACTGATATTCTCCTGCAAGTCCTCAAAGTCCATAAATAATGTAAATTTTTGGTCGATGTTTACGAGGGGTTTATGGCATATAAACTACTACTACAACTATCGATGTAACACGAAAATGTCATCATTTTATTATTTTTGCCCCGAAAATAGTATCAAAAGAGTGTATGCCAAGGCCCGATACTAAAAATGTAAAAATTCACAACGATGTTTACGTTCTCACACTCGCGTTTGACCCGGCACCTCCACCATCAAGTCAGGACGAATTTACTTTTGGCTTCTCGGCACCTTCGCCACTAATATCATTTTTATTATTATTATTATTACTAGGAAAACGCTTAAGTCCCGCCGCGTTGTTGGATGAGCGTAATTGGTGCATTTGAGCTGCAATGTGTTATGCGAATTTTCTGTTGTTCTGTGGCAAAATCATTACTAAGTCTAATTTAAAAAAAAATTAAATTGAATTAAATTAAAAATTAACCTAATTTTTTTAATTTTTTTTAATTAATCGTAATTGTTAAAAAAAATCGTAAAATTGCGATTTTTATAAGAATTAATTTCTCGATTGCGCTCAAATTTTACACTAATATATGCATTCATAAAATAAAGGTTCTGCGAAAAAATCATTACAATCGGATAAAGCATGTAGGTGTTATAAGTCAAAGAATTGTTTAAAAAAAGAAAAAAAACTGTAAAATTTCGTTTTTTATGATAAATATTTTTTCAATTGCGCTCAAATTTCACAAAAATATCTAAGTTCATAAAATAAAGGTTCTGTTTAAAAATCTTTAAAATCGGATAAAGCATGTAGGTGATATAAGTCGAAGAATTTTTTTAAAAATCGAAAAAAATCGTAAAATTGCGATTTTCATGAGAAAAAATTTTCCGATTGCGCTCAAAAACGTGGCAGTTCTAAGTTCAGAGATTTCGAAGGCCTCTTTAAAATTTCATCGCAATCGGAGTATCGGTTTAGCCGGAATCGTGTGGACAAACAGACAAAAATACAAAAAAAAAGAAAAAAAAAAACATTCCGGATTTTTTTCTCCAGTGTAGTGAAATGGAATCTTCGCTTCGCTCGCTACGCTCGCTACGCTCATCCAATTATTATTATTATTATTATTATTATTATTATTATTATATTATTATTATTATTATTATTGATTCATAGCAGTTGTCGAAAAAGTTTGCCCCGACTGACGATCACTACAAATAGCAGTTTCCTAAAGGTTTGTTCTGTGGTCCCGGTAGCTTAATTGGTAGAGCTATGGCACGTTAAGCCGGAGGTTCTGGGTTCGAACCCCAGTCGGGGCAAACTTTTTCGACAACTGCTATGAATCATTAACTATGTCCTTAAAGCGGGCTTATGCTTAAAAACCTTATATTCATTATTATTATTATTATTATTATTATTATTATTATTATTATTATTATTATTATTATTCACACATATTCCCTCAAAATACCTATCTTCATTTAAATTTTGACGTTTTTAACTAAATTTCGATCTTTCTTGATTTGTTTTGAAATTTCGATATAGAGTCCAAATATATGTATCGGAAATATACTTACACATCGACATCGTCTCGAAATATCGATTTATTTACTCAGCCCTAATGTTTACAAATTTCGTGTGATCAAACACGACAGCAATTTAAAAAGAAATCAATTGCGAAGATAAGCTATACACAAGAAGGACCCTTCGGTTGGTAATCCTACAAGAAAATAATAGGTTACATTCTCTTGCTAGAATGAGAATTAATTTACTTTGGCGATCGATGTGTTTTGTGAGTCGATATACCAATTCTAATTGACGGTAATGATTATAAGTTGTTGCTAAAGCTTTAGTTTTTTACAATGTTGATAAGTTTTGCGATTCAAATTTCGCGCACATACTTTCACCTTGCTCTCTTCTTATTCTCAAGCTTATTAATTCATGTAATACTTATATAGATCCTCCATCTCCTCCATGTAAATCAAGTTGACCACTTGCTGTGAACACAACGAGCTTGGCACGCTCCTTATCTTCACGCGACCTTTTACTTGCTTCCTTGCAATCATGTCCATAACTTTGTGACAGTTATGCCTCCATCCATTGTGCGGCTCTGATCCAATCATCTCGTCCTCCAATAACTCATAACTTATGACAGATCAATGTCGGGCACTTTTCAAACGAATTGCTGCACTGTTTATTCTTCTATAGTTGTCGAATTAGATATTCTGCACTCGTATACTTGGCAAGTAATTGATTAAAAATTACGACTAATGCACGTTTATGGAAACGCCACTGCAAATATTTCTGACATTTTTTAAATTAGTCACTCACGATTTCTCTGTTCTACCCTCGATAAATCGATCAATGTCTTCTGCTAATTGACCGATGTTATCTTCGTTATCAATTCACGTGTTGTTATGTTGTATTCTATGTGCGTAGTTCGTTTAACTATATATGGACAGAAATTTGTGATTAATGTAATGCTTTTCCTAACACCTGCTTTTATTTTTACATCATTAAACATTTGTATGTCATTCCTGATGGATAACCATTCGCTTTTAATCGCACCATAGTCTTAGTATCCCAGTCTTTGTATGCAGTAGTTGAATACATGCATAGATGTGATACTTGCCTTCTATACGTTCATTCGTATTCATTTCATTGATTACTGTCTTCATCGTGGTTTCAGACTAGAACTGCGCCTTATTGCGCGACTAGATTTAATTAGCTAAACATAATTTCTTTCTACCTTTATACACACGTATTAGTTCATTGTTACTTTGTTATAAGTGCTAATCTGTAAAGGTTTCAGTTATATAAGCAGGGATTATTATTTCACGAAACATTTGATGATTCTTACGAAATGAAAACAAATTTTCTTCTGATACTACGAACATTCAATCTTTCTAGAATTTCATGTTTGTCCCCGTCCTCACATTGTAATTATTTTGGTTTTAATTCTCCATCTGAATCATCGCCAAGACTTCTTTGCAAAGTGCCATAAATTACAATGTTAGCATTCACATGATCAAGGAAATATCAGCTATAATGCCTTCTATTCCTAGTATCGATGTGACCACGTGACACGCTAATCGTTCCATAGCCTGCAGTAATTGGTTACAAATCTTGAGATTGTTCCGTCTTCGTTGTCAAGTCCCCCGAGAGGTGGCGGGCAGGTAGGTTACCGGATGATGTACGCCTGGCCGACTCAACCCCCACAGGGTTTGAATCACCACAGGGTTGTTATTTATTCAGGGGGTTGCGTGGACGTCAGTGGGGGGCATCGCGTGAGGTGGACGCCCGTCGTGTCATTCGTGACGCCGTACTTTGACGTCAGCAAATACTAGCGTCATATTTCAATTCCGACGTCTCATCGGAAAAGGAAATAATGGACTAAGTTATGGAAATAGAGAAAGATTTCCTTGTTATTTTTCTTTGTATTCCTTGTTACGGGAGTGAAAATCGGTGAGTCGCACGCTAAGACTTGAACCAACCAACCAACCCACCCACTCAATGCCCTGTCTGACAACTGAACTGATCCTTGTAATAGGGAAGTAGCGGTAAACGCGTCATTTCATTTGATTTTCTTAATCAGATTACATTGCCGTCAGTCAGTTTAGGGTTTCGTATTTCGTTCGGTACGCGGTAGCCATGACTGTTCACTTGATAAAAACTAATTCTTGAATGTGGAAGAAGTCGTAAGAATGCGGATACTGGATTATATTATGCTTGGTTCCTTTCTCGGCGCCAGTGAACAGAGAGGAGACGTTGTAAGCTGTAGAGACAGAGGACTACCCTCAACGACCCCCTTCTAAAACCCCAATAATGATTCGACTGTATCATGCTTTACAAATATCTTACGTATCCTCACGAAATGCTGGAGCTAAATGTGGTGTCGGTGCCACAAAAACGTTTTAATGATAGTTTCACTAGTTTTCAAAGATATTCAAAATAGCTAAACATATTTTTAGTTAATACTCAAGTTTGACACGTTTTTTCTGCCCATTTGCATTCTACCGCCAAGAATATTGTGCAACAGTGTTATGCTTGTGTCATGTGCTTTGCATTTGAACACGATTCGATTTTATCTTGGCCTACATTGTAGGATTAAATCCTTTTTATTGTGATCCCGATTGTATGCAAATTAATATGATTTTATTATTACTGCAAAGTGTCTCGATAAGATGTTGTTTACAATATGCACACAATAGAAGTATTGGACTAGATCCGACTAGGTCAGATTTGTTGTCTTTCCTGGTTGCTATGCAAGTATTTCTCTATAGGTGGGTGGGTTTCTTATCAAGTTTTAACACTTACATAGTTTCTTTACAATAACAAAGCAATTTCGCTTTGAGTGGCTGCTCTTTAAAATATCGTGTATTAATGTCCGTGTATAACGCTAGGACAATTCGGCAAAATAAAGTTCAAGTTGTGTATTTCATTCGTTTCATGTCCATTGGATTTAACGGTTGACTTACGAGCTTTACATAAGAATACTACTGACTTTTCAGTGGAGTGGGAGAAGTAAAGTGGTATTTCTACGACTCAATTTATTTGGGAAATAAATGCATTTCCCGTAGTTATTTCATATTAAATCTAGAATGTATTGAATTTTCCTCTTCTGTTTTATTTGAGTAAAATGTTTTTCACATTCGTGAATTATCTTACTATTGTCAAAGAAATATTTAAACCCAAGGTCAAACGTTTCTCAAGAGACCGCATTATATTAATAAAAAACGTTTACTCCATACTTACAGCCTTGCTTCAAAGAATCTTTCATATTAATTATTCCCGTGTCTCTATAATACAAGTCGAGAAATGTTCAGTGCTGCGAGAAAATTAGACAAATGTCCCGAAACTCATGAATAATCCATGTCCTATTAGAACGAAATTCTGTCACGTTTTGTCGTATGTATGAATTATAATGGAGAAAAATGCGATATTAAAATTTCAAATGTTTGCTGGAGCGTGCCAACATCGTAAAGTAAGAGTTCTGAGGGAAACGATAATTATACACCGGTTCCCGTTTCAAAACTCTCTTAAATATTCCAGACAGATTGCTTTAAATCTGCATTTCTTTATCTCATTAGAGACCGGCAGATATAGGTCAACCCAAGGCTTTGCTACTTTGTATATTCTGTAGACTCATTTTTAAATTTAAATACACCTTTAATTCATTCCAAACATCGAGTATGCAGCACTCTGCGCTTCCTTAGTTGACATGACCGACAGTTGCTCAAGAGATCCACATTGCGAGATAATGAGACTATCGTGTCACGAGTGCCCCTGTGTACGGGGGTTGCTGCACAGCAAAGCAAAATATTAACTATTTATTGTGTCGATAACATTTTTTATTGTTACTCTCTGTATTCCATAACTTGCTAACTGGCGCATATGCTTGGTGTGGCTTCCGTTACATGTCCGACTCCTGGTAAGCATGGGTGTCATATGTTGCGAATTACCTTTACAAATGACAATTCACCTACCTAGTAACGTTACATACACGAGATGAATAGCCACTGGCGTTTAAGTTGGTAATAAAGGTCACCTAAATACCAGGGAACGTGGTCGCAGAGGAAATGAACGTGTTACTATATACAGCTCGGACGATATCTGCCTGGTGGAATGCTCCAACTGTATATGGCAAAACCATTTACCTTTATCAAATTATTTTTATTTAATGACAACAGTCGTTAGTTTTTATGTGTGTATCAACATGGAATACGGTCTTTCATGACGTAATAGAAATACTAAACGTTACTCTGATCTCTGAACATGGTATGGCCTATCCCTGTTTTCATATCGTGCCATCCATGATTACTTTGCGTTATTCAAGGCCATATTATATAATAAGGTGTATTTGGTTATGTCAATTGTCAAAGTGTTTGAGCGTTAGCTTTGCTTCTGTGATATCACGTTTTAAAGTGGCAATCACAGCTCGGTACGGTGAACAGGGATTTCAGTTGTGTATCCCATATTGAAGATATTATTTTTAAGCCTTGACGTTAACTGCATGCTCGGCGCTGCTTTAACAGCGCGAGCTCGCTGCGGTGGTAAAATTGCTAGTCTCGAGTCTAAATATGACGTCAAGTGATCGTTACTTGGTGTGTAATATTTATTTTATACATCCAGTGACCACCGAGTGGAAAATTGCGGCAGAAGAAAAGTTGTTACGTCGAGATAACTTGAGTTGTGGGCGTGTACCGGCTTGAAACTGGGTTATGTCGATCCATTTCATTAACCTGATTGTCTTGTGAGGTGGCGAGGGGTGGGTTGAGGGGGGGGAGGGTGACACTAATATGTTGTTAGATGGCAATTAAGGGTAACGGGTGAACGATGACAAAATACAGCCTTCTGAGCATTTCAAATACAACTTCGTCTTCTTGTTGTAAAACGTTTTGTATTGTCAACATATGTCCTTCCTCAGGTAAGGTGGCTATAGGCTAAAAGTACTGTTGTGAATTGTGATTTGTTGCTGCGGGTGCGGGTTATGGTTCTGCCCACGACTCCCGATATAATTGAGTTATGTTGGAATGAAGCATGCGTCAATGTTCATCACACATACGACAGTCAGTGTTTCTGACTGTCGTTCACTTGAGTTAGTTAGTAAGACTGTTGTTATGATGGGTATGGCTAAAAGACCAGTTTGTTCTTATGATTAGAGATGTGCATTTTTTTTAAAATTCGCGCCTCAAAAATGAAAATTCGCGATTTTTCGTGATTTACAAAAAAAAAATTGATGATGCACAACTCAAAAAAAGTTTTAAAATTATCGGTGTTACAAATTCCAGGACCATTTATGACTAATTTAAAAGAAAAACAAGCACATGAGCGTGTGAATCAGTTTTAATTTTAAGCTCAATTTCAGCCTTCAGTTTTAAAAGTTTCCGACAGTTTTTACCTGGATTAATTACGACTACCCGGCACCTCCACCAAAATTACGAAATTATGCATTTTTTGTGTAATGTCGATATTTTGATATGAAGTTTTTTGAGCGTACTCGCGCACAAACGATTATAACGATCTCACTATCGCGTTGTATTACCCGGCACCTACACCATTTTATGTACTACCAACCAATATTAATTTAATTTCGACTACCTACCCGGCACCTCCACCAAAACTTTGAAAAAAACTTCGTTTGAAATTTCGTGACCTAATTCACGTTTAAAGACATAATTGCTAATGCCGCCACTAGTTCGCGGTATCAACCAAAGTATCGCAAAAATTTGCGAATTGGAAATTGGTACC
Organism: Sweltsa coloradensis; assembly: GCA_024449915.1. Taxonomy (NCBI): domain Eukaryota; kingdom Metazoa; phylum Arthropoda; class Insecta; order Plecoptera; family Chloroperlidae; genus Sweltsa; species Sweltsa coloradensis. Next base: position 772,960 of record JAMZAV010000057.1, read on the forward strand.
ATTCAATCTCAATTCAGATGATTCATGTGCAAACTGAATTTGAAGGGATTATTGTAACTTTTAAAATTAAAATCGCAAATTTCGTTCTCACCATTTTTGCACATCTCTACTTATGATGTATGCAACAAATGTTTTACTTATATTTTCTTGACTGTCCGTACACATCAGTTGTCATTGCAAACTGTTGTCAGTGTAATGATGCAACCATTTGAACACAATCTAAGCTTTAGGCCTCTAACATATAAGCCACGATGATCGCTTTAAATTGCAGCTTATGATATTGTCAACATAGTCTACTTCTACTAGGGCATCACTCTGTGTAGTGTTAATTGTTAAATAGTCCTACCCCGCCACCCAACGTTCGGTTAGATCGCAACCTCTTCCATAGGAGCACCAGACACGATGTCTCCGAAAACTTCTCCATCATTAGGTCCTCCATGCTAGAAGAAATATAGGAACATAACTGCCTCATTTTTACAACAAATTTAACCTCATTTTTTCAACCAGACTATTGTCTCTTTTATAGTTACAGAACTTTATACAGTTGTCCTCATTTTGAACGCAATTCATGTAGTTTAGAAGTCCTTGCTGTTGTCAGGCCATGCGGCAGTTCAGTGCTGTGTGTGTGATGGGAGGGAAGATTGCACCGCAAGCACTCCTGTAAGCGAGATAATCTTATCAGAGTCGGGTGCAACGATGTGAGGGCACCCCTCCCCTCCATCCGACCAAAACAAACCAAAACGAAACAATTCTCTCATTTTTATTTTGAATCACACAACTGAAATTGTAAGGCACAGCACGACACTGTACCTACCTACCCTATGTCCTGCGCTGCAAATGTTGCTCCGTTGTGCGAATGAAACTACGATGAAATTAGAAATAAACTCAACTTGACAAAACTCGAACGAGCGAATCTAATCCGCGCTGAGGATCTCGTTGTAAAAGTAATAATCATGTAGAGACTGTTCGAAGCATGTTCGTGATTGCTGTGAACACACGCGGTTTTAATTTGTTCTCCACAGGTAGTCAAAGTCAATTTCGTTTGTAAACATTTGCGCACAAACATTGAATGTGATTTGGAGAGAGAAAACTGCCTTTATCAGCTGTTGCAGTTTGTGTACGAGTGTGATTGTTCTCTTTTTATAATAGTTGGTTTGAATTCAGTTTGTTTTCTCGTCACATACATGCTTATCTACGACATTAATGGCAGCACTTTTGGGTTCACGATTGTGACCACCCTTTCAAAAAAGTGTCGAAGATTCATTCAAGCGTAAATATCCATTCGACCTGCGGTGTTCATTTGTTCTCCTTAGTGTGACAATATGTCATTGGTCGCCTGCTACATTTGCTGAATCTTCATTTCTTACCAAACGATTCAAGTTGTTAAAAAAAAAGTTTACAAGAACGACTGAAGTCGCTAACGTGAAGGTCACCACCGTTTGTGAAAGTAAACGTTCCGTTCTTATTTTGCCCCCCTCCCACACTCCTTCGCCTCTGTTCGCCGTTAACGGCCTATAAACTAATCGACCTCTCATGCTCATTCAAGAGTTGAGAATTGATGGTTCAGGGTTTGAATCCTGCTCGGGACAGGAAGTCGCAGTGTGAACAAACGTTCAGTAAACGGAAATACGCTTTAGAACGAGGCGTGAGTCTGAAAGTGGGACTCTGAGAAACCATGGAACGAATGAACTGCGAACTAGAGTAGCTCTTGAAATTGATATTAAAGGCAGCTGGTGAAAAGTGGAGTTTACACGGGACCAATGCTCGAGACAGAATCTTGCCTTGTTCTTCTCTTATCGAGACTTATACGCGTCTTTAGCCGCTCGTATCGCCAGATCGAGGGTGGAAAGAAACCTCCTACACCAGGCGACAACTTTGGCAGCCACTATTCTTGGCCTAGAGGGCGGCAAGAACTTACATTGACCATTGTTGACGTTACTTTGCAAGCTATGAAAATGGCTAAGATGACTTGCTGCATCTAACTGCCTTTCGAGTCAGCGCGGAGACTGGAATTGATACCGAAACCACAATAGACAAATGGAAAAAGAATTGTTGGCTTTTCTGTGGTCTTCATGAATTGAGCGTCTGTGAAACTTGAATGGTAGTAGAACAAACACCCAAACCCATCTATAATTATACTGACTTCACACTAAATTCACGCATTATACATTAAGCTACTTTTGTGCTTTTGGTTTATATTGCATGGTCAACAATGCGATTCGTTAGCGAGAACTTTTCACTGGCGGTTCTCCGTGTTTATTTCCCACAAGAAGTCTGAAAGGGTTGGCGCGTCTCGCGCCCGGGTTCGACCCTGGCCTAGTGCCAGGGCGGATCGCTCCACAACCGCTCGCCATGATAGACGCCCGGAGACGTCAAGACCCGCGCAGCAACGCTCCACGCCGCGGTGATAAATCTCAACCGAGGTAGAACTAGGGGGGCCGTTATCGCACTTGGGTGTACACTGGGAATCAGCCGCTAAAGACGGAGGCCTAACTTATTCACCGCTTTGTTTTGCAAATTACGCAACCCTTCTGCAAATCTAGAATTAATTTCAAATTGATGGATGCGTTTTTCTTGAGTGTTTGCGCCCCAGTCGTCGCTTTCTTGTTCGGACTGTAGCGCTAAGTATAATATGAGATAACAGGAAATGAGAACCTCTAACGGCGAGCGGGACAGTCAAAGATGAAATATGGCCGAAGACAGAAGTTATAGGGTAATTTATGAACGTGAAACCTTGAACGCAAATTATTGATTTCAAGACGGGATTCTGTATATTGTCTCCGGTTTTAAACAAAGTAATTAATACTGGTGGGAGAGGGGGAAGTTGAGAACAAGACCAATGCGGTTGATATTGATATAGTCGATTCACTTCAATGATCTTGCAGTTCTTTCCATGCTTCTTAATTACATTTCGCTCGGTGACTTACTGAACAGATGCTCCGAAACTTCTAATGCACAGATCTTCTCTAATGAAGAGCTCGTCTATAGTTCCACTTGTGAATTACTTATTTAATGACTACAGCTTTTATTGTGGATATTTTTTTGATTCAAGGGTTCTGAAATTGTGGACTATTCTTATCTTACTATTTTTTAGAATTCATTTAACCATATTTTAATTAATGTATTCCGAGTTCCGACGGCAAAAATTGATGTGCCATACAAGTATTCGAAAAAATGTGATACACTTCCCTTCCTAGATCTTTTGAATTAAAACATGATGGTGAATCGCGCAGGTGACAGGGCACTACCCTAATCTACCCCCCGTGCAGCTTACAATATCTGTATAGAGCAATACTGGCAATACTCTCTTCTAAATTCTCTTCAATGTTCAAACGTAGATTAAATGATTATATATTGACATATATTTTAATCGAGTAGAAGTTATCTATAGTAAGTATGCTATAATATGCTAACGATGAAAAGTGTTTCATTGTGCATTGCACTGGCGACTATCGACTTACGTTCACTGCTGACTATGAAGAAGCATTGTATAGCCTAGCTTTATTCCAACCAACCAGAATACTGCTGCTATTTTGGTTCCGTCCATCAATTCTCCACGCGGGTTACTTGTTTTAGATGGAGTTGAGAGGAGAGAAGAGGAGACTATATAAACTTTCTATTTCTAGATCAATTTCGGAACGATCTCAAGTTGTCAAAACCTCTGTGGAGCCAGACGTTGACATGATAGTAGACCTATCTATATCTTCTAATTTTAGATATATATATCTTATTTTCACACCCTGCTGCTCAAAAGTGGCGTTGAAGAGAAATATCTCTCTTCACCGGCGTGCAGGAGTGATTGCAACACACGTGTTTATAGTGTATCGGTTTATCCTGAAAAGGCACTGTATTTTTATGTTGTTGATGCTGTTTCATGAACGGTTGCTCTCCTCTCTATAACATAATGTGTTGTTTGCCTCAGTCACGCGGTGCACATGTATACACAATGGCGTGGGTTAATCGGCTTGATTGGGGGATGTGGTGTAATCATTATTGTATTTCGCTAATTGCTGTTTGCGTTAGCTACATGCTAAGGAATAGGAGACTAGATTTAAATTTGGCAACTTTAGCAACTCTATACGTACATTGATTTTGTACATTAAATATTTGTTGTGTTTGTTTTGTTTCTCAATTGGACATTTTTCGTAGATTTTTTTTTATTTGTTAATTAAATATTATGCAATATTTTGTTAGTGTGTTTGTTTAAAAGGGGATTAATCTTTATTCACCGAATTATTTGCTTTACGTGTAAATTTAATATTCAATATTTTGTTCGTTTGTGCTGTTTATAAATTGTTTAATCTTTCTCCATTATATGGTGCAAAATGTTAATTTTTGTATCTTGTTTTATGGAAGAGTGAACAATTTAGCAATTTAAAAATGTAACGGGTGATTTGTTTTTATCCAATTTGAGCTAATCTCATGCCTTGAATTATTTTGATTAAATATCTATATATTTGTAATACGTTAACCTTTTCGTGAGTTAATCCTTTGATTCGTTTGTTCCAAACTTCGTGCTCTTGGTGAATCGTTTTGACGACGTAGATGTTGAGTCCGGCGACTGAGACAATCCAATACATTTACATACAAGTCTACATTTTCGTATTTCACCGTGGCCATTTCATAATAATTCATCCAACATCTAGGATACAAAATAACCAAATGTATATAATATGTAGCTACAACCACTAGCCTATCATATATTTAATATCACATTTCATCAGAGTAGCAAGGTTTTATTAACGTGTTTTTATATCGAGGTTATTTGAATATATTATTCCATTCATGCGGTAGGTCAAAGCGTAGGCCTAGATCGCTGTTGAGATAAGCAATATTATGAAGTATGTAAGATTAAGTTTAAACTTACAATCAAATTTATGCTGGACGTGATTTTGGTATACGTACCTTGAAAGTCTTGTTGTCGTTCACAGGAAATATGTCCTGGATAGGATTAGCTCATGTTTATGTGCGTTGCCTGTCGATAGTGTAAGTTAGTGTGTTGTTGGCTCAAGGCTGTGTCGTGGGTGGTGACCATACATCGAGCTCGTGCTGACTTTGCTTCTTTCTGTTGCAGAAACATCGTGTACAACATCAGCCTTCGAGATCTCACAGAGTTCACGGAACAGGTAGGAGTCTGTCTGTCTGTCTGTCTGTCTCTGGCTGGCTGGCTGGCTGGCTGGCTGGCTCAGCGGGAGCGCCAGGGTTCGAGTCTCGCCTCTGGCAAGCCGAGCTCAAGGTCTTAGTTACATAATGTGCTGAGAATTTTCCAAGGTGCGGTGGAATAATGTCATACTTAAAGTATTTTCTTCTCTAGAAAAGAAACTTTTAAAAAACATTTCTTTACAATAGTTTAATATTTAGCAATGGCTACATTTTATTACTTCATTAATCGAGATTGGAAATTCAAATTAAATTCAGTGTTTCGCTGGTAGTTTGTAAAATGTTATTTACTAGGAAAACGCTAAAGTCCCGCCGCGTTGATGGATGAGCGTTTTAAAGTTTTTAGTTTGCGTGGAATATCTTTACTTTTGCAAATGCTTGTTTTGTTGCCTACGTAATGTAGGTGATTGTTGTCAAGTTTCTATTGTTTCTTGTCAATTGATATTATTTACCGTAAAAAACTTATATTAAAAGCTTTATTTCTATGGATTCTGGCTAACTTTTTCAACTTTTTCTTTCAAAGGGTACTACATCACCATCCTTAATGTCCATGTATAATATGAACGTTGTAGCCCCACCCGTTTGGTCAGAATTGGCCCAAATGGCACGAAAATATAGCACAAAAAATCAAAAAACTTACATTAAAAGCTTTATTTCTATAGATTGTGGCAAACTTTTTCAAATTTTTCTTTCAAAGGTACTACATCACCATAACCTTAATGTCCATGTATAATATGAAATTTGTAGCCCCACCCGTTTGGTCAGAATTGGCCCAAATGTCACGAAAATATCGCACTAAAAATCGAAAAAAATCGTAAAAGTACGATATTCATGAGAAATATTTCTTCGATTGTACCCAAAAACAATACACCTCTAAGTTCAGAGATTTCGAAGGTCCTGTCAAATTTTCATCAAGATCGTATATGCCGTTTGCCTGGTAGAGAGTTAACAAACAGACAGAAAAAAAAAAAAAAAAAAAAAAAAAATTAAAATAAAATCACCCGAGCAAAATTTTTTTGGGGGCAGTGAAATTGAAGTCTTCGCTTCACTCGCTACGCTCATCCAATTAGTAAAAAAAAACACGTTTAAATACATTTTTGTAAATTATATTTTTAAAAATTTATACAAATTTAGAGTCACAGTTTGAAAGGGGCTTCTCCGGTGTAGGATCCGCAGGATGTATCCTGGTTATTTTGGACCGTAGTTACGCCAGTGTTGAAAAGTAAGGGTTTCTTTTGGGATTAGATCTTCCACTAAGTGTCAAGTAAAAGATCATTGGATTGAACTGAAGTCAACGTCAATAGTAATAGCCACCTCGATGTTTTTATGTTTCGAGCTATTCCGAGTAAGTCTAGGCGTAATACGGTACAGTTTGTAGCTCGGCGGTGATGGCGCGACCGGTTGGGGTCATCTCACGTATGAGACGAGGGTTATTTATTGAGAGGACCTCTGTAGGTCGTGACATCTTTCAGAGGTCACGCTATGTAGGCTGGGCCGTCGTGCCGCGTTCACTGTGGGTGTCTGGACCATCAGCTAGTCTAACTCGGAGGATTAGGTCATGAACAGGTTCGACTCGGGACTCTGGAAGACAGTTTGAATTATCTTTATGAGCAACGACACACGGAACTTGCCTGTTGTATGACATGGTGATCTATTTATTAACCACTTTGGGATTTAGATAATTTTTGGTCATTTGCATCAGGAGTGGAGAACGTATAACGAGGAAAGTTGAGTTTGAGATAAACTTCACCTTCTTAGGATATTCCCTGTCCTAGTTCAAAATGTTCGCAACACTAAGCTTTTAAGGAAGTTGAGCTTATAGAACAGACGGAACATTGCAACTTTTTACCGATAGTTTTTACAAAATGTTCATTTTACCTGAAGCTAAAGATCTGAAATTATCCCGAAAATGTGCCACGAAAATTACAAGATTAAATTTGATCCCGTTTTTTGTTATTGTTTACGATTGATTATTGCCATATTATATCTATAGCGAGGATTAGAACAATAAGTAGACATGATAACTAGCACATTCCCTGCGGGTTCATACTCGCACTGAATTCATGCACCGAAGATCGTAGAGGAAATATCCTTGTCGATCGATAGCACTCCTTGTGTGTATGTGAGACTTTCAATCGCACCAATCTGTGTATCAATTGTTTACGAGAAATCTGTTTGGCGAGAAACATTTTACTTCGTGATTTATTCATTGATTCAAAATTGATTAACTTTAAAAATTTATAAATGGAGTTTTACAAGAATCAACCAACTTTTCTATCTCCTTCGCAAACGACGCAACACCCACCGTTTCAAAATAAGAAACTTTTTCTTGTTTCGACCGTTACCTACTTTTAAAACTGGCCTTTCTCAGACACGATCGATACAGTTACACTGAAACTAATTTCAATTGAGGCAATTTTTAGATTGGTTAATTATGTGTGTGGAGAGATTATCAAGTCAACACTTTCAAGAGCTGTTTGAGAGATAATGGAAAATTTAAAAAGAACATTTTCGTTGCTCGTGAAAGTTTGCGTTGAGTAGTCGAGGAAGTATCCGGCCGCCGTCTCTGGGCTGTAATTAAAAATAAAACTCGGTTCCTATACCTAGCAGTCGTATAATGGTTATGTGTGCAAGTTTTTCCGGCGAAACTTTGATATGCTCGTTAGTCGCTAAGCCTTTTGTTCGCTGTCCCTTTCTGCGGTGTTACTCTGCACTTGCAATCGGAATTAGCGTTACTTTTATCAATATTTATTTTAGGGTATAGTTGACAATACCATGACAAAATAATTTCACCCCTGTATGGTTTGCAAATGGTAAAATACTTAAAATCTTTTGTTTGCGTAAACCTAAAATATATAATTTCGATCATGAAATAGCACGGGGCCTTGTAATGTCAAAATAGGTATACATCTTTGGAGACAAGCATTTCGAAAATTATACCAATTGAAAATTTTAACAAATTATTGTGTAAGACCTTTTCACACCAGAGCTTAGAAATGTGCGTGCTATTCTTTAAATACTACCAAGCAATCAGTAGTATAGGCCTCTACAATATTCTGAAATGAACATATTCTAACGTTGAGAAGTCTTGCTGGTTGTCAGAAGAACTTCGTTGTTCAAATGCCTTGGCCATAAATATGTAAATATCACGAGAATGGATTTGAAGATGCATGGCGGGCGTAGGGTTTGTTTTCTCTTTTGCAGAAAGAAACTGCTGACCAAGAATTATCTATTATTCATGCTAAGATGTCACTAGAGTCAAATCAACATCGTGGTCCCGGCCATTTATCATTTATTGACTGTGTCCCCACCCCAGTAAGATTTATTTGCTTAAAACTGTGTCCGATCCGATTACATATTTACTATTCGAGTGGCTTGTTTGCCACTATGACAAAAACCCTTCTCTCATGGTTTGATTTTAGTTGCATGCCATTCTAATGTTTTTGTATATTCATGTTTTCGTGTGTTACAAACCTGTGATATTTTATATTTAAATATGTGATTTCGTTTAAGAAACATCGGTAGGTTTATTTGTAACAAACCTTCTTGTATATGGCCTATGTCTACGACCTTTTTGAGCTAAGAGGTAGAAAATGAGACATTCGTGACCTGCGGCATTGGAAAACGAGTGTAGGATATTAAAAAGTCAAGGATAAACATCCAATTTTGAATTCCCGTTCCGACGAGATCTGACGACGGTTTATCATTGGCTGTTGACATAGATAGAGCCTATATCGATTTCATTGAGCCGCCAAGTCGAAAGGGGGTAAGATACAATTCTTGTTGCTTCTTGCAGTTTAGTTGAGCAATCACGACTTGGCGTAGATAACGAAGATGGCATGGATTCATGTTTCGATCGAGTGCAATTTAAAGTGTTAAACTAGTGAACCCAAGACCGGAAGATGATATTGTTTGCGTCAGAAAACCGTTACTTGTAAAGCGTAACCGGAACAAACCATGATTTGGGTAAGTGTCTCGCAAAAGAAATTATCAAATTTGCAGACATAAAAAAACGTACACAATTACTTAATCTAGGGCGACGGTCGTCGCCCGGACAAGCGCATGCGACTGCTTAGGCGACACGAACTCCAGCCCTATATACAGCTACCAGAGTTGGGGGTTTTCAGCTATCTGCACACGCCGCCCCGAAAGAGTTACAATCTTGAAACTCGGTATATGACCTGGTATGTGGTCCATGACATACCAAAAAAAATCAACCCGATCCGACAACTCGTTCTGTGTTAAAAAAGGCTCTCAACATCGTCAAATTCCTTTCGCTGGCTGGTGGCTGGCTGGGTGTGGCTGGCTAGCTGCTAGTTCTCCGCGGAGATTAATTTAGCCTACAGAGAAAACGGTAAATCTTAGAACTATGAAACTTGGACCACACTTAGATGTACTTCAGACGCATGTGACATTTGCTTTCAAAACCAAAATCGGGTAACAGGGACCGGAGAAAATCAAAATTTGGATGATAATCAAAACGCGTAATTACCAAGGCGTGGTAATTTGTACAAACTTGAAATTAAACATGCTATTAACCATTATAAATATCTTGCGTCCAAAACACAAGGGGCTAAATTTGGGGATGACCATGGGCCCAAAAATGACAAAAAACATATCTGAACTTTAAGAAATGAATCATTCAAAGAAAACGCTACAACTGAGATGTTTCAAACGTGGAATACATTTTGATATCTCTCATTCTTTATCACTTTTGAATATGGAAAGCAAAATTGGGTAACGGGTACCGGAGAAAATCAAAATTATCAAAAGTAGGTAATTCCGTACTCTTATGAATAATACGCTATACTGAGAAAACGGTTCATCTTAGAACTTTGAAACTTGGCCACACTCAGATGTACCTCATATAACCAAAACCGGGCAATTGGGAGGGGAAAATCAAAATCAAAATCAAACGCGTAATTACTCAGGCGTAGTAATTTGTACAAGCTTGAAATTAAACATTCTCTTAACCATTATAAATATCTAGTGCTTAAAACACAAGGGGTATCTTTGGGGGGGGGGGGGGGGGGGGCCGTGGGCCCAAAAATGTCAAAAAACAACTTTGAACTTAACAAATTTAATCATTCAAAGTCCATCATTCACACCATGATAGCAAACGAACAACAAAAAGATGTAATATCCAACCAAATACAAAAATTTGTAAAAAAAAAAAAAAAAAAAAAACGGCAGCCAAGCTCTCCTTCAAAAGTCTTCGGCTGTGAATGCTGTGAGATATAGAAGTTGAGACAAGCTTTTTATTCTTTCTCCCTAGTTTCGCTTTGAAAATAAGTAAGATCATTTCGCCTGTTGACGAGCGCCAAGCCAACGATTTTTGTGGTAAAAAAGTAAAATTTTAAAACTCGAAATCATAAAAAACCTTGGCCATTGAATTTGGTTCATGGCCAAGATTTTTTTTTATGATTTCGAGTTTAAAAATTTTACTTTTTTACCACAAAAATCGTTGGCTTGGCGCTCGTCAACAGGCGAAATGATCTTACTTATTTTCAAAGCGAAACTAGGGAGAAAGAATAAAAAGCTTGGCTCAACTTCTATATCTCACAGCATTCACAGCCGAAGACTTTTGAAGGAGAGCTTGGCTGCCGTTTTTTTTTTTTTTTTACAAATTTTTGTATTTGGTTGGATTGCTTTTACTTCAACGTTCTGCATTTTTTTTAGTCTAGATAAACTCAAACCCGATCCTAACAAATTATATTGATTATTTAAAACAGATTAGTTTAGTTAGTTGATAAAAACTCGTTTATTATTAAAAATGTTTTAAAATAATAATAATAATAATAATAATAATAATAATAATAATAATAATAATAATAATAATAATAATAAATTATATCGAACCTAAATTCATACAACTTTAGCTATATGGCCAAAGTGCAACAACCACAGCACAATCCAGCCTGGAAGCGTGTCAAGAGTTGATGCAGTAGCCTGTGGCGTAATAAGTTATTAAAGCCTAGGCACACGTACAAGTGTCTGCCCCGTATCCTACATCGGGCATTGCACATCTCTCTGGGCTGGCCTTACCGTTAGCAAGCACAATCACCACAGTTTCATAACTACTAGTTATTTCCGTAAGAAACTTGAATCATCTCATGACGTTGCCCCCACCGGGCCTTGATGCCATTTATTGATCAACCGGAATTAACCAGAGAGATAGCTATAATTCAGATTCGTCAGATTTATAGTCTTATTTTTCCTAAAATAAACATTCAACCACAGTACAATTGTATCGTAATTTTCGTTTTATCTTATACCACATATCTTTGCCACTACAATTATTTGCCGCGTGTAGCAATAGTATGTAACGCTCATTTGCAAATGACGTTTTTTTTTTAATAATCTCAATATTTCAGCATTATGTGTGCACCAGTATTTGATAAATTACTGCGTCAAACAAAACACGCAAGCATGCACACAGCCTGAAATTAAAGTCGGGTGTTCAAACTTCCTAACTAATATCCTACCGGTCGGTGCTGCAGAAATGATTGAAGCTAGAATTGAAATTATTGAAATTAGTTGTTTGAACCTTAGTAATTTAGAAATGAATTGAGTAGGTCCTAAGTGTGGGATACTCGAACAAATTAGCACTTATTTCGGTTGAAAGGGCTATTATGCTATGATAACTTGAGTCGAGTTGGGCTGGCTGTACGAACATAGAATTAGCACTTATTGTGGGCGAGTAAGTAACGCAATATCCTCCGGAGCAGACAGCCGACAAAAGACTGATATTTATCACATGTCCACTCGGGTCTCACTCTCGCGTCTTGACACAGTTACTCAAGGAATCAAATCGACCAACCATTAACTCACTGGGGACTTTTGGTAATCCTAGGCTTCATAGTTAATGGTAATTGGAACATATATTAGAGAAGTAATTTTGTCAGAGCCACAGGGGCTTTTGAGGGAAACATTTATTTTTATATTCTTCTTCATTACAATGTCTAACTGGGATTTAAAATGTAATCATTACTTTAATGTGACGCAAAAGCAGAAGGAATCACAAGTAATTCGTTCATATTGTTGTCGCAGAAATACCACTCCTTTTTCACTCATAATTGATGATTTAAAAAAATACCGTCACTTCCTAAAAATTACATTATTGAGGATAGTTAGCCATCGCCACCGCACCGGGTCCTATGTAGCTAAACACAATGTCCAGCACCGTGTCCTGCTGCCCAGCCCATGTCGCAGCTCCGAGTCCTGCTGCCCAGCCCTTGTCACAGCACCGGGTCCTGCTGCCCAGCCCTTGTCACAGCTCCGAGTCCTGCTGCCCAGCCCTTGTCACAGTCCTGCTGCCCAGCCCTTGTCACAGTCCTGCTGCCCAGCTCTTGTCACAGCCGTCCTGCTGCCCAGCCCATGTCCGGTAGCCTCCTCCGACCGCGCCGCTGATTTGAGCCACCGCTTGACGGCGGGCGGCCTCACTCTCACACCGGCCAGCCATCCGAACAAGTTTCACTCTTTTCATTGCTTATTTCGCATTTTTATTCCTCGCGGCATTTCGAGGAGTGGGCCAGCTCCTGGGCTCCGCCTGCTGAAGACGAAGCTGCTGCCACCCCGACGAACCGCCGCTGCCTTTGTCAATCATCTCCGCGTCCAGAATGGAAGCAAGTCCTCTCCCACCATGTTTGACATTCCGCTGAGACACTTGTAACACATGTGAGTGTCCTTGTTGTCCCTTGTTGTCGTGCCGAGGAGACAATTAGGGAACTCCGAGCCTGCGCCAGCTTTACACAGGCAGAGACCCAAGTCACCACTGCCCTGAGATCTATGTCTATAGTATACTTCCGCATCTCTCCAAGGACACTAGTCCGGACTTTTCATACGGTCTGTCGACCCTGTAGGTGACGCTACATTTACAACCTTTTAGTTAGCCAACCTTGTCACACCAAACCAGTCTCTGTGGCGTGTACATGCCTGCCTGTGCCTGCCTGCATTAGAGTTCTGTCCTAGGCGTTACCAACTTTCACAGTGATCTGCCGTGTCTTGTGCACGGTCATACTACAATCCAGATGGTCAAGCCGCGCGCAACTTCGAAATGAAGATGATTCTTTTCCAAGCCATGTTAGTGCAGAACCACTGCATGCATGACTACTTACCTGTATACAAGACGATGCACTCTTTCCAAGTCCAAGGTACCCAGCTAGCTGATATGCGCGCCCAGCCCTACCCATCAGTGTTCCCAGTAATGCCTAGCCTCCGATTCCTGCTTGCCCAGCCCTTGCACAGCCTGGCCCAGCCATGTCCGGTAGCCTCCTCCGACCGCGCCGCTGATTTGAGCCACCGCTTGACGGCGGGCGGCCTCACCACACCAGCCAGCCATCTCGGGAAACAAGTTTCACTCTTTTTATTCTTATTTCATTTTTATTCCTCGCGGGCATTTTGAGAGATGGGAGTCGGCTCCGCTGCTGAAGACGAAGCATTGACCCGAACGAAAGCCGCGCTGTTGTCATATCTATCTCCACGTCCAGAATGGAAGCAACTCTACTCATCACAGTTTTGACATCTCCGGAGACACTTAGTAGAACAATGTGAGTGGTCTTGTTGTCTTGTTGTCGTGCCGAGGAGACAATAGGGAACTCCGAGCCTCGCCGCTCAACACAGGAAGAGAACCAAGTCACCACTCCACTAGATTATGTTAATATTATAATTCGCATCTCTTCCAAGACACATAGTACGGGACTTTTAATACGGTTGTCGACCCTAAGTGATGACGTCATACATTAAAACACTTGTTTTAGTTACCAACCAGTTGTCAACCAAACCAGTCTCGTGTTGGTGTAATGCCTGCCTGTCTGCCTGCATTAGGTGTCTGTCTAGGGTTACCAACTTTCACGTCAGTGATCTCCGTGTCTTGTGCACGTCTAATAACTACAATCAGATGGTAGCCGCGCAGAAATCGAAAATGAGAGATGATTTCTTTTCCTAAGCCATGGTTAGGTGGAGAAAACTCGCATGCATGACTACTTACCGTATACAAGACGATGATTACTTCCAATGCAAAGGACCCAGCTAGCTGAGATGGGCCCACATACCCATCAGTGTTCCAGTAATTGCATAGCTACACACCTATATGATTGTTTCCTGCATTTGATTTCTACGTATGGTTGTTATCACACCGTTACAATGGTTAAGGTTGGTTGATAGCTGGATGAACGGTAAAGTATTTGGCAACGACCATGGGTCAAACTCGAAGCTCATAAATGAATTTTATCGAAACTAGGCGACCAAAGCTGTAAAACTATATTATACCGCGCTCGTAACGTTGAACTGGAGTGATTCTATAATGTTGCAAGCTGTAAACGCCCCCAGCCGAGATAATGTGTAAAACGGGTAACGGTTTGCAAATAGTTGATCTCGATTTTCTTCCTAGACGGTTTTTATTTGTTATTAGTCTTCGGTCGAACTTCTATAACACGACATTCTTCCTATATCGCATGTGGTGTAACGATTTTGGTTACGGTGCGTTCCACACTTCTTGAAAACATAAATTGTACGTGCTAAAATGAAAATTTGTTACCTCTCAATAAAAGAAACGTCCCTCTAAATGTTTTGGTGGATTTACCTTTTATTTCCAATATATTTATACACCTGTTAGCAAGAAAATTTTATTCCGGGGTTACTATACTCGCGATTTGATTAAATTATCTCGATAGATCTAGCTGCAATTTCCAAAATGTTGTAATCTTTCTTACAACCTTGTCTTTCAGAAGTGTGCTTTTTACAAAACAAAAACAGGGAACGGTTACGTCAGTCAGAACAATATCTAAGATTGATATTGTATTAAAATAATAAAAACTCTAATGCATTTTGCTATGAGAATGTAGAGCAACGTTGCTTGTAGCGTTTTTACAACGCGAACGTAGATTCATTCATACCCTATTTGCAAATTCAATTTTAATATCTCGAGTTTGAAAGTTACGACCAAGATTGCCAAAAAGGAAGAAAACCGCGCGCTATGTATATGGGGTGTGCATCTGTTTCAATGACAACCTGTTTCGTAGCGTGATTACGCAAGTTTTGTCTATTTGCGTAGGCTTACGACGCTGCGTAGCGTAGGTCTATAGTCCCGTCGTGACTACATTATATTATAGTAATCACTGATGATTGCGCTTGTCCGCAAGTGTTTGAAGTATTGTGTGTACATATCTCAACTCAATTCAATTACACAATAAGAAAGGATCGTCTATGATTTGCACTTTCTCAGACGAGAGGAGAATAATTGACAGGCGCGCTCACCTGCGCTTGTTGCCAGTCTCGCCGGTAGATCGCGTTGTGAGCGAGACGACGCTCCCGCCGCGAGCTACTCTGCCTGCAGACCTGACGTCGTCATCAGGAATATAGCCCACCCACGGTAGACGCGCTCTATATTATAGAGGCACTGAATTTTGTTTCAAAACAAAAATGGCGATGTCCAGGGTCTGGGCCTCGGATAGTTGGATTGAACCCTGCCAAATTGCTTGTCCGTTATCTAACTTTACTGACTATCGCAACTATTGCTTTCAGGTTAGCAAAATACTACCTCCTCCCCTCTCCCCCCCCCCGCTCCGTTCCAACAAAAAACACAAAAGTAGTATACATTATTGTTATGAAATTAATTGAAAGTAAGAATGATTACTTTTTAAAACGTGCGTATTATTATTTAGAGAATACTTATTTATGTTTGTAATTCTATACCTATTTTCCGCACAAGTGATTTGTCTCGAAACTTCGTCTCAAGGCGAATCACGTAATTCGTTTCAAGGTGATAACCTTTCACCACGGCCGAAATGACAATTACTTTCAAAGCTGTCTAAATGCAGAGCAGAGCTGTGAAGTGTGCGCGCGTCCACGTACTTGTGCAAGGTTGCAACTTGCAAGTACGCAATGTAATCCGGACACGCCCTCGGATCGGTTTCATCCACATACTGTATTGTTTATATATTTTACCCTTGGTGTCGTACCCGACGCGACATATCGTTAACAATGTGGTAACAATGCTGTCAACCATGTTTCAGAGCTCACCGAGCAAGAAAAATATAAAAACACTTTTTCGCAAAGATGCCCGCTGTATAGAGTGTAGAGTACACATCGGCGTTATCTCGTATGTCACAACTCAATCCCAGCATTCGCCTTTTCGAGTACGACTGAAGAAAACCCCAGAAAAAACTAGTCGGGATTGTCGGTGGTGGGATTCGAAACCCCTGACATCCCAAGTCGGAGTCCCTCAGGTTACGCATTAGTTACTTCTCAGAGCATGAGCGGTTGTCACTACGAACGGGAATATGGGTCCTATAACTTTCAGTATTGCTCCCAAACCTAACCCAACCGTTGATAAATACTGACCTCAACACGAGAAATTATATTATATAATATGTCGGTCCCAACGCGTCTCACCGCGCAGAACAGAGTTATAGGCCTACTCGCGATGCTGCACCCACGTGTCCGTGAAATAAGTTCATAGATTGTGATTTCCGACATTCCCGAGCTTGTTTTTTACCTTATTTAGATTCACAAAATTGCTGTTAGTGCCGGTTGTCGCTGCGGACACCGTTACAAACCGGTTGAATGGGCTAGGTTTTAATTGTAAGTTTTCTTCTTCTTTCTCACTTACTTTGGTTACTCAATGTCATTGACTCGCGTTGTGTGCGTATATACTCATTAACTTGAGCGGCGTGGGGCTTGCGGTGATCTGTGCTTGCAATATTACTACTACACATGAACATTTCGCTCTCACACTTATCCGTAGTAAACTTCATTGCGAGGCGTCCGTTTTAGAGAAGTACGTGTAGGCCCGTATATTACCGTGACTTTAAGTATATATTTTATTCCTCATTAAGAATTAATGTCTCAATTAAATTTAAAAACCCCAGACTGATCAAGTTTTTCCCCCTCGGAGGCTATTTCGGATGGGAGCGCCCCTGTTTAATTACCTAGAGTGTAGTGTATTCTCTAGTCCGGTCTCTTCGGCTGATGGATGATCTAGTTCAGTGGAATTCGTCGGCCCGGTCAATGGCGAGCATTCACCGAGACGCGCCTGACAAAAACCTCGCTCTCGAAGCTCTCAGACCGTTAGATATGTCGTTCGGTTTCGCCTTTTATGATGCTGGTTCCACGAATTATTATTGACATAACAATGGTAGTGAAAAAGTAATCGAAAAGTTGATTAGTTTGAACGCCGGCCAAATAATGGATGGCTTCTGTAGCTTCTCGCATTGAAATCTCCATACACGTTACATGCGCTGAGGCTTGATTCGTGTGTGCCTGGCTGGACCTACGGTTTTTGCAGGTCGGAAAGGTTGCTAATTAAATTTCAGAACACACCAATGTCGCAGTCGTAAATTGTCGGCGGGAGATGGAACTCGTTGGCTTGGATGTGGGCGACCTACGAGGTAGGCCGGCTGACTGTGAATTACCAGCCTAGGCTCACCTATACCTATTTTATCCCGGACAAAAAACATTCGGTGTGCCCGGTATTATATTTCTAGAAAATAAACATAAATTGTCTTTAAAGTCAACATTATAATTTTGAGCGCAAGATTGATTTCATTAAGTAAAGTGTTGTTATCAGATTTCCATGCGATTTGCGTGTTGTGTTTGTTGTAGATTTTCTTGTTATAACATTTTTATACCACATCAACTTGAGAATGACCTGCTCTATTCGAATTGTCATTGTGTTTAGATACATTTTTGTGTTTACATTCAGCGCATTATGCTAATTAAATTCTAATAGAGCGATATTACTCTTTGTATGTACAGTTTTCTAGAAGAATACTACGATGATCATAAATCTACATAATCACATAAATGTAATACAACCCAATACCGGTGTTGCCTTTAAAAAATTAATAAGCCTTGATAATTCTTTACTTGGACAGTCATAAAATAATTTCTGTAAAACTGAGTTGTTTAAATGCCAGCTACACAATAAATAGATAGGAGTGTTCTCTTTTTTATACGTACATGTTCCTTTCAGTAGTGAAGCTTGTCCCGCCATTTTATTGTGTGTACGCGCCATAAAACATAAAGATGGCTGCCACATAACTTGGTGGATAACCGTCAACGAGTATTTTGAATGGTATAGGGACGCAGTACTCGTGTCCACGAGTTACTGGCAACATCGTCTCACCATATCGGATATCAAAGCTTTCGTGAGGAACACAATCGCCATTAGCAAGTTTCCTTGTATCCTCTTGAGCATGTTTATTGACACAGTATGTGTGTGTGTGTATAGACTATAGACCTACGTTCACTGGGATTTAAAAGCAGTGTCACGTTTCTCGTGGCCGCGCACGGTTGCGTGTGCGTATTTCACTGTTGACATCTCTTAAATAATTCGTTGCATTCAAACGGATCGTGCAATGGCGGACGTTGAAACATGCCCTCAGGACTGAAAGACAGACTTTCATTATCTGCTCGCTCCTTATTCGCATCGCATCGCGTGTACACTAGGTACACTATACATACGCGAGTGTATGTTGGTTTGCAGTCAACATTCAGTAGGAAAACAATTTGTCGTCCTCGGGAGAATGTGTTCACTGACTTTACTCGTGGATTGGAAAGAATATTGTGGCCGGTCAGCCCAACATGTCGAAGGTGTTCTAAGGGTGTTTGAATTAAAGCCCTGTTCTGAAGATCTGTATCTGAAAAGTATACAAAATTTATTTATCTTGTTTATTATTTTTATTTTCTTAACACAGATTCATTATTTTGATATATTATTATAACGACATATGAATTAAGGCAATAAGCGGATTACATAATTATGATATAATTTTTAAAAAATCTCCTATACAACATCGATAAAAAATATTCAACATAGTAAAATGCAATATACTCACGCCATTAGTGATGCGATAAAATTGTGATTTTCGTTATCAAGTCAGGGTTTTTTTGTATTTTTTTCTGTTTGTTTGTGATATTACTTTTTCCCTAGGGGATTTTCATTCAAATCCCTTCTTTCCCCCATCGCACCTTGATTATAGTGGCCATTGCGTCACCCTTTCCCTTTTCTCAATCATCGACTTTTCGAAAGTTTGTGCCCAGTTTTGTTTTTTCATCATTAGTGTGCATTGCGTAATTTTTCCAAAGAACATTTCTTACGGGACTAAAACCCTTTGCCTAAAATGTCTGAGAGAGAGGGGTGTGTTTCTAAAGATAGCTTTGTGTTGTGTTATACGGTACATGCAAAAACCGAAATTCGTGTTTCAGAGTGTTTCTGGACGTGGGTGTTTATTTCTCATGTGATTTTTGGCCTGTAAATCAATTACGGAGAATTTAAACATCTCGCTAAAAGGCAAAAGATTAACTTGAGTAATGCGACGCTTTGCTTTGCCCACGTGAGCTGGCATGTTTTGTTAGGGTCCCGAGATCTCATCGGGCGTATAAATGTTTCTCTTATTGTCCACAAGGGAAAATGGGGGGTTTTCTTGGGATGATACTAAAAGAACGCGGGGGTTACCCAACAAACTGACGAAAAGGTGAACACGCTATTCATTATTCATTAGCCAAACACGTTCATTCAGTTTAATCTGAATAAAAGGCATTCATTATACGAACGCATACGTAATAATATTATGTTTTTTTTTATTTTATTTGTGCTACAAACGTAACGAAAATAACACATACTTTCGATACTAATATTTTTTTTTTATTTGGATTAAGGGGGCGCGTCAACCGTTTGGGGCATAATGCACCACTCTGCCTAAGGGGGGTGGGGAGAAGGGGCCTGCGGTCACAAAACCCCATCTTTGCATATTTACGTGGAATTGGAAAGA
Organism: Sweltsa coloradensis; assembly: GCA_024449915.1. Lineage (NCBI taxonomy): Eukaryota > Metazoa > Arthropoda > Insecta > Plecoptera > Chloroperlidae > Sweltsa > Sweltsa coloradensis. Next base: position 792,894 of record JAMZAV010000057.1, read on the forward strand.
ATATTGTGGCCGGTCAGCCAACATGTCGAAGGTGTTCTAAGGGTGTTTGAATTAAAGCCCTGTTCTGAAGATCTGTGTCTGAAAAGTATACAAAATTTATTTATCTTGTTTATTATTTTTATTTTCTTAACACAGATTCATTATTTTGATATATTAATATAACGACATATGGATTAAGGCAATACGCGGATTACATAATTATGATATAATTTTTAAAAAATCTCCTATACAACATCGATTAATAATATTCAACATCGTAAAATTGCAATATAAGTTACTCACCGCCAGTTAGTGATGCGATGAAATTGTGAGTTTCGCATATCAAGTCACGGAATTTTGTATTGTTTCTGTTTGTTTTGTGATATTACTTTTGCCTCTAGGGTATTTTTATTCAAAGTCCCTTCTTCTCCCCATCGCACCCTTGATTATAGTGGCCATTGCGTCACCCTTTCCTCTTTTCTCAAATCATCGACTTTTCTGAACGTTTGTGCCGAGTTTTGTTATTTCCATCATTAGTGTGCATTGCCGATAATTTTGCCAAAGCAACGTTGCTTACGGTAGTAAATCCTTTGCCTAAAATGTCTGAGAGAGAGGGGTGTGTTTCTAAAGATAGCTTTGTGTTGTGTTATACGGTAGCCATGCAACTCGAAGAGGTTCAGTGTTTCAGATGTGTTACTGGACGTGGATGATTGATTACGTCATGTGATTCTGGCCTGTATAATCTAATTACGTGAGAATTAATCATCTCGCTCAATGGCAACAGAATTAACTTGAGATATGCGACGCTTTGCTTTGCCTCACGTGAGCTGGCGATGTACCGAGATCTCATCTGGACGCGTGATAAATGTGTTCTCTTATTGTCCAGCAAGGAAAGTGGCGGTCTTCTTGGCATGATACTAAATGAACGCGGGCTCTACTCCAACAAACTGATCGAAAAGGTGAACACGCTATTCATTATTCATTAGCCAAACACGTTCATTCAGTTTAATCTGAATAAAAGGCATTCATTATACGAACGCATACTGCTATATATATATATTATGTTTTATTTATTTTATTTGTAGCTACAATCTGTGACGCAAGTAACACATACGTTTCGATAGTAATATTTTGTTTATTTGGATTAAGGACGCGTCAACCGTTAGGTCATAATGCACCACTCTAGCCTAAGGGGGGTGGGGAGAAGGGGTCCATGCTGGTCAAACCACCCACGGGTTAGGGGGGGAAGGGGGTTTCTCACGTCGGGCGTCTCGTCTTTCCCATCGTTCGTTGTGTCTTGTCATCGTCGTCGAGGGGGCGTCAGGGGAGGGGGGAAGGTCCCGGAAAGATTGCCAGAGCTCGCCTCTAGTTTCGGGGAAAGATACTCCGCTCCTATAGGATGTTTTCGAGGGGGCTTTTTAGCCCGGGGTTTGGTTCGAACCCCCTCGGGGCAAAATTTTTCGAAACTGTATGAAACAAAATAATAAAATAAATTTTTATTTTTATTATTATTATTATTATTATTATTTGTTTTTATTATTATTTTATTATTTTTATTTTTTTTTTTTTTAATCAAGGTACACACAGAGATGTGAAATGATAAAGAAATTGTTCGAAGAATATAAAAGATTTATTGAAATTGAACCGACATATGTAAATTTAAATTTGTTTCCCCGTGTATGGTAAATCAACAACAGCCTCCTCCACCTCTTCTTCGACACGTCTTACCCACGTAGATAAATAAGTGTTCGCGGTGTGGCGCAGCGCAGCGCATCCCACTGTATGGTGCACCGAGCAAACACGACCGTTCCAAGTGCAGGAAGGCGGGGCAGGTTGTATCGTGTGTGTACTCGTGTTTTGTTTGTGTAATAAGTCAGGTGCCGGCCGGGCTCGGTCACTTTCCCAGGACGTCCGATCTGCACACTCTGCGTGACACCTCCACTTGGCAGCAGACACACGACGACCAGTTGTATCCATCTCAATCCTCTTAAAGCCAGAATCGTGTTAAGCTACTTGCGTCTTATTTCGTTGGGCGTACAGGGAAAAAATATTTTAAAACTTAGTTAGGTTATATAGTAGTAATAAATCTACCCAAGGTCCACCATGGAAATTGTCGTATTCGGTCTGGGGTGTTATACAATTAATAAAAACATGATTTATTTATTTATTTAATGTATATATATTATGTTAAGTTTTTATTTCGGGAAAAAATCACGCTTTATTTGGGTTTAAACATTATTTTAATTTAAAAATTTAACGTTCAGAAGATAGGCTTCCATTTTCAAAAAGAGTTGTATAAAACAAAAAAAACAAAACATCAGCAACACAATAAAAATATAAAAAAACTTAACCGCCTTAAAAGGCAAACCAAAATAGTAAGTACAAAAGCAAATCAGGTGGCAGTGAAAAATTTTTAACCCATCACTGTGCTAAGCGTTTGCTTGACTTCTAGTCACCCTTCTCACAGGCTGATTCTGTTCTTCAACTGATGTTGTAGAATTGCTGGAAATTGTAGGACTTAAATGTTGACTTCTTGGGCAACATTTTTGTAGGAGGATTCTGGTCAACTGTTGGTACTTACTATTTGGTTTGCCTTGTAAGGCGGTTAAGTTTGTTTATATTTTTATTGTGTTGCTGATGTTTTGTTTTTATTGTTTTATACCAACTCTTCTTGAAATGGAAGCCTAGTCTTCTGAAACGTTGAAGTTTTAATTAAATAATTGTTTTAAACATCCAATAAAGCGTGATTTTTTTCCGAAAAGTATAACTTAACAAAACCATGAATCACGAAAGCCTACAACAGAACATATATATATATTATATATATATTAATATATATAAAAATATATGACTTTCCACCCTTCCTATCTCTAACCTTTTCTCTTTGTATAAATGAAGAGGCACCCTTGCCCAGAAACAGCAGGAGAGGCAGCTTTTCTCTTGTTGCCAAGGGTCTTGGTTCGAATCCAGGGTAAGTCATGGATTTCTTGTCTCCCGAGCACCAGAGGTGGGAGGGAAGCCCCCTTACTGTCTGTGCTGACTGTGTGCCCCAGGATGAATGGTGTGTGGAGTAACCTTGCTGATGAGACAACATGCATGCAGAATTTGCTTCTTGCGTGGCCATACCACAGGTTTGGTTATGTTGTTGTGAGTTTTTTGGTTGCATGTAGTTAGCTGATTTTTAGTGGCCACCATCCGCCTGAAGAGTCCCAGAAGGACGAAACGCGTCGTGGATTAAGGCAACACTTTAAATTAGCTACAGTTGTCATCAGCAGGTGAAAAGTTTTGTCGCCCCCCGCCCTTCAGGCTGGGCTTTATGTTCTCTATGCTTTCCCAACCTGTCAACCCTTCTCCAAACTAAACTATATATATATATATATAAAATTTATTTATTATTAAAGTAATCGGATTTCGGTTTCAATGCCACGTATATTTTCGTTGGGCCCACGTTTCGATATATATTTATTGTTTTTACGTAGATTTTCTCGGATATAATGTGACATAATGAAATTCTTTCGAGTTTCCGAGTTAAATAAGTTTTATTACCAACGTTATATTATATTATATAATATATTTTATTAATATGTATATATATATTTAGTTATAAAAGTTGATTAAACTGACTAATAAACTTAAATCAGAATAATTGTCGCATTGGTATTATATGGTGATGACAGTGTATAATAAATAGCGCTGTAATACATTCTGGGACGCATAACAGTGAGTTATCGATATTCAACAAATATAGTTATTAATTGGATTTCAACGATTCACGTTCTTCTTTTGACTGCAAGTCCATAGTGATATGAAACGAACAATCTTCTGACTTTAGTTGACTGCCTCCTACTGACGTTTGTTCTATTCATTAATTGGCGATCACAATGCCCACCGTAATTTGTATAACCGTCTAGAAAACCTTCGTTGCATTACTACACTCTGCCCATCATGAAACAATACAAAACGCTAGTTTTATCACTTACGTCTTTAGTGTGTATTCACCTGTGAACGGGTCGAAGATCGCTGGTATGGATTAGTAAACGCCGGATCGGAATTGTCGACCAGCCGCACGCCATAGATAACTGTCGGACCAACATCCGTAAACCGCGCTCTGTGGTCAGCCGAACCCTAACTGACGTTTATATAGCTGGCATGCGATTTAATTTTGTTTAGAGACCTAATAAACACTAGTTTGATAGACAGCGCTGATTTAGCCGTACAGTTACACCAATAACACAAGCCACGTGTCAATTATATGATTTGTATCACCAATAAGCATAGGCGATGTCTGTATAATATTCTGATGGCATGCGATGGTGGAGGTGCCGGGCTGGCCGCAGCAACGCTGGCTGTTGAGTCGAACACGAAGCATTATCATCCTTGAGGTTGATATTTATGTTTATATATTTGGTATGTTTAATTTAATTGTTTTATATTTTATGGCAACGATGTGTATCGAGACGATAAGGTAATAACACGTTTCAGGCAGAATCGAACATAGCACTCATGTATACACGTCGTTCTTCAGTTCTAGAGCTGAGTTTAGATGGGACCCTCGTAGGCAGGAATTCTCGCGATATTACTGTTTGGTCATCTCAAGAACTCTATAATATAGATATAGATAGATGTATATTATAATATACTGAAAAAGTTGTTTTTTAAACTAAACTAAACTATATTATAACTTGACACTGCATGGAAAAAGTATTGAACTTACTCATGTCCTACCTACGGTTATAATACATTAAGTTTTAATTAAAGAATTATTAATTAAGTATTCTGTCTTGTAACAACCAAACTGATTACAATGTTAATCACGTTTCCGGGTAGTGTGCAAGTGCAACGTTCTTCAGATAAGACAAAAGTAGTAAAACCCATGTGGTTTTAGTTTCAAGAGCCTACATATTTTAAAACATATTTCCACATCGTGTCCTATATCTATGTTTCTGTAGCGAATTAAGGCTAAATAATAATCACAGTATACGATTCTGTAATTTTATATATTTTGGTGGAGGCGCCGGGTTTTTTGATCGTAAACAACTTGTTACCATTATTTTGCGAAGAAGATAAATAGTTGATTGTATCTGTTAGTGAGAAAAGAATTTTAATTACAGAACCTGATTGCATCTATTTGTTCAGATTTAGCCAAGTCTGCGTGCGACGTAGAATGTCTATTTAACCTGCGGAGAGCCAACCCACGGGATTTATGCGGAGAGCCAACCGTGCAAATCCACATGGACAGGTTTAAAGTTTTGTTGAGGTGGTAGAACTGGTCTCGTTGATCGCGAACCAGCCCAACCTGTTCAAGCTCGACTTGAAATATCGATATCACATGGAAGTCGGTCTGTTCTCTCACGATTAACGCTTTGGGCGAGTTCAATCGCCGAGTGGGGTTACACGGAGGACATCGCGTATTGTTAACATGATGATGCTATGTCGTACAGTCCGGTTGAAACAGGGAATTGTCAGAGAATACACAAAAACATTTCTTACTGGGACATTTTATACATAATTAAATTCACGCTATATTATAAATTATAATATTGATATTACCTGCTGCGAAATATCACCATTGCATAGAAATAATATATGTAATGAAAATTAGGCACTACGATAATAGCACGCAAATAAACGATTAAAATGGAAGCGGTGAGCTTTGCATGTGGGTAGTCAAATAAAGTTGTAATTGTAAAAGTGCAAGTTCTTAAATAAGATGGTTACATTTATGGTCTTTGTTTTATACGTATATGTAAATATCAAGGTGGATGACACTAAAAAAATTAACTGTAAATCGCGCCTAATTTGAAACCCTCACTATTCAGTTACCAAAGAGCACACCTGCGTTATGTACATTAATTTCTAGTCCACTAAAAATATCTTCCTTGTACGTTTATTATCGGAGCTTAGTTTTATTATCCCATCTCTCACATGTAAAGTGGTCGTTGCACGCATCCCATGTCTTGTAGCCGAGGTGCGATAGCCGGTGATGACGTCAGACCCTAATGAATTAGAGTAGTCTCTTGCTGAGACAATCCAAGATGGCGGCGCTCCCGGGGGGCGGGAAGAGAACTAAAAGAACAACGAAAGTTATGACTTTTAATTCGTTCTATCTTTATTATCTGCATGGAATTGGCCACATGGTGAGGTGTAGCTGGTGCAAGCAGAGCGCTACTCAATTAGCTTGGGAAAAGCAAATGAACAACACGTTTTTAATTTATTCGTCTAGGTGATGATGTTATTTTAAAAGGAGGTTGACAGGTTACATGTGAAATTTCTTGTCTAATTAATTCTCATTTGATTTATGTTTAACGCCATTTAAAGTGTTGGATTGTACTGAAGGCATAGGCATAGGTTTTTGGTTCAAGTTTAGTTTGAAATTTGAAATTTCTGTTACAATTTTTGTTTAAAAAATTATTTTACTTTATAAAGGGGTAGTAAGTGTTTCAGAAAGATGAATATCTTGTAGTGTTTTAACCACAATTTGTAATGTTTATGGTCTCAATTCATCCAAACGCAATAATTATTTCATGAAAGATGTACCTGTAATATTCCCACACTCCCCAAACTACGTGTACAATGAACACTCCTGAACTTCTAAAACAAGCTATCACCCACCTCTCATTGTCTCCATAAGCGCCACCGCATAATAAAAGTGGTACTGAAGGTCCAATCAATGTCTCAATCAAGCACGAAACTAGCGCCAAGGCCCCGACTCTTCATTGTTTGCTTATAAGATGCCGGTCGGCGGCGTGTGTGAGTTAAAGGGTGACATGTGATGGACAGACGGCGCAGTGACACAAGACTGTATCTCATCGGCGGCCAGCGATTCATATTGGTAATGAATACGCTTGGAAACGTCTTACTTAATTCAAAGGGTATTTGACGGTTGAACTTGGCGCCATCAAAAGTTAGCGGTTGTTGCTCAAATGTATTTTATTTATTTTTCATAACTCATATGTCATATCTTGCCTTGTAGTTATGCTTTGACCTTCTAAGCGAGACCTTTACCAATTTGCGATATCCCTATACACATTGACTGACATTCACTTACGATAGTTCAGTAAAATTCATAAGTAAAGTGACGTATAGGCTATCCGCTATCCGCTAATCGTGAAAGCATTATATTTTATAGTGATCATTCAGATTTTACCAATCATCAACATAGTTTTGCCGATAGTTTTAGAATTTAGCTTCTGGCCCAACCGCTAAGTGACAGCGGACGTATATAAAGGGTATCCACCAACCTTGGCGTTTATTTCGCACAAAATTCGCAAAGTCCACTTCGTTGGGCCACCGGTTTTATGTCGAGCCTCAGTCACCCAACCTAGTCGCATGTTGTTTAACTTTGGTGTTCGGATGGCTAAATCGTTGGCAAGGAGGTTTGGATCGACATAAATGATGCATCGTCACTTGAGCCCCGTCGCCCTTCGTTCAACCCTTCATTCACGCCCGACCAACCGACGTCGTCGACCAAGCGGTGGTTGTAATTAATTAATTAGATGAAAACTTGCGGAGTTGCGGCCACGTCACGTTACCTAACTACAAGTGTCATAGATAAGGTGCATGGCCATGGTTGGTGGTTGTCAACTTGACGTGTCTTGCCTTCAGGGGACGACGATAACTTGGACGTAGGCATGTTCAATTATTTTAGCTGATTATTAAATTAGTGTAATAAATGCAACCTCTTACTAAATGTACTAGAACTAGATCATAAGCAAAAATCTAAAAGACTATACAAGACAAAAAGACTAGACTAGATAACTAAAAGTTACACTCAGTATTCAAATAATTTTGAACTAATCAAATCAACCCGCTTTTATGTGCGAATATACTTTGATCAGGTCAAATGATACAGAAATGTAATTGAATTGAGTAAACTATTATCTAAATAATACGATTACATAAAATTGAACGATATATGCTGAGACGAGACCATATTATTTATTTTTCAATATGTTGGATTACAATACGTAATATGCTGGTGCAAGAGTAGAGCAAGGCCCCATAACACAATGTGCATGACAATGACTATTGAATATTTAGTTTACCTATGATGGCAATTGCTTTACAGAGATGGGTTAGTTGGACGCTAAGGTAACCAGTTGTTCTTGTTTTATATTGCAATATGAACGTTTTTATGCAATCTCGTTGGCCAAGCATCGAGACAATCAAAATTATTGAAACGGTCTTTTCTCCTGTGCAAGTTCATGCGTTTCGCATGCGTAATGGATACAAAGCCGGCTTTAACGCGTGGTCGGTCGTTCTTTGTTTACTTTTCTTTTTAGGGTTGAAATTAATATTGCACCGGATTATGTCCGTTCTATTCCGAAGGCAAACCACTTAAAAAGAACTTAATACAATGGACGCATGCATGGGAGGGAAATCATAAACTCCTAAAGTGAACGTCCTTGTTTTGGAACTGCTATATTAAAGCATAAAAAGGACATAAAACGAATGGTGGGGGTGAGGGTTTGGGGATTCCCTAGTGTTTCCTCGTGCCTTAATACAAACAATATTCTCACTTTTCTCCTCCCTAGAGAAAGTCGGATTACTCTGGTAAGCGCGTGTCAGCAAGGATCTATTAGTATCAATTCATTTGTCAGCATTCTTCGACGAGGATTTCCAAGCTAATTTCCCTTTTAAAGCAATTAAAGGCATCACTTACTGGCCTCTATTGTTTTTAGCGTGGACGCTCCTAACAAAGCCCCTGCCGGGGCTCACGGCCGAAGGAACAAGCGGAAGGGAAAGAAGGGCCAGTAGGTGGTAATAGTCCCCACCGGAACTCGAAGCCGGAACCTCGGGGGTAATGGCCCGGGCCACCGGTCTGATGAACTATTGGGGGGCACCGTTTCGAGATTCATCTATATTTTACTTACTATCCGAAGAAACGTTTTTACTATCTGCATTCTTCGCGAGGATACTTAAAAGTGTTCAGTTATAAACTGTTCAATGTTCGTACACGATGTTCCAACTTCTTGGAAAACTTTATGTTCATGGGCTGTAAACACAATATTTCTACGTGTTTGGTTGTAAAATTTACATTTTTCGTAGGAAAATTTTAATCTTTTTGGTTATAAAACGCGCAATGTCCATATCAAAATTTGTGGTTCAACCTAGGCAATATTCGTACTGAAAATTACACATTTCTAGGTCAGGGATCCTACACAAACGCTTATATCACACACCTAAGTGAATAGTGATATACACTGTAGAAGATATGACATCGTTGTCTTGTGAATTGTGATTCGATACGCGTCCATTGTGTATTATATAACAAATATAATAGTGGTCCCGTTTTCAATATATACCTGTATCAACATCTGTGTAATCTCTAGAGGATTCGTATTTGCGCTTCACCAAGAATATGTTTGCATCTCTTCATTATATAGAAATAATTGTACGGCTCGAAGTGAATTATGGCATGCCCGGCGGCTCTGTAAGTGTGCTGGTTGGCGGGAGAAGTTCCGTCTTCTATTAGGATCTCTACTTTGAGAATGCCAAGACGAACTTAGGAGTTGATTTACGTTAGGACGGCTCAAGATGCCAGAAAGCGTAGATACGAATATTCCGTCTTCAATAAAACAGCAACACACGCTTACGATGAAGGTTCTATCAAATTCTACGCAACTGAAGGTTTCTTTGGGTGAAGTAACACACATCCGACTTGAAACTGGAGAATTATTAAATTAACAACAAAGGACTTGAAAGTTAAAATTTGATGGTTTTCGTTTGGTGTAGGAAACATAATTTTGTAAAGATAATTTTTGGCACAACTTAGTCCTAAATATTCTACTTTATACTGTGCCAGCCACGATATTGTGTCCGCCCTTCTGAGCAGGGGTGAGCACTTTACTAGACCATGCACACGGCGGGAGCCGTGTTTTCCCCATCAATCTCTTCAAAAAGTTTTTAGGGCGTTTTGTAGTTACACTCCTATAATCTCCCTTTAAAAATTCATTGCGCTTACATTGTTGTCGAGTGGCTATACTGGCTGCTCGCAAAAAGGTTGCGTTATGTGGACTGCACGGGGTTTTTATGCGAGAACGCAGTTTCTTTCACATCCAATCTAGCCATTTTGTTGGGGGTATTAGAAGTCCTGACATAAGGGTTATTCCTGTGGAGCTACGGGTAATTATCGTCTTGTTGCCATATTGGTTTATTCGCCGCATCGAGCGTACTTGAAATTGTCTTTACGTGAGACGTTGCTCGATGCACACCATACCCATTTTAAAAATACTCCTAAGTTAAAATGAAAATAAAATAAAATGCCCATAAAGTGTTGGTGTCTGTTCAGGAGTGCACGGGTTGACCCAGTGTACGGTAGTTTTTAGTCCACAAGTTAGCCCATTTGTTGGGGGTTTAGGCCGCAAGGTCCCCATTTGCTCGGTCGGGTTTAGTGGCACAATGTGTCCATTACTCGCATACGGGTAGTCGGAATTGGTTTCCCCAAGTGTAACGTATGAGAACGGTTTAGCCGGCAATGGGTGCCCCATTTACTCGACAGTTTTTTAATGCCTCAAGTAGCTTAACTAAATAAGGTTATGCCCAAAGTGTCCCCAGTGTCTCGGTTCGGGTTAGTGCCGGCAAGTGTGCCCCAGTGTACTCGGTACGGGTTTAGTGCCGGCAAGTGTGCCCCAGTGTACTCGGTACGGGTTTAGTGCCGGCAAGTGTGCCCCAGTGTACGTGCTACGTCCTCATCACTCTACACTTCCGGTTCATGGGTTGTTTTAACCGCGCGATACGGAGAGCCGTTCGTTTTCCGGTCGATCAGAGTCCCACGACGAGTAGGAGGGCCCACGAACCCTAGGCAAGGGGTTTATTTAATTGATTTTATTAAATCGCTTTAAGCTATTCAGTTTTTCGAAACGAGTGTTTGCACTAATCATAATTGTGATATTATTTCTGGCCTCGTAGCTCGGCGGGACGTTAATATGAATCCCACTAACGGAAATCCTAATTTACCGCGCGTTTACTTCGCCGAAGATGCCTTATTCAAATTCATTAACTCGTTGGAAAATTTCAATTCTCACCATGTTGATAATGGATACTTATCGTCGTATCTTTGTTCTCGGGGCGTGCAATGTAAATTCGGCTGATATTCCGTTTTCACCTCATTTCATTATAATTTTCATTTCCAAGAGAAACACCCACGAGCTAGGGAACCAACCACTGCTACAATTTTAATCAACTTTCAAACAGAAACGGGAAATACGTTTGAGTTTGTTATAGTCGAGGTCCAAAAAGACGATCGAAATCGGAAGATGTTCTCGTGCCTAGCACGGAGCGAACATAGTGTGCAGAAACTACACAACTTGCCACTTTATATACTTTTTTATAGTCCCTTCTTCGAGAATACTTTGTTGGCATCCAAGCAATATTCAAGACGCGTGCAATTTTGCGACAGATCTGTTCCACATCTACATTACATTTTGTGACAAACAACAACAAACAACATGGCAGTATTTTGTTCTAATATGGAAGTGTGTACACAACACATCGTACGGCCTACGTTCGTTACACAAAGAACCGCCTTGGATCGTATAGTTGAAAAAAAAAACTATTGCAACCAATGAACAGCAGGAAACACACCACGATTAATCTAGGATATGTCCCGTACGCCACACGTTTTGTCGGCCGTGCAAATCACACATTTTCCCATCGCTTTAACTCTACACACTTGACCCACCACTTCGTGAAATCGCATTTCATACGTCAATAGTCAATACCAACGAAACGAACTACATAACACGTCTATTTTACACAACATAATAATCATAATTTACGAATAGAACATACGCTCGGTGCAAATGATTTTCATGTTTATGTCCGAGAAACGAAGTCGTGAACAGATAATACCCGACATGCATTGGTTTTGTTCGATTAATTGAGCACCTACACTAGGAATTCGCGATGTCCGCATAACTTACACCCGTTCTATCTTGTCACATCGTTCGAGTAGATTTTATTGAGTTATTGCCGATTTCAATTTATTGTCCCTCCAATCTGATTTATGGTTATGATTCTTTTTATCTCGATTCAAACACAATTATTCGATAAAAATACAGAGCAAGATTGATATTGCCCGCTTTGTGTCAAACACTTTGTCACAATTTCAAGCACGACATTTCCTTCCGGTGCTAGTTGTTCTGCGTCGCCGGATCGCGTCACACGAAGTCAAATTTGAAACTCGAATTAAATCGGAGTTACGAAACTAGAAAGTTATTGCAAGGAAACTATTGTAATTGTAGCAGTAAGTGCGTGAATGGTGCAGACAGACGTGCACTGCTGTCTCGGGTTACCCGTCTTCCCGCCCCTGTACGTCAGATCGAGTATCTCGGGGCGCGTGTAACGCTAGAGCCCTGCTCTCTGCACGGCAGACTGTGTGATCAGAGGAGGGTTTAGGGTTTACGGGTTGTTACGTTAATTGCAGCTTGCTCGGTGCATGCGAGCAGTCTAAGTGCAGCGTCACGTGACACCGGAACAGTACGGTACCCCCTCTACTTTCCCAGGGGAATACATTGGAGACACAGTCAACTAAAAGGTGCGAGTGAAACACCCATTTGAACGACGCGAGAGAGGGATTCTTTATTTTATTGCAATTCAATAGCATGCTGTTGACCATGTTTAAAAAAGTTGTTTGGGGTTTTCTTATTTTGTTGCCTCTGGTTACAATTTTAAAGGCATCACGAACTGAAAAAATGTATCGAGTGACCAAAAGCTAAAACTAAATTGTAGTGAAATTCGCGCCATTCGTATTTTTAAATTCGTATTCGTCATAATTTACTTTTTACTCATATACGTTTGCGATACCTGATAGAGCGAAGCCCAGCCTTTTAGTTGGTCCAACTCTAAAACCCTTTCACTTGCCCTTTTTGTCTACGTGAAATCGAATCTTGAATCATGTTTGTCTGGCCGAACATATTAAAAAACTTTGTTCTCCAACTTTATTTTGTTTTGCCTTTCACTCGCGCGGGACAACATTTCGCGCTTTTATTTCGTAAAGGTGGCAAAATCTTCACGGTGGTTTATTTCTGCAATGTGATATTGCGCTTACCAAGGACAGAGTATAGCTCTTGAAGGCCAATCAGTTTACCTTTGTCCCCTCACACTTTGTTGAAGTTTGTTAGCTATTCGTTATCAAACACACACTCGTCCCGTGTAATCATGACGTCATAACGAGCTAGTCGGAACATGACACGATGATCACACGCCCCCCCCTCTTTCACCCTCCCCGTACTTGAATGAATAATTTATTTAATTAGCTCTGAAATTGGTAGTAGAATGACATTTTTATTCATTATCGCTCTCACATCCAAAGGGAGAACACGTAACACGCGTCCCGCAATGGTATTTCTATCACGTGTGGAAATTAATTTTCCTAATGAAAATGCTCATACCGTTGGATGTGAAAAGAGAAAATGAACAAACGAGAGACGAATCACATTTGATTTCGAACAAGTTTCCCAACTAACTTTTCCTCTTGCGCATTTCCACCCACACAAATGAATTACTACATCCCGGCGTGGCGTGTCGGGACGGGACAATCGCACGTTTCACCTCACCTCACTTGCAAACCATTCAAACGAAATGTGTTTGAAGTGGGGACTGACGAGAGCACTCGACCGACGAGGACGTCAACCAATCGATCACACCCAAAGGGCGCCCGGGGCTCGATCCCGGGCCCGGGGCCACACTCGCACCCTGGGCTGGGTTAGCTGGGACGGTCCAGTTTGAAAAGTGAAAAAATATCCGTCACTCAGTTAAAGTACGGACCGTTAGGCCGATGTGCCTGCTACTCCGCCTCTTCGCACAGTTTTTAAGATATTTGACTGTTTTTGCACATTGCGTTTTGTATGCCAATGACCTAGAAATATGCGACGACAAAAGTGGAACTCTGGTTTTCAAGATTTTTGTGTATTTCATAAATTTTAAAAAAAATGTTTTATTTATTGCGTGGAAATTCTTCCATCATCCAAATATACTACACCGATGCATTTAGCATTAGTATTGTAATGATGGGGCTACCAGACTTTTTACAGATCTTTTCAATTATTTATGTTTGTAAAAATTAGGCCCTATACACTACGTTGGATTGTTTGTATGTTGTTTGTACACGCGTGACGGTAGTCGTTACTCATCAAACACAGCCGCCATTATACAACCTTAATGTGTGCACGTGTTATTCAAATGTGCCGCAGAGTGAAGTGAACGTGCTGCGAGCAAGCTGATACGTGATGACATTTAGGTTGCGCTAAGTACGTGTTACGAGTAGTGCTAGTGCATGTGTGTAAGAGGACATGTTTGCCGGGTTTTAGTTGTTGTAATACCATTAGCATGGCTTTGATACGATAGTGTGGATTGTGCCAAAAACCCTGCAGTGATTACCGATTTCGTGTAGAACTAAAATATACGCAAGGTTGCGTTTGAATTTGAAGGTTTATATACCTTTCTATCACCTACCCACCATCATACCTACCTATACGAATCACTTATCTATGTCTATCCGTTGCAATGTTTATCGAAAAAAACTTACGTGACAAATGATGATGATTTTTTTGACATTGCTATTAAACAAGGATGATACAGATTGTGTTTGGTGCTTTGAGAACCAGGGAGAAATTTATGCAAAACCCGGCACCTCCACCAAAAATTTAAAAACAGATTTCTTGACATGCCAATCAACAAGGGCGATACAGAATGTTTTTGGTGCCTTGAGTGCCAGGGAAAGATTTATGCAAAACCCGGCACCTCCACCAAAAATTTAAAAACGATTTTTTTTACATATGCCAATTTCAACAAGGATTATTCAGAATGTTTTTGATGCCTTGCGAGCCAGGGAGAACATTTATGCAAAACCCGGCACCTCCACCAAAAATTTTCTTTTCTTTTCTCTTTCTATTTCACTTTTCTTTTTTTGTCTTGCGCTGGGTAACCTTTTGTAACCTGTCTTTTCATTCCACCACATTTTAATTGATTCATTATTAAATACATTATATCAATTTCATTTGTTAGCAAAATGTGTGTTTAAAGGCATTGTTGTTTAAGTAATATTTCAACATCTTAAATGTGTTTACGTAGTTTTGCATCTATGTAATTAGATATTTAGTGGTCCTCCATTGTAAAATCATTTTTTTATAACGAATAGGATAGCATGTTAACAAATTATAAATAAATATAGATGCTTTCACAAAAATAATAAATAAATAAATAATAAATAAATAAATAAAGCGATTTTTCGACATGCCGATCAACAAGGACG
This sequence comes from Sweltsa coloradensis, assembly GCA_024449915.1. NCBI lineage: Eukaryota > Metazoa > Arthropoda > Insecta > Plecoptera > Chloroperlidae > Sweltsa > Sweltsa coloradensis. The sequence continues at coordinate 808,129 of JAMZAV010000057.1, forward strand.
ATACAGAATGTTTTTGGTTCCTTTGAGTGCCAGGGAAAGATTTATGAAACCCGGCACCTCCACCAAAATTTAAAAACTTTTTTTGACATGCCGATTAACAAGGATGATATAGAATGTGTTTGGTGCCTTGAGAGCCAGGGAGAAGATTTACGCAAAACCCAGCACCTCCACCAAAAATATTTTGTTTTGAACAAATAGGTAGCCTAGCTTGGCTCCTTAGATTGGGTACTGTCGTACCCGTGCGTGTTATATTCATCTCAATGTTGTATTGTACGAGTATTTTTGTTATTATTTTGTGTGCTCCTTTCTTTGGGTCTTAATTTTTCAATTAATTTATGTGTGGCCCCGAGTCCCTGAATATGGGATAGATTAATTAATAAATGCATCAATAAATAGAGGCGCAAACGTTATACCTAGAATTTGAAAGTAATCCTAGTGGTGACGAAATATATGCAAAAGCAATGCTCACAAAAAAAACCGCTGAATAATGAATTTGCACGAAAACAGTCAACCGAGCGTGTCGCAATTCACGACGTTGATATCGTCAAGTATCAGCTGTTTAAATACAGTTTCTTTTCTTTCATGCGTTCTCCTAACTGTTAAAATTGTCTATACTGCAGGTAGTACGTCAGGAAACTGACGGCAAACAGCATGCGCCCTCATCCTGTCCCAACTGACGCATTGTGTAAGTGTGTACAGTTGTTCCGAAGAAACCTTGCCGATTTATAGGGGGTTGGAGTTTTTCAAATCAGCGGGCCTTAATTTGAAATACGATTCACCATTGGCAAGGTTGATTCGGAACTAATATAAGAAAATGGTGCAAACGCGCTTGCTCACCACTGCAGGCAAAACAAGCAGGTTAAAAACATTCTCTTCGATTGAAACCGCATCAGTTCTTCCTTGCACTGTATCAAATCGGTGATAGTTGTACAGAAAACACAGTTTTTATCAACCTGCCTATAATCCGATGACAGCCTCAATTAATCGCTAGGCTAGCTGATTGATTCGGTCTGCCCTGGTTAACGAAACAAATTAGGCGCATTAACCACGAAAGGTGTTATTTACTCCTTGGTTGGGTGGACAGTATCACTAAAAGTTTCAAGTGTACAAAGTGGTTTCTATAAATTACTATTCATTTGAAGGGAAAATTACTGAAATTTTCAGACGTAAAAAAATTTATTTGAAAAATGGGGTCACGGGCAAAACCGATTTGTGTGTGATTGAACTAAAGATAAAATGTCCGAATCGTGCTTAATAGCCTATTATTTTCCTAACGGTTTAATGAAGGTTTGGTTTCACTTCTCACACTTCGTGGTGTCGTACTCGCGATTGACGCTTGTTAGCCACAATAATTTGATAAATCTCCTACGCCAGGGCTAACCAAAGCAGACAGCGTTGAAATAAAATTCAATCATTTTAGATGCAGAACAATTCAAACGTTACATTACGTAACTACTTTGAATTTTTAATTTTTTTAGAGTAGCAAATTATTTGTCCTTTTCTTCATTTTTGCGTTTTACACAACTTTTTGTTTAAATTATAAAAATAGGTCTGTATTAAACAATCTTCTGATAATTGGGGAGCCAAGTTTAAAAAGACTTTGGCCTAGTTTGAGTACTTTTTTCGGCTGCAGCCCAAATCTTCTTGCACTGTGTATCTCCATTAAATTTGCGACTACTTTTCAGTGGACATTTAATCACATTGTTACTTTCTTAATGATGATGATCATGATGATGATCATTATAAAAGCGCCTCAACCGTGGCAATGACAGTAAATAAACACTAGTTATCGAGAAGATTAGTTATTTAAATACACATCGTTAAAACAACGCCACTGCGCATGACTGGTGTCTCAAGCCGGGAATCGAACCGCTACTCTCTTCACTCCACGGTCGAGCATAATGAAATACGTATTTACGAGGCTGCCTATCACCTTCAATGATGGTTCTCTTTACGAGGTGATTACATTTTATTGGCACTATCAGACTGCGCTCGGAATGTTAATAATATTGCTCTTCTACGACAGACTCCTCGGATTAATCTCCTCTCAACCACACCAAGACGCTCGGTGACGTCAGAGCTCTGAATGTTTTGTTTGTGATGAGCAACGAGGCTCATTTAATTGAACGTTATTCGTGTAAATGGATTTTATTAGTTGTACTATAAGACTCACATCTGTGGGATACGTTCAATTTAAGCTCCTCCATGCGAAATGTGCACTTTCTATGACTGCTATTTTATGGCAATGCGTAAGCGAAAAAACATTTATAAAATATAATTGTATGGCACTAGTATGTTTATGAGATATCATGCAGTAGAATATTATAAACACTTTAGAAGGAGGAAGAATACCCACGCTCATACTAAACACCGCTTCTTGAAATCATTTTCTAACAGAGTTAGATAACAATAAAATTATTAGACCTACACATTTATTTATATTTTTGGCAGATCATTTTTATGCCTACACAATAATGTTATAAATATTTAAAAATACAATGCATCGTGAAATGAATTAAAGAGTACCTAGATTATACTGTGAAAAACCATTAAAATTATCACATTTGCGTGCATCGAGGAAGCAGTTTGTTCAACTACTTCCACACCTCATGACTGTTGAATCTATCGCCAGAAAAGTGTCTGCTACCATCCAAAGAGCCTTAAACCGCGTACACCGTTATCAGTTCCACAAACATACTGGTATAAGCTCACCCTTCCCAAAAACTGTAGAAAAACCTCCCTTCGACGAATTTTCGCTTTTTTCGCACAGCGCCATCGCCAGATTTTTAACATGGGACCTACCACAGGACACTCGTGGGATCTAGCAGACTATAAATCTAATGGTTTTCAGTAATTTAGTGGCGTGGTTTGAGTTTCATACGCTGGGCACTGTTCTGTTCAGCTGGGCGATTGTCAGCCGGATAACGAGGCGACAGGGGAAAGTCCGCAGGGGAGCCAACCCAACCGACGCACTCCGTTTATGATACCAACAAACCAAACCAAACCGATCTTAGTTTTATCTCGGCTCGGTGGCATAAAAAGTAACGTTTCTACTAAAAAAACACGAGCGAAATATCGGACCATCTTTGGAAACCTCACTAAGACTATTGACGAAAAAGTGGAAAGGTCAAACTTGCTATCGATTCGTGTTCTCCCATGCGTTGACCTAAGAAATAGTGTAGTAGCTTCTATTTCTTTACGATCGGGAATTTTTTAGAGGGTTGTTCTGTGTGTGGCAGCTGCGATATCGGGGAAAGTTCCAGGGGTGTACTTGGCCCGAAGGAGTGAATGTGGAATTTGCTTTTTAGATAGAGTATATCTTATCATTAAAGGAAGATACGAACGAATGACTGCAACTGAGTACAAAGACATGTACGCAGACTCCTATAGCTTGCATACATTGGGACGTGGTTTGGTTGTTTCAAACTCTCTGTCCAACTCAAATGTGGACATATTGCTTATTATGTCATGAAAAAGATTATGCAGAATTTGTGCCACTTTGTGACAAAAGCGAGAATCGATGATTGAATATATAATTTATCGATGTGGTTGGTCGGGAAACACTCCTGCATATAGGTGGAATTTATTTTAACTCATCGTAAGCAGAAATTTTACAAATATAACTCTGCCAGGAATTTTGTGATCGTATATTGTGTTAGTTATTAATGTTATCTCAAAAGAAAATGTATACCGAAATTTAAACCCTTGGCAGAGTAATAAACTGTTGGGTGTGTTCATATTTAGTCAGCAGAGGAAACTTTCGAATAGCCTGTAATGTGTTGCTAACAAAACATTCGGTAGCAACAGCTGGATCTGTCACGGATGGGAAAGCTACGTTACTATCTCAATTACTACTACATTACATTAATCATAATAATGCTGTGTTTAACAAACAATATATTTTATTATTATTATTATCATCATCATCATTGTGTTATTGTTATGGTGTAGTCTACGTATATTATGTAACATTAATGGGAGTTTTATTGAACGTTCAATAGTGTTGCATATTCTGCAATCGAGAGGGTACACAAATACAATTATTTACTTGTTGCGTATACGTAAATTCAAAATATTAAAAAATCATATTCTGCACATATTCTGCTCACACGGCTTAATTTACACTAACTGTATAAAACAGTATAATACATCAAAATTGTCAAATAAACAAGCAATATGCACTGTAAAATCATAACGATTACATATTATTATAATAATGTTTTCACATCTATTGCTATTCATTTAATTTATTTTTCACTGCTCGATAAATTGTAACCTGTATTATTAATTTTCATATTTGGACCGGAACGATATGTAGCGTACAGAGCGATGTGACACACTACAGGCATACACTCTATAATGAGACCATCCTCGCTTTACATATTATATGATAATTACATTATGTATCTTACTGAACCGCCACATAGATTCCACTCATCCATTGACGCACACAATATTTTTTCAGACATCCTCTTGATGTTATTGATAATGAAAAATATAAATTCAACCCCAATTAGCGGGTACTTTTTGGACCGTTGTCCTTCCAGTAGTTGATGTGTAAGTGATTTGAAACAAATGCACTCGGTCCTGTCTGCTCGTATGTATTCTCAGCCCTGGATCTATGAGCGTCTAGTGACGAGGTCGGGGGGACAGGTGGCAGCACAGTCGGTCATCCATCAGGCCGCGAGCGATAACTGAGTGTCTGGGGATCAAAGGTTCGAGCCCCGAGGGGGTCCACGACGTATGAGCTCCAAGATACGGCGGATTAGAAATGAGATTTTCTTGAGTTGCTGAATTTCCAAGTGGTTGAATCGATCATGGTGTTTGCTGTCTGGGAGGTTATCTCTCGTGTGAGGGGACGCGCTTATTACCGCGTCTGTTGACGGGGATATCATCGCGCAGGTCCAGCGTACGCCGCTCTAATTCCAGACGTTTCCTGCTTCCACCCTCAGGAGACCCTTTTAACGCTACTTCCTTCCCGGCTAGCCACTGTAATCATCGTGTTTCCAATCCCTTGATTGGTTTGTATCAGAACGTAGTCTACACTATTTTCCTCTTCGACTTCCCTGCAAACAGCTTTTATAGCACGTTTACACGCCGATACCGTATTGTCTTCTTTTGGCATATTATTATAAAGGTTTGGAAAAGGGGATGGTGGCACAATTTCCTTCTGGATCTAAATCTGACACAATCTGGACATTGGATCGCGTAGGTATTAGATTACCTAACGAACGACTTATTAAGTCTGAATAAAATGTTTATAAACCATTAGCGATTACGAAGCGAATTTCAGTTAAAGATTTTAGTTGAGCCTGGTGCAATTTCATATTTATGAAGAGTTTAAGGGTGTACCATGCGTTTATGATTCGACGAGAAGAAGTACGGACACCATCCGTAGCCAGGCAGATCACGTCTGATGCAACTGCTGCTTAATTTAGAATCCATCAAATTACAACTCACTAAAAGTCCGTTAACGGTTGGTTTATCTCCACCGGATATGTCTACCAGGTGTATTACTCAATAACTTCCGAACCCCTAAACTAAAATTACGAAATTATCCCCACACGTTAAGAAATCCTATTTTAATCATTTTATTATACAATATAACCTCTTAATTTGCTCCAGTACGGTCCCGACGTAACGTATTTACTTTTATCACGTCATTAATCCGTCCTGTTGACATTGCAAGATTGAGCGTGTGGTATCGTGACGTCACGCGACGCGTCACAAGATGGCGGACGCGTGTTGCGTGTGGCGTATCGCGAGCTATAACTCACGTGGCAAATAGGGCGGGGTGGCGATAGCGCTTACACCTCATGTTAGCCTCTGGCCATACTGTTTACATCATGGGACATTATTAGCATATCGTGCGGGAACGGAACTAAAGGTCTACCTGGTTTTTTAGTACTTACAGGGCTTACTTGCAATGTCTACTACTAATCATTGTGATAATATCATTCGTTCTACCAGACAGACATATTGCCGATATTTCATTTATAAATAGCATTTGAATATTAATTTTATATTTTGAATAGGCTACTGTCATGAAAAGGGGCCCCTCCAGATACATTTTGTCAATGCATGACCAAACGTCCTGGTGATAATTGAAAACGCCCACGCGTACGACTCAATCTACCAACGTTTATAATTACTCGATCTTGAACTTAACCAAGGGCAGACAGGGCGTAACGTAAACGTAATGTCAACCAATAAGCAACTGGAAATTGTTTAAATTATATGACTAACATGTTTATTATGTAAACTTACTAAGTGTTCGCACAGCTAATAAAATGTGTGATATATTTGGCACAATTGGAATAATTGAATGTCCCGCTATGAGCCTACAATTAATAATTAATTAATAAATTACAGCTTGTCGTATTCAATAAGAAAGAACGTATCGTAGGACATGCAAGAGTGTAAAATAATAATAGTTTTAGTTAACTTCATTGTATCAAAAATATTCTAAATTGTCTCGAAGGTTTTCCTCGAATGAATAATCTTGTTTCACCTCGAGTTAGTAAAACTACTATAACACATATTAAGTCCGTGCTATTGTGTGCCTCGGAGCTACAGTAACACTCATACAATAATGATAGTGTGCGCTGAGCAATTGTATGGTGTGTACACTCTACATGAATGTATAAAATAACGGAAAACGTGCAACCTATATTATTATACGTACGTGACAGGCGATGTGCATTAATAGCGGGTTACTAGAGCGTGCACTAATGAACGTAGATGATGAGCGATGGTCTGGGTAGTGCATCTTGGAGTGATGGCTAATTACACAAGATGGTCGCAGCTTCACGCGGGCTGTCTGGAGTGGTCTGGTATAGTTACACAGAGGTCGCCGTCCTTTCGCAGTGGTCTGGAGTGAGTCTGGCTATAAGTTACACAAGATGGGTCAGTCCAGTCCTCTTCACGCAGGCTGGTCAATCAGTCTGTCTGGACGTATTTCGACGGGTGGTGCCCCCAAGGCTCGCTACGTGGTTCAAATTCTTTATTTGAGACAATCTGACGAATACAGTTAGGTCATCATTAAGATTTGCTGTTGGGTCGTTGTTGCACTCAACAGCAGACAGTCCCGGCAAACACGCCAATCATTTCTTACGGTACGGCTATGTTCGTGAATGATATTGTGATGAATGCCCAAAGTCAATGTTGGCTATAGCCCACGCCCACGCCCGTATGTGTGTTGGTTTTAGTATTATACTCCCGTGAATGTGACGTAGGCCTAGTCACTCAAGTACTAGACGTCAGATGCAAATTGAAAAGAACTCGTTGCTCTGGACAAAGATCGTAGCGTCGCTTATTGTTCAACTGACGATTGTAATGTGGGTTGGATGCACTTTTGAGTGGGTAAGTGGATAAGAAAAGTTCACAATAAAATATTATTTTGCGTTCCTAGGCTTATAGATTTCCCCACGAATGCGACAATACAATTTTTAAACAATTGTTTTATAAGAATGTAAGAATCACATCGCTAACATTTGCATCTATACGCACTACTTTACTCTACAAAGCGTGAAAAGCAATATTTTAATTTTATAGATGTCTATACCTTTACGAATGAAGTATAAGGCAAATTCTGTAAAACATAGCAGCTGTTTATTCTTCTGGTACATAATGCACTCACAAGTTCTCATAAAATCCCTACATTCCTTATAATTTCATCCATAATTCCAATATGCTCGGCAGTCATCTCTCTTAGTTGTTTTTCTCGTCTTTATTTCCTCAACTTCTCAGTAATCGACATCTACCGTGTTGTGTAAAGGATCGATGTCCATACATGCCTCGCTATTGCGTGCAAAAACTTACTGACAGGATGACCTGACGCCGTCTATTCTTGAGACAGGTCTGTCCTTACCCGTTGTGTAGGACTAGTTTCTTATTTGAACCCTGCATTTCCAAGAGCAATAACGTCAATCCTGCAGAGAAAACTTCTTGTTTGATGGTAGTACTCAACCTCTCGGCTCTAATTACGGTCATACAGCATATCGGTACACAGATGTGGATTACTGCAATTACCAGCACTGCCCCTTGTTCACATTGTTATTCCTAGAAGGTCAGCCCTTTCGGTTCGGTGCGCTGTATCATGTACTCTAGATTGTTTGCTTTTCTTGGTGAGGTGTTGATAGCAATCGTCTAATGTCCAAGCATTACGTGCTTAAGTCATTCTTATCTACCGCAATGTTAGTGCATTATTTGCATATCAAGTACGCCTGTCTTTCTTGCGACGTAAGCATCGTTAGCAGATAGCGGAGGGTGGTTTAACATACTAGAGTTGTGTATGTGCTCAATATATAATGTAACGCTTAGCTAGCTATAGGTAGGCCTACGTTGTACGGTGATGTGGCCAAGAGAAGTAATATACTCTCGTTAGTTCACGTTATGCCTCACTGATTAGAGCTTCTAAACCTCCATAAATTCTACTCATTTTTTAATGAAGATTTTTTTAAGCAATGCATGGTAAAATTGGACTGAATGTAGGCCATGGAAAGTTTGTTTAAAATTGTCATTATGGCGCTTTTCTGGTTATGTTGGTGCAGTCCACGTTAAACCGTGAATCCGTTGTTCACTGTAGAAAATCTAAAAGTTGCAATTACTAGTTGAAAACTAATTCCCAGGTACTGCTTTAGACTTATTACAAGCATTTTTTTTAGCTATATAATATATACTGGCTGTCATTGTTCATTGGAAAATTGCACATACCTAATCTGACTAAACTACGTTTTCTTCATTGCCCATAAGTTAGCATTATTTGAAAGGTGTGTTTCTTTAAACAAATAATTAAATAATGTGTATTGATTTAAAATTCCAAGGCGTGGAAAAGTCGTAAGGACGTAAAACTCCTGTGCAATTTCATAGATGACGATTTCCAAACGATAAGGCATCTGGTTATCAGGGCATGACCTGAGACTATGGATGGCGAAGCGTCGTCTTAAGTGTGATGCGATTAGAATCGGAGCGAGGGGAGGGTCTGTAATAAACCTAGATGGCCAGACTATCTAACCTATACACGCAGAGCAAAGAAAAGAACCCCCATTTTTCGTTCACCTTTCCAAGGCCTATCTTCGGCCACACTGGGCTTGTTGCGAATCGATATGAATCATTGAGAGTGGAAATGAAGAAGAAAACGGAAGAAATATAAAGCTGACGGCTTCCAAACTGTACTCAGATGGAAATATATTTCAAAAGAAGAAAGTTATTGTGAGTTTTTGAACAAGAATTTTAGAAAAGATAAGTAGCTCGAAGGGTGGGTGGGTGTAAGGGGTGAATATATATTGGGCCGTATCGAATAGACTTGGTTTTGTTGCTGACATGTTTTATGTTCTATTCTGGTCTTGGTTCGCGATAAGCCTTATTAATGTTCAACACCCAATATAGTACAGCAGGTTCGAGGCAAGGCGGTATAGAATTAATATTTCTCTATAATAAAAACAAAATGTATTACCCGGTAGCAAATAAATAAAACATTCAAGTTTCACCAACTTATGATAAGTCAATATCATTCAACACATTATTTGACGAATTGCGAACTTTCAGTCGATTATATTTGCGGTAAATTTTTAGAATTGCTTCCGAGATCAAATTTGAATGTTTATTCGTAGGCCCTATAAGACGGGATGAGATTTTATATTTACAAGCGTCTACAGATATGAATAGGAGAAATAAAATTTGGTACATATACACTACACACGGGAGACCTCGCGAGCGTGCATGTCGAGGTGAAAACATCGTACCCGGCACCTCCACCATTTCTTAATATTTAGTTTTAAAGAGTCCATGATCATTTACAAACAATAAAGTTAACTCTAATTTTACAATTCGATAGTTTTGTGGAAGATATAAACACTCGCATTCATGCTAACGTTTATTTTAAGTTGTATAACCTGTATTCAAGCGAGAATGGCCGAATTGGCTGAAATATGTAAAACTCTCGCTTGCAAGCCAATCAATATCTTTCTCATCTGTCTTCATAAGGTACACAAGGCAGGTATGGCGTGATAGCCGTGCACACTGGACGGGTCACGTTATATTTACTTCAGTAGGCTAAACCAATTAATAACAGTCCAGTAAGCGTATACTTTGACTGACTTATAGCCGACGTCGCTCAGTTGAGGGATTTCCATTCACATTCACGACGGGTCGAAATAATATGCTCGCTTGATTGTGGAACAGAGTTTTTTTTTATACTTCATTTCGGCTTCTTGAAAACTGTATTATATACCATGAATGTATTTGCCAAGAATAATCTATTTTTTCTCATACTTCAGACTTTAAAGTTTAAAGTTTTGATAAAGACTAAAACAAAATTAAAATTCATTTTGTTCATCTTTAACAGAAGTTTTCGTTTTGTATTATCTACTATGCAATGGTTTTCTTACACATCGTTTGATAACATGCTAGATTCATCTGTAGATCTAGTGTAAGCTTATTTGACGTAATTGGCACAACAATATCAAGGATTTCCTCCAGCTGAATTTATTTATTTTATTGAATTTTACTTGCCCGTAGGGCAGGAAGGCTAATGCAGGGCAAGTGTGGCCCTGTGTAGTCTGTCCAGCTGAATGAGTCTATGCAGGTTTATGAATTATTGTTTATGTTTCTGGCCAAGGTGTAGGAGATGAACTGATCATCGAGTCAACTCTGATCTACTTGTATTTGTGCTCCCGTTACCCGGCACCTCCACCATTTACCCTCAACTGATGTATAATGGTTCACTCCAGGGATGCATGTTTAGTGCTAATATAGTCTACTCCACTAAAATGCTAGACTCAAAAGTTTCGATTTAGCACCGAGCGTGATAATCGTCTATTGATAGTGCTTTTTACGTCAAATTACTGAACATAAGCACAACCTTCAATACTGCTTAGTTTGAGATATGTCGTTTATCCGAATATGCGCACATTTTCCACGTATTTAATTTTCATGAGCTGCAGTGACGAGTACAATCGCCCTCGTCTCCTCTTAGAACGCCATCTTGTCAGCATCTACGCCTTTTCGAATCACTTACATCCTACGACAGAATAACTAATTAGTTAATTACAAGAACAACAGTCGAAACCGAATAGTTGATTGCCAAGACGAGTGAGTTTGTTCTCAACTTCTTCGTAAACTTTGCAAATTAATTATGAAAATTAATGTGATGAATTGTATAACTTGTGAATTGGGAATTCAAACTCGTGTATTTTATTTACAAACAAAAACTATTTCAATTTTATGCATAGATACGATGACAAAAAGAACAAGCTTTCAATTATCATCAAACATCATGTCTAGTTTTCTAAGGATTTATACAATATCAAATTATTAGTACGGAAATCTTAAAACCGCTATGTTAACTTTTCGTTTCTCTTATGTTTTCATTTTACTGCATGACTGTGTAGTTTGTCTAGAGACAAAAAACTTTTCCAGGTTGACGAAAGCCTCCCTTGACGTCTATGTTGGTTCTACTTCTAGTTATACAAATGACAAAGTTTTAAAAGTGTTTTATTTTTTGTGTTTCAGAGAATCGAGTGGCATTCTTCAGGGGCCCATCGTGAGCTGTGCTACCTCAAGGGCAACTCGGAGGTAGGTCGTACGCCACTGCACAATCTTACACAGAAATATCTTCTCTACTGCACAATCTTACACAGAAATATCTTCTCCACTGCACAATCTTACTCAGAAATATCTTCTCCACTGCACAATCTTACACAGAAATATCTTCTCTACTACACAATCTTACTCAGAAATATCTTCTCCACTGCACAATCTTACACAGATATCTACTCCACTGCACAATCTTACACAGATAGCTTCTGTGCTGCACAATCTTATACATATATCTACTCTACTGCACAATATTACACAAATTGTGTACATTGGTTCTCTCGAATCACTTGCACATCATTTCGGTACAACCCATTGGGACATAGTAGACATACACGTGATGTGTTGGCAGCTTGAGATTAGGCAGTGCTTGAAGTTCCCGAGAAGACTGTTAAATGTGTAGACGTCGGCAGTGTGTGACGAGCCAGTACAACGAGACCCCAGCCCCCTCCAAGCTAGGCACTTGAATGTGTAAGCAAGCTGCTGCCGTCGGGGTAATGATGAGAGGGTACAGTAAACAGTGTACTAGAGATGTAGGCAAATATCATAAGACTCGACGACCAACATAATATTATACAACATTGATGCTACAAGGGGCATAGTCGGGAGATAGACACGGCCGTAGAACAGCTAATAAAGCCCTTCCGTATTCGCCTGCCCAGATGCAATAAAACAACTCTGACATCTAGATGTCAATCTTTAGTGTGACATCCACCCTAGTGGGAGTGTTAGTCATAGTGCACACACTCACGCACTATGCGTAATTGTCAGGGCAGAAGTCCTGACTTAGCCTTAAGGGGATAAGCTTCACTTTTTAGTATGAGTTCTTGCAAAAGTGTGCGTCAATAGTTTCGAGCTTGCAGAACAGAGGAATCAATGTTCTTCATACCTGATGATGAAATAGTTTGTAACAAACTTCAGTCTCATTGATGAAACAAGACCAGCAATGAAATGTAAGACGACCCACCCCCTTGTAATAGGTCCTCGTTTGTTGAACATTTACAATTAGTCTTTGGTTGCCTGGTGTTTGTTGTTTGTAGACATGTATCTTATCTCCGACTCTTGAACGTTTACACTTGGTTGTTCAGTGGTAGTGGGTGTTTTGTTTGTGGAATGTGTAAAACGGTTTAGATTTACATTGCAATTACCGCTAATGAGTAGTGTATTCTAGCACGCCCTTAGCTGGTGTCCCGATCCAGGGGCGTCTATTTTATCACTCGTATTAAATACACTCGTGTCCTGTTTCGCAATAAAACGCCCATTTTAAACAAATTTGTTTGAAAAACAACTCGGGAAGGGGAAAATAAAATATTATTTTTATTATTTTTATTTTATTTTTAATTAAAATCTCGTGCATATACACATAATTTTTAGTTAAAAAGTTAGCCAATTAACTGATATTCACTTTCAATCAATTACGTTGAGTAAATAAGTATTTCTATAATTAGCTTAAACGAACATACTATATTTTGTTATGTGATGTATAGCAAATAATGCATGTGATAAGTTTTAAACTATTGACTGCAAAGTAATCGACCTAAAACACAAATTTACCCCATAATTCGCAGCTTAAAGTTTCGAATCGCTGCCGCGAAGCTATAAACCCTTTGGCAATCGAGTTGATACACAATTCAATTTTGATAACCTCATTGTGCTGAGCTCTGAAGTGAGGCCAAGGCAGGCCCGGTCACGGCTGGCTTACGTGTTTGTATATAGAGATCTTTTCTCGGGTTACACTTTTAAAGCAGTCTGCCCATAAAGAACTTTTTTAGGGTGTGATGGGCGAAAAAATGTTTAACTTTTCGACGAGGGACTCCCACGAGAATAAAATCACGCCTCTTCACTTTTCCCGGCCAAGGTGAAATGTTGTAAAATATAATATAAAAGGTTCGCTCGAAAGAAAAAATCGTTTTAAAGTTATCAATAATACTTTGTGGATATGGCTTTTTAATATCGAGATATCAGATGTGATAGTTGTGATCAGTGAGCTATGACTGAAAACACATGACGCGATGGAATTAATTTGAAATTACGTTTTGATTCAGGCTGGGTCGTTTGGATCGTTCAACCGTGGGCTGATGTATCGTGACACTATCGATTAATTATCGAGTTTTAATTTCCTGGCCATGCAGCCGAGTCGCAGTTATCTGTGGAGGTGGAGGGGATTGATATATGGAGGGCGAGTTTGATTACTGGAGGCCAGGGGGTGGACAATCATTCGGTTAGCTGTGACCACATGCGGCGTTACGCGGGGTGGGAAATCATTTTAACTTCATTCCTCAGATTAAATTCTAATTTACTATTATGAACACTGTTTCGAAGTCGTTAATATCCATTTTGAATGTCACTTTCTATGAGACGGGGAGGTGGACGGTGGGAAGATATTGCTGTACAGAAGGACTTATCACACAGCGCATGGGATCGTATATAAGCTGTTAGTTAAATGACTCGTGCCGACGGAAAATGCAGACGATATAAAAACTGAGGAAGCTTTTTACACGCGAAACTTTGAATAGTTCTCAAGGGTGACCAAATACGCTAGGACCCAGGAGGACTAACAATGGCTAGTGTTGGCAGAAAGATTCGTACCGTATAAACTTGGCGTCGTGGAGGAAGCGTCTACATCTGAAGGTTTCAAAGCTTCTCAAACTAATGCGTATTTTTTTTTTGTACACAGAGGGCGCTTTGCTTCCGGTCAACTTTTTTCTTTTAGTGTAAAACTGAACAGGGTTCAGAGACAAAATTGAATGTAAATTATTGCTTTGTTTGCTAAAGTCCTATTAACTAGGCTAAAGCCTACATTGGCCCCTTTATGGGCTGGTAAATTTCAATAAATATAAAATAAATAAATATATATATATCACTTTCTCTGACCGCATATTAATTTACGCAATTTTAAATTTCTCCAATATATTATTTTATCAAAAAAATGTGTTCTATTGATGTATAAATACAAAATTTAATTACTTTCATTCTGTGATTACATAATTAATCAAATGTCTCTTCATAAGCCGTAGGCAACTCTACCATCCGTTTTAAAAGACCATTTCAATCAAATTAGCCATCAATATCCGTTGATATGGTATCGATCTATGCATGTATTGGACAGGTCTGTTAATTTGTCGAGTATGGTTTATTTTTCGCAAGAGGGGTGGGAAAGTTGTGATAGTTACATTAACAGGTTATGAATCTGAAGATGCATGGGTTGCTCGCACCGCCCGCCAGAGAAGACTTAGTTCGACGTGTGAGTGAGTGAAGTGACAAGGGAATGAGAGATACTTTCCGTTCCGCTGAGTGGGCACTCATCATACTAAGTGTGGAGGCCTCGTCAAGTTGAACGCACTCAGAAACAATACACACTTGGCTTTGAACTCGGTGCACAAGATTCTTCCCCCGCGATGTTCGTATTAATTTGTTAATGGTAATTGTAGCTTATGCACGGCTACCTTGAGTGATCATGACAGGTCGCCAGCCACACCTGTGTTTACAATTCATTAATATCAAACGTAATTGCGGGGCAATACATTTACTTTCAGCTTCCGTATTACTACTGATCTTAAGTAATTAATTGTGTGTAATGACCGTTTAACTAAGTTTATATGTTGTTTGCTGTGGGTCACTGGTGGAAATTCTCCATAAATATCCTCACATAAGTGATTGGGGCTCGTGGTCCTTCTCGTGTATTCTTCAAAAGGTCATGGATTCGAGTCCCAGTTCAGTCTGATGGTTTCAACATCTGAAATAGTTACCAAAGTACAATGTAAAAGTGGAGTTGGAGTTATCCTATAGCAGTAGTCTTTACTGAATATGAGTTGTAACTAATTGGGTAGACAGTCGATATGTATTTATTAAATGTGAAGTATACAACAATAACATTTTCAAGTATATTAGTGAAGCAGACATCCATTGCTTGTCAAAGGTAGTATAATGTTGATACATTCAGTGCAAATACACGACGAGTGCTCGTATCGTTCAGCTATAAATATTGGCAATGTGAGAATGAAAAGTCGAAGCTATTTAACAATTCTGTTTCAAAACGATTGTGGAAGTGGCATGAGTGCCGGGGAAAATATTCCCATTTCGACTTTAGTAACACGAACCGAGGGGATGAATAAAAATGAGCGGTTTGGGGGGGGGGGGGGTCGAGCGATTCGGGTGTGTTGACGGACGGGTTAAAAACACGATAATACAATACCCGACTGATGTGGTTGCAGCAGATCAGCTCATCACTAGACTCATCTGCGGGATTGATTTGAGTGTGAAGAAACTAAGATAAATATACTTTCTTATATCGGCCCTAAAAATGTGAAGAAATTTTCCAAAAATATGCGAACATTCGACTTCATAAAAGGCAATCTTATAATGCACCAATAAGACGAAATTTTAAGCTCTCTTTTTCTTTTATTAGTATTATAATGTCAAAATATGTTTCAGGCAGCTACTCTTAAGAAAAATCTCAATATTTTGTTGTTGAATAATTTTATTCTGCACTCTGCACTCAAAGTTGTCCCGTACGCTCCTTGTTAGTCAAGGGCTGGATGGACGCCGTGTACCAGCTACATTGTCGTGAGTGAAGCACGCCCATGTTTACATTACACTAATGCGATATTATAACAGAACGATAAATTAATTACCTACGATAACAATAACAATAAATTAATCCAACATGACGTGCGTAGGCGTTGGGGATTGATTATAGACCTTGGTTCACATTCCCGTTCCCTTGTCTGAACTTTGACATCAAACTAACTCTACATTTAACGTCAGTTTCAATCAAAATTATTATGATTATCGGTTGGAAATTGCACTGTACTAGGGTTGTCACATTACCCACATTTTCTGCACGTTTCTCGTCTCTTTTATTTGGTGTCTCGGCCGACGTAAGCGTGTCCGGGGGCCGGGCTCGACGGCGGGTATAGCAGGCGAGAATCAGGTCGACACCGACACTTTTATCACGGGGAGACAGAAAACGAGTAAAACCATGCTCTCAATTATCAATTGTACTAGAGTTACACGTGCGAGAGGATTTATCGAAAACTAAAACGGAAGCGAAGGCTGCTAAAAACAAAAGAGTTGTGTCGACATGAATATTAATTCACATACATGACCGTCGTTCTCAGCGGAATTTGTTTTTACTGTTCGATTTGTGTTACGATCACTATTCAGTGGAGGGTTTTAGAGAATAGATAAGAGCGGTTAAATCGGGAAGTGTTAAATTATATTATGTTTGAACAGAGAGAAGCAATTCTAAAGTTTACATTAATAATATAACGTATCGAGCCAACGTCCCAAACATTACTTTAGAGTAGTACAATAGATTTATAATTCGTCACTCTGCATAAGATTCGTCGTGTATACACCCACCCCACATGCAAAACAAGTTTCCACTATATTTTTCATAAATTACGAAATCATATTAGAATCATATCCAATTTAAACCATTTTAAATTTCAAACGAAACACTTTGTGGCGTTTTTAATGCCTTCAAAAGTGGGTAACTTAGTTGGGTTTTCTTGCACATGCATAGTAGGAAACAAATTTAATTTGGGTTAAAACTTAAAATCATTGGAAGGGAAATTTTGCTCCACAAATAAAGAATGGTCGGAAGCCATAAAAAAACCGTTAGATTTAGTTGTAAAATTAGCACTTTGTAAGGTTTTCATAAATTTACGTTAACCGATTTAGCAACTATTGTACAAAACGTTATTTTACTACTGATAGTAGGCTATCACGAATTATGTCGCGCCAAGCATGCACCACGGTTGTTCGTGCTCTGCAAACTAGGGAGACTCGAGCTACTTGACTTCTGTTTATTTTTCGTAATTAGCAACTCGTGTATTGAAGTGGTTACGAGTGGCTCTGCAGCCCGAATGGCATTACCCCAGAGACCAGAGCAAAATAACCGATACTTGGGCTCGAACAAAGGCCCCACGTCCGCCCCTCTCAGTTATAACTTCGCGTATAAATCTCTGTCACATTACGTCACACATTGCTAATTCTTAAGACATAAATTTCGAAAGAGCTTGATGCGAATAAAATGTCACTGATTTTATCACGCTATTATAATGTGCAGTACTCTTAACGATCCTAGCAACGTAATTTATACCACCGACACCCATGCGGACCTCTCACGATACAGTAATGGAACGAGGCATTACCGAACGATAAATTACTTCTTATCGCTCATAAGTCATATAAGCTGGGCGTAATTATAGAAATTACACCTTATGTAGCGAGCTCCATGGTATGCATGATCTGCTATTAGTTATGTGGAGCGTATGTATGGTGTGTTTGTGGCATCCTATTCTTCCTAAAAGTGAATGTTTATTGCAGAGTGCGAGGTGATATGGCTGACGGTACGTCGTAATATTTATTTCTAGTGTCAAGTGTTGGGCGCTTGAAGAAGGAAATAATTTGCAGCTTATTTTCGCGTTATATTCTATAGAATATGTTACGTGTGTGCCTCACTGATGGTCCTGCTCCAAAGTCACGTTGAGCAATTTTAAAATTTTTATTAAATTAGCCTACATCGTAACTTTCATTTGAAGATTTAAAAAAAAAAAAAAAAAAAAAAAAAACAGGTGAATCCTGGATTTTGTCTGGACGGATCTAGCAGGAATAGCCCGCAAGATTTTTGGTTTCGAAAACGGCGATGGTGAATCGAGATTATGTATTGTGTTTGACTTTATTGGATGAGCGAAGCGAAGACTTCAATTTCACCGACCCCCAAAAAAATTTAGCTCGGGTGTTTTTTTTTCTTTTTTTTCTGTCTGTCTCTACCGGGCAAACGGCATATGCGATCTGGATGAAAATTGGAGGGGACCTTCGAAATCTCTGAACTTAGACTTGCTACGTTTTTGGGTAAAATCGAAGAAATATTTCTCATGAATATCGTACTATTACGATTTTTTTCCGATTTTCAGTGCGATATTTTCGTTACATTTGGGCCGATTCTGACCAAACGGGTGGGCCTACAACGTTCATATTTCACACGGACATTAAGGTAATTGCTTTTTGAAAGAAAAAGATGAAAACTTTAGCCAGAATCCATAGAATAAAGGTTTTAATGAGTTTTTTTTAGGTTTATAATGACAATTTACAAGTAACAATAGGAACTTGACAACAATCACCAACAATGCGTTCAAAAGGCACTTAATAAGTAAATAGATCCCACGCAAACTAAAAACTTACAAAAAAGCTCATCCATCAACGCGACGGGACTTTAGCGTTTTCCTAGTTTGAAGAAAAAGAGAGAATACATCATTGGATTAGCGAAGCGAAGACTTCAATTTCACTGACCCCTCAAAAAATTTAGCTCCAATGTTTTTTTGTTTGTTTTTTGTTTGTTTCTCTGTCTGTTTGTTCGCGCTCTACCGGGCAAACGGCATAAATGCGATCTTGGTGAAAATTGGAGGGGACCTTCGAAATCTCTGAACTTAGACCTGCCACGTTTTTGAGTACTTTTACGATTTTTTCCCGATTTTAAGTGCGATATTTTCATGACTTTGGGCCGATTCTGACCAAACGGTTGGGGCTACAACGTTCATATTTTACATGGACATTAAGGTAATGGTGATGTATTGCTTTCTGAGAGAAAAAGTTGAAAAAGTTAGCCAGAATCCATAGAAGAAAGGTTTTAGTATGAGTTTTTTTAGGTTTATAAGAACAATTAACAAGTAACAATAGAAACTTGACAACAATCACCTACAATGCATTCAAAAAGCACTTGCAAAGGAAAAGTGGTCCTACGCAAACTAAAAACTTACAAAAAAGCTCATCCATCAACGCGGCGGGACTTAAACCTTTTCCTAGTGTAGCCAATATTTTTTTTTAAACGCTCTCATTTATAACTTTTGAATATGTTTTAAAAACAAATCAGATTAATCTCATCAAAGTTTATATAACAAACGACGACGACGGAAGCCTTATACGCTTTACTACATTAGCAAACTGCAAAGTGCTATAACAGCTGTTTACACTGTGACCTGTGGATAAACAAGCACCTTTTCAGAGATATTAGATTTACTGACCTCAACACCTCCCGACGCAGTGTCCGCCGCACGTATCACACATCGCACAGCATTCACACATCGCACAGCATTGCCTTCTGCTGTACAGTGGCTGCATGTGTGCTGTCTCACACATTTCTTGGAACATATTCAGTGATCTAACCCTTGTTTCTCGTGTTTTCAGGACGACTGTCAGAACTACATCCGGGTGCTGGCGAAGATAGCTGAGAATAAGGTGTTAATATGTGGGACCAACGCGTACAAGCCACTCTGCCGGGACTACACGTTAAAGGTGGGCCATCATTAATAATCAGTGCAGTTCCTCTCGTTAAATTTAAATCACATTATCTGTATTTTATTCGTAACTATATTTATATTGCAGATATAGCCCCAGTCCTTGGAGCTAATGCTAAGGTTTTAACTTTAATTTTCACCCTATCAATTTGAAACTTTATAGGATATTGTTCAGGAATGATCCACCTATATCTTTTACATCCACACAACGTTTCCACATTTCACGTAAAATTGTCTCCTATACATAAGCCTACCAATGCTACCAATGCTCTATTATGGCACATTCTCTGCCAGCTATATTTATAAAAAAGGAATCATGTTAGGAAAATGTTCTCTGATAGACAATTGCATATCCTACCTAAACAACCTTTGGGTTGAAAATTTGTGGTCCAAAGCGTGTTGGAATGAACCCTCGTATTCCGCTTTAAAGCCTGGTTTGCCAGAGAATGTCCAACAGTCTTGATTAACTACAAAATACGTCTACTGAATTTGAAATTTGGATTTAAAAAAAAAGAAATACGCTCAAAATCTTTCTTAAAGGTTCAATTAAAAAAAAAAACATGGAAATTTCTGGGAATATACCATTTATTATAAGAATGCAATTTATTTATTTAATGCATTTGGCGGCAGCTTAGGCCTAATTGAATGACAAACTATGTTGGACCTAACATTGTATACAGACTACTGTCGAGCTCTAACAAGTGATAACAGCTGACGCTTGGAAATTGAGTGTTTTTAAGCACAACCAGTCAACCAGCACAATTCTATTATCTTAGAACTGTTGTTTTTGACAAATAAAAATTTAAAGAACATGATTATGTTACTATTTAAGAAGATGGGAATTTTCTGGAAAATAGGTCGAACATTTTCCAAGGACATTTTCGAAATCGGAAAATTTTCCGGCCCACACCCCTAATAATAATTAGTATACATTGTTTGTCTCGTTAGTTATCGATAAAACACAGTAATAAGGTGGATTCGCATGTAGGCGTCGTCTGTTGCAATTACATCTCGAAAAACATCGTCGCAAGTCCAAATTCGCATCCTAATAAATATCACCTTGACTACCTACGCTCTTCTTCTTTAGGACAGAACATTAGCTAAGTGATACGACGACACGACAAAAACACAGAAACGACAATCGCGACGCAAAATTCATTGTGATGTTTTTCGACGAACGTTTGATAAAACTACGTCTAAAAGTCTAGCCTAGCCTAACTTGGCGACGCGACATTGTGCAGTCATTGCTGAAACTGAGCATTGAGCAACTATAGAACGAACGTTGGTTATTCATTTATTCAGCAAGTAATTACGCCATCTTCATCTTCACACTCTTCCGGTTCGAAGCCCTTGAGTCGCACCAACAATTCTCGTTGGCTTGTGGAGTAGAAGACGCCGATGACAACTAGACAAACTCTGTTCTGTTGCTTGCGCATGAATATTAATTACAATTTTAATTTCTGAACACTTGTGTAGGCCTACACACACGTACGTTTCAAGTCTTGGGCTTCAGTAAACAAAACGTGTATTACATAATAATTGTTGGATGAGCGAAGCGAAGACTTCAATTTCACCGACCCCCAAAAAATTTAGCTCGATGTGTTTTTTTGTTTTTTTTTTTTTTTTTGTTTGTTTGTTTTTCCGTCTGTTTGTTCGCTCTCTACCGGAAAAACGGCATATGCGATCTTGATGAAAATTTGACACGACCTTCGTTTTCTCTGAACTTAGACTTGCCACGTTTTTGGGTACAATCGAAGAAATATTTCTCATAAATATCGTACTTTTACGATTTTTTTCGATTTTAGTGCGATATTTTCGTGCCATTTGGGCCGATTCTGACCAAACGGGTGGGCTACAACGTTATATTTCACATACACATTAAGGTTATGGTGATGTTTTGCTTTCTGAAAGAAAAAGTTGAAAAAGTTAGCCAGAATCGAGAGAAATAAAACTTTTAATATACGTTTTTTGACTTTTTGTGCGATATTTTCGTGCCATTTGGGCCAATTCTGACCAAACGGGTGGGGCTACAACGTTCATATTATACATGGACATTAATGTTATGGTTATGTAGTACCTTTTGAAAGAAAAAGTGGGAAAAATTTAGCCAGAATCCATAGAAATAAAGCTTTAAATACAAGTTTTTTACGGTAAATAATACCAATTGACAAGAAACAAAGAAACTTGACAACATTCACCTAGAATGCGTAGGCAGCAAAACAAAGCACTTGCAAAAGTAAAGATATCCCACGCAAACTAAAACCTTTAAAAAGCTCATCCATCAACGCGGCGGGACTTTAGCGTTTTCCTAGTATAATATATTAATTATATATGTGTCCATTTGCAACTAAAAGAGTTAGCTTGATTTGGTGGGGGGGGGGGGGGGGATGTACTGTTATACTTAGTATGTAGTACATCCATTTCTTGAAACTCAAAGTTTTGTTTGAATATTTGAAATTTATTAATGACAGTAAATGCAATAGGTTCACCTTCATTGGAAGTATACGAGAAAAAACTAAATTAAAATGGTCAAGCATTAGTAACTTGATAGGGTTATCTCATGTATGTGATCCTAATTCACTGGGCACAAGTCAACGGTAATCAGTCGCACAGTGTGGAAACGAGCGCTCGCCAGATGCACCGTGTTATGTCCCATCTGTTGTCTATTCTAAAAGCCGGCTTTTTTAAATAATATCTCTCCCCCCTCCCCCTCCCACTTCTGCCGTCATGCCCTCGGTCGCCACTTGTCCGGACACTGAACTGAGACGCAGCGTGGACTGCGCTGTTCAACGGCCGTCTCAAGACTTTTAGTGGGATACTACTTAAATATTGTTGCACGAAGCATTGGATTTTTACATGTTTGAATAGCTGTGATGGGCGTCGTTTTAGATGGACGAACTATTTACTATTTCGCCCAGAAGTAAATCAAGGGCTAGGTGTAATAGCGTACAACTAGATCTTGATTTACTTATGGTCGATGGTGTACCTACTGCATTATGCAAAAACAACCAAAACATAATAATATTGTTCTATATCAGAACCTCAGCTCTACATAAAAACGTTATTGCAAATTAGGCAAAATAAACTGTCATTGAATTACTAGCGTTATCCGAGGCTAAAACGGGACAATTTCCAACACTTTCAAGCAAGTTTTAGCTTTTTTAATTTATTTCCCTTATGTATTTTTGATAGGTTTTATCAAATCAACAGGTGTTACCTTCTTCTTTATTATTATTTTATTATTATGTCCCATTTTAGCCCTGCCAATGGGGCATGAGGGGCTAAGTCAGGACAGCACTCTAATTTATTGTTCGACCAGATAACATTTTTTAGGCTGTTGTAGGACACATAACAATGCAACATTGTTTTTAGATACTTTATCGTTCACAGTACTGCCACATTGAAAGTATGTATACTGCACAAAAGAGGTTTACCAATTTTACAGAGAGTAGATTATTATTTGTTTTTATTATTTTTAATTTCACACCTTGATATTCTGAAATATAATTTTCAACAAAGATACGTAGGCACACTCACCCCGGATCACGATGCCGATTGTTGATATTTATAATTTCGGTGTTGAAACTGTTGATATTATTTGACCGCAAGGTTTTCCCCTCGGTGCGTATTTGTCCGTTATGTTGGCACCAACGCTTTGTCGACCAGCTGGCGTCGACGTTAGTACCGCGACGCTCGAAGCACGTTGCGCACCCCTGACGAGAATGAAACTACCCCCGCCAATAATGTAACGTAATTTCATGTCGAAACTTTGAGACTGATGGAAGAGAGGTGAGAACCATGACGATAATTCACCCCCCACCCCCCGCTCTTCTGACGAGAGTGACGAGGGACGCCCCATTAGGCCCAACTCACTTATTTCCACAGCCGTGAATTTAACTTCAATTCTCTTGTAATGAAGGCCCACTGCCTGTACGTGTGCCATACCTTCTGCTGAGTAATTTCTACAAATTACATTACATTATTGCCAAACTGATTCCTTGGAAAAATAAAAACTTCGTTGCACGCAGTGATGGGATGAGTTTATATGCCATATAATTCCTGGAATAACTAAAGAAACTAACCTAAAATTTCTCAATTTGCAGTTGATCAATATGTCTATCAGAATTTGACTTTGGCATCTAAATCTCATCCCAAATCGTTGTTTATCTTAGTAAGACTTAGTTTGGATGGCCCTACCTTTGACCAAGAGCAAAAACTCGTTCAAAAGTTTGTAGTTTTTTCATGATGATTGTATTTTCTAACTAACGCTACTATAAAAAACTTGTATTCGAGTATACCGTGTCCGTGAGTTAGCCTGTCTGGGACGGGACTCTCGTCTGTGTGATTACTGATTAGTAAGCAAACAGTGCCACCGTTACCGCCTCGTCCCACTACCATGCGTAGCATACACACGCAGCCGCGGGTGCTCGCAGTAGAGGAGCCACTTGCCACGTACACCAGCGCCAGGCTTGTTGGGTATTTCTATTCCTCCGTATCGGTCTACAAACCGTGTAGGTAAATTGCGATCGACATAAATCTTTCCACGCGCTCACATTTGTGGCATGCGAGAATTCATAACTCAAGCTTTCTTATAGGTTAAGAGTTATTTATGTTGACGCGCATAGTGTGAGGTTTAGTTTTAGTGGTGATATAGATCGCCGACAACAATTTTTTTCTTGTCTAAGGCGAAACTATAGGCCTACTTTTATTCTGTCTTACTTTATTGTATTTGTGTAATGTAATAATTTTTATAGTATTGTATGCCTATGTAGCCTATATAGAACAATAACACATTTGTTGTAGTATTTTGATATTTTACTATTCGTCCCTAGGCCTATAATATACGAGTATTCGCATACATATTAAATGTTGAGAAGTATTATACTCAAGTAGGCCTACTAGTGTTTTCTGTAGGCTATTGATATTCTTAACGTAGCTACTTGCATGTATACATAGAAAATGTCGATGTAATGTGTCTAGTCTAAGTCAGTGTGCGACGGTGCGTACCAAACACATCTTAACTTTGAAACAAAGGAGCATTTTTATTTTTACATTTTCGCAGCGTTTGTTTTACTTGCCGATTACTTATTCAAATCGTTTGGTCATAATGCGTAGGCGACGTTGCTCCTTCTCGTAACGCAACTATTCGCTTTGGGTGAAACAATGGTGTAGATTCCTGCAAGCAACTTGCTCGATGTCTTCCTCGGAGCAAACTCGAACATCTTCCTGTGTCTCTTCTCGACTCCGGCGCCCACTCAATTTGTTCCTTGGATGTCGATAACAGAAGGCGAGAGCGAGGCGCAAACACACTGTCAACTTGTAATAGTATTTCGGTGGGTGGGGCCGACTGGTAATTATATAATCCTACTCTACGATGCACTCTGAATAGTAATTAGTGTGTAGGTTGGTCTCCTTTCAACGTTGGAAGTACTATTAGCAAACACTAGATGATCCTCCGCGCGACCGACAGTGTCAATAAACTGGCATTGACCCAAACAGAGACACTGTCCCTTTGACCCTGATGCCAGGAAAGGAAATACGTTTCAGAATGGGATTTGTAGTATACTTATTTTCATTGAGAAAAGGCCCAACGTGTATGTAGAAATATTAAATCCATCGTGGTTATCTTTATTCAGACGAAGTTGGAATGGTTTTATATTGGTGCACTGGAAATGTTTGCTTTCTATAGTCGGAAAAACGCCGGTCAAATTTATGCTGCTGCTGACCGATCTGTAGAATATGAAGGAATTTGTGGAGAAATTGATCATACTAAAATTTACAATTTATTTATTTTGTTTCTTGAAAAATGTGCGTGCGTAGCTCAGATCACGATAGAATGGGCTTTGAAGTACAATGGGATGCAATACCGAGAAAACACATATGTATTGTTGGAGATAGTCGAACTCTGCCCATTGTGGGCATGCTGTTCTTGATTGGGTGTAACGGCCCCCCATCCATCTCTCGTGAAATAAGGAACAAACTCCCTCGCGAATATCATTCAAAATGTCGGCCAGGCCAGTGCTACTATAACTATACTCGAGCTGGTGTGCAGAGCAGTGGCTGTTGAATAAAAGACTAGTTCTTGTCGCACTCATTGCTCGAGCTGGAGAATAGCCCGTCGTCACGTATTACCAAACGTCCATACACAAACGTGGCATTGCGCCAAACTCGAATGCATGGCGTGCGTATCTTAGGCCTGCGGCGGAATGATGAATAATGTTTCGGAGACTTCATGACTGTGGCTTTCTGCCATGGCCATCACGGTCGGCGATGTCGTTTGTCATCTGGCTCGATTGTTGCCTTCGCCCTGACTTGTGTGGTTTGTGCTGGAAACAATGGCCGCCGAGTTACGTCTGTGTCGGACGCATCATCTGGTCTTGTGCTGTGGAAAATATTTAAATAATAACTTACTCAGATGAAAAGAGGAGCCCTGATGAGATGTAATGGTGCATAGTTATATCGGCTCCAAGTTTTATACTTTGTAATCTATATTATTTGATCTAGCTACAATTGCTGTACGATTGTTTTACCTTGAAACTTGAACTAATGTTTGTTAGTTAAGTTTAGGGTATATTAATTAAGTTATATACTTCTCACGATACTGCTCTCATCTTTTAGGCACAAGAAGACATATATTACGTTACTCTTATCCTTTAGGCACAAGAAGACTTACCTATTACGATACTCGTGAATAAACATTCACAAAACGACCAATACCTTATGCAATGTAACTCTCCTTCATAACTAAGATTTCGATTTTTACGAACTCCAAAACACACTCACGTCAATCTTTGCCGAACTCTTTTTCGCAGCGTCAACAGTCATGAAACAAAATCGTGGTAAGCGATTTCGTTTAAAAATGACGCCCTAGGGGTTACACATTTTCTTAAATAGAGGGGGGAGGGTGCTACGGTGTCACTCGAGGTCAAGGGGGAGTCCCCAGCGACAAATCTTGAAGTTTGCTCCTACGTAGATGACAGCAGCTGTTGCGGGCGACCCCGACATCCTAGGGATCACATGTTTCCTCTGAATTTACCCGAATGTTTTTTTAGACTATTCTATTTCCACTTGTCAGTTGTCACTGACATCTCAGATTCAGATGTACGAAACTTTGCACAGTTGTCATGGAAACCGCTATATGATGACAAGGTCACACTCATACTAAGCTCAAACTAATAAAAAGTAATTGACAAAGAAATAAATTGATTCTGGGAGTATTACATTATTGTTGGCTGTTCAAGTATTATCCTTGTACGATTACTATGCAAATGCAATCTGGTTGTTGGGATGAGTTCTACAAATTTGTTCAGTTCAGTATGCTCTCTTACATTATTGCCAAATTAAACTAAAGTACCTACAATGCATTTCTTCTTTAGGCTCTATCAGACAATTAATGTTGACAAAAAGTGTACATGAATTTTGAATCTTAATTTTTAAACTAACGAGACTGAACTAACTAACATATGTGTTTTATAATCTACCGCTGATAGATATCCGTGTCATCGCGAATTAGTATAGACATACGTTACACAAGGCTACATAGACAACTTTCCTAACCACACTTATTTTAACAATGGGTAGTCGTATACCCCACGCTGAAACAACAGTTTCTCAAACGAGGTGAGTGTGACCACAGCAAACGAATTATCACAGACGGAATTAAGGCTCGGTTTTCCTGGAAGTGAATGTCAGATATTCTTTAAAACAAGTCGTGCTATCTGAAAACTTTGCGAATAAATTAACTTGCGGTGTCTGTACATAGGCAAGAGTTTTATTCCAGTAATTGCATGCATAATGTATCCAGTATAATAACTCCCCAGTTTTTTTCTCTCTCTACGGCTATGCCTACTGTTATTCGTGTATTGCCGAAACAGACGGGGGTGAAAATTAAAATAGCACATCAGTAACAATAACAATGACAATGTGATGTCTAGCCGCGTCACAATATTGACGTATAGTCTATATACATACGCATCGCATGTTAGGTCAGTCAGTTTATGTAGTAGGGAACATTATTGTTATTCCGTTGCAACTTGGTTGGTTTCTATAGCGGATTTCACGCGCACGAGAGAGAAGATAAATATTGTGGCATCGATTTCGTTCTTACCGTTAACTTTTTCAATTTCCAACTTACGACACCATGTCATCCATTAATGGCCATTGGCCACCTTACTCTTGACTATAGTCTTGATGGGTCGAGTGTTGGAAACGTGATCGAGTCAACGTCAGTAGTCGGGACTGCTGCACTGAAATGAAAATGTATATTTAAAATGCAAAATGTTGTATATAACGTCGGGAACAGCATGTTCGTGTGCCTTGACGAGCCGCCCCCGACGTCGTTTATACCTCCCCCTGCATGCTCCGGCAACCAGCACAAGACAGTCACGTCCCTATGCGTGATTGTTGCGTCATATTAAGGGGATTACCGTGTTCCCGTACAGCTAGCTGTGTACTATGCTAATAAGGTAGGCCAATTAAGGAGATACGGGTTCACGCAAATGGCTAATTGTTGATAGAAAACTTGCTACGTCTCAATCAAACATTGTTGGAGGATTCAGTCTCAAGGGACCGTACAACCCGCAGCGTCGTTATATTGAACGGAAGAGATGCTCAAGGGTAGACTTAATCGTTAAACTGCTTGCTCTTTGGATCGTGTATATGGTGTATTCTTTCCGTAATTAATGGCTGTTGAAATTAAAACGCATGCGTTGAAAGTTGATGGTTAAAAGTTATTTAATTAGTTGTGTAAGTTAAAGGTTATCCATACAAACAATTAATTTCGAAAAACGTTGAAGTCTATTAAGTCGAGCGAGTTGTTCCCCCCTCCCCTCCCCTCCGCCGCGACGCTATACGTCTTCCACGAGAGCGACGTCGCCGTCGTAGCGCGAGATGGAGGCGATGAGTTAATAGCATGTCATTTTCCTCCAAGTCAAATATCAAGTTATCTCCTGACTCCCTCGCCCCCGCCCCCGCCCTCGAGGGGGTTCGCATTTTGCAGATTCAACACATTTCCTCGTCCCCGAAACGTTGTTAAACCGCAACATTGATGACATCACTTCGAACTGAATGCAAATGTCTCTCGAGTCGTCATCCCCATAAAATAAATTACGTGAAATCTGACCGCGGTGCAGCTTAAGATAAGGGTGGCGGTGACTCCCTCGTTTTATGGCCGCCCTGACATTCGACTGATTGCTTCGAGGACATTGTGACGTCACAGGACTTAGTCTGGTCACATTACGTGTATAATTCAACGCATAAATGTCGCACTACTCGTTAAGGCAACACAATCTGTCTATCTATACACTAATATTCTCAATGCTATAGCACGGAAGTAAAATAACATTAACATAATGAATTTAAACAACCGTAACCTGGCTGCAGTATACAACTTTAAAAATATGGTGAGTGGGCCTACTCGGATGTTCGTATGGTCACCAAGATGGTCATCAGATAGTATAATAACCATCATCTCCACGAAAAACGAAGACATTGAAGAGCAATAAACATTCTAACTTCGAGTTTCATTCGCTGAACATTGGGTTGTGTAAGATGCACTTGTTTCTTACCAGCATTTTTCTTTCGTTTTCGATTACGTCCCAATAAAAATTGCACAAATCTCACATGTTTTTTCGTGTGTGAGAGAAACTACAAGCGTACCTTCCAAAAATCTACGTTTCCTCTTTATCTATTGTACCTCGGACCAGTGCTTAATTTGTAATGGAGCGCGGGTACACGCAGTGTACCCACCTATTTTTGTGGGTATACGCAGTGTACCCACCTTTTTTCATGAATTATTAGGAACGCAACACTCACATTGTGGCTAATATAAAAAACAAAAATAATTTATATAATTATTTTACACCCACATGCTCATATTTCAAATTTACTTGAATACATTTATAACTGTAAATAAACTTAGTACACTCAGCCCTCACTTTTGAAGAGTAATGACCAACAATTTCGACAATTTCCCATTATTGTTGGACGTGATCACGAACGTAATGATATGCATATTCAATGGTTGTGACATGGTCGATCTCGTCACTACTCAAATTCTTTTTTTTTATAGTTTTATAGTTATTACTGTACAAAAAAGCCATTAATTTGGTATTGTATTCAGCCCACTTATTTTTCTAGAACGTACCAAACACACTCTAAAAACCTGATTTTCAAAATTTTCGCCTGCGGCGCTGTAGTTGGGGGGCAAGCCCCCAAACCCCCCGTACTGGTCCCCTTAAATGATTCTCCCGGTTTTTTAGCGTGTACCCACCTTTTCCCTTTACAAATTAACCACTACCTCGGACCCAGGCAAACTATCCGGCCGAACATAATAGTTTTACTTTGTAGTGTTGACCCTTCTTTGTGCAATATTTTCCTCTATGTCGTCGCATCTCGGCAGTATTTTTGACAGCGCGATCTTCTCCTGCAACTAATCCGTTTAACTCACCAAAAGTTAATTAATATCCGCAAAGCCTTCCGGGAATAAGTAAAGCTTTGATAAAAAATTCAAGATGGCGTTTTACTGATTAGATGTATAATCTGAAAGCTTTACCAGTGGTCCATGGGTAGCTATGATACAAAACTCGTTCTTGAAACCCTAAAACTACAATCGCTTCTTGGCTAACTATGGTGCAAAACTCTTTCTTCACGCGCGTATTGAACAGAGGGTGTTCTTAGAGTTAAACACGGGCTCGGGGCACGGGCACGGGGATACTATTGCAGTAGTGTGTTTTGTGCGAGGTCTGAGTGACTAATTGTTAATTAAGTTTAAGTGTTATAATAAGGAAAAATGTATTTTAGTACAACAAAATACAAACAAACAAAAAAATACCTCTTTTGTCTGTAGTACACTCTTTATCGTATGTCGAGGTTGTGACGTTTTATGGTGCGCAATTTACTCGATTTTAAATAAGCAAGTTTGCAAATCTCGAAGTTAAACTTTATCAACCTTTATTATCAAGGTTTGTTCGTTCGTTCCAATATTATTATTATTAATAATATGAATAACTAATTATTCATATAAATATTAATTATTTATAGTACCGTAATAGTAATATTATTAATGAGCGTAGCGAGCGTTAGCGAGCGAAGCGAAGATTCATTTCACTACACTGAGAAAAAATTCGGAATGTTTTTTTTTTTTTCTTTTTTTTTTTTTTTTTTCCTTTTTTTTTTTTTTTGTATTTTGTGTGTTTGTTAACACGATTCCGGCTAAACCGATACTCAATTGCGATGAAATTTTATGGAGGCCTTCGAAATCTCTGAACTTAGAACTGCCACGTTTTTGAGCGCAATCGGGAAATTTTTTCTTATAAAAAACGCAATTTTACGATTTTTTTCGATTTTTTAAAAATTTCTTCGACTTATAACACCTACACGCTTTATCGATTGTAATGATTTTTTCACAGAACCTTAATTTTATGAATTATGATATTCGTGTGAAATTTGAGCGTAATCGAAAAATTATTTCTCATGAAAATCGAAATTTTACGGGTTTTTCTTTTTTAAAACAATTCTCTGACTTTTACCACCTACATGCTTTATCCTATTGTAATGATTTTTTCACAGAACCCTAATTTCCATCAATTTATATACTCGTGTTAAATTGAGCGCAATCGAATAATTATTTCTTATGAAAATTGCAATTTTACGATTTTTTTTTTTTTAAATTACGATTTATTAAAAAAATAAGTTAATTTTTTATTTTATTTATTTAATTTAAAAAAATCTTCGACTAAGCAATATTATTTTTTCACAGAACAACAGAAAATCCGCGTTACACATGGCAGCTCAATGCACCAATTACGCTCATTCCAACAACGCGCGGGACTTAAGCGTTTCCTAGTTAATTACCATGATCATCTTATTCTTCACTATAGCCCCGCGGCAAATCATACCAGTAAGAAAAACTTGTGACTGATAGACTTTTCATATCGTTTTGAATTTTGATGTTCACCAGCAAAATATGTACTGGCAACAAGGAATGAAACTATATCCGTTATATTAAGAGACAAATGGAGGTTTCACTATTATTTTTATTCGTTACAAGGGTCAAATTTAATTTTAAAATAGTATGTATAAGCTTAGTTTTAATTTGAAGACTGTTGTAAAGCAGTCAAAATATTACTCGTTTTTTTTAAGTTTAATAAAATTATAACACAGTAGTGAAACGCACCATTATTTATCATTTTGGTCTAATAGTAAAATATGTTCTAGTTTTAGATTAAACAACATATATATATATATGCTCTGTCCGCAATGTTGTTGGCTGCTTCTGCTAACCGAGTGCTTCTGTTACAGGATGGAAACTACACCGTGGAGAAACAGTACGAGGGGCGAGGTCTGTGTCCGTACGACCCGGATCACAACAGCACGGGCGTCTACAGCGGTAAGTCAAGACTTTGGCTTTAGAAATACGACATTATTTTATATATATTTATATATAAATGTAATTATATGTTATCTGTAATATATATAAATGATCTGCTTCACTGATCTAAGACGTCACATTTAAAAAGCAAAACAACGAGTATGTGGAACGTGTTTGTCATACTTGATATTTCCATGTATTTTCCAGATGGGCTAGATGCTGCATACTTCCTTGCCAAATATTGAGCCATTTCGCGAGGAAAGTTGTAATTTAGAGAATACGTCGTGAAAGCTAACAATGTTACGTTGAATAGATGAGGTACCATTCCCGTTCCACTAAGAATAATTTCAACAGTGCAACGACTCGCTGTTAATTTGTTTCAAAATCGGATTTTGGATGTTGCTTTCCAGAGTAATAACTATTTTTAGACAAGACAAGAAAACAATTATTGTGAGTCCGTTTTCCCAATGAAGGTTGTTTTCCAACTTCAGTTTGGTTTTATTTTTATTCAACCTTACAAGCATATTAGCTAATAGTACAATCATATAGATTTAATTTGGCAAATAAAAATATATCAATTCAGTTCTCTATTTCTTAACATTATAAATAAATATAAATATTTATCAATGTAGCTGAATTATTAGTGCTTTGCACTAGGTGTCAGCAATAGTAAAAAATGCGCTAATTTAACACTCGTCATGCACTCACCCCACAAAGAAGGATGTATATAATTCAGTAGGAGCTGACACAGTTAAATTACATAGGCTACTGATGGTGTATTGATGGCGGATTGCACCTTCAATCTGTTTCAATTATCGACCGTTGAGGAGTTTAATGCTTGAATTAAATATATTTGGTATTGTATTGTTGTAGACGGTCAGCTGTACACAGCAACAGTGGCGGACTTCTCGGGCACAGATCCGCTTATTTACCGTAACCCTCTGCGAACAGAGCGCTCGGATCTCAAACAACTAAACGGTAAGAACAAAGTTTTGTATTTCTGTGTTTTCTGTTATTCTTAATTATAACTGAATCATGTAAATGTAACGCACGAAAAATACCAGTTACAGTAAATGCTAAAACAAAAATGTAACAAATTCATCAACAAGAAAAATTATACATTGTTACAATTAAAATTTTATTTGCATATATTTTGGTAAAACAAATTCTGCCTATATTATAATGTAGTGAAACCAAATGTAAATTATCATGGCAATGTGCAGTACTAAGTGTTCCTCTTTTTTAAGCCATTGTCAATTGTCATAATCTATATTGTAAACTTCCCTAATCTTTTACCTTTCAATCTAGGAAACAAGCAAATACTGTTAACAGAACATTTTAATTTTATCTCTTGTGTAACCTAATGATTGACTGGATCAATCATTTCCATTCTTACAATGCAGACCTCATTTAAAAACATTATTCTTTGAATTTAGCACCCAACTTCGTGAGCTCAATGGCCTATGACGACTTCATCTTCTTCTTCTTCCGAGAGACGGCTGTTGAATACATAAACTGTGGCAAGGTGAGTCTGCTGCCATATTTACAACCTAGTTTCATAGTACCACCACAATAACATCAACACTATCACAACTGTGAAAGGAGGTATTAGGTGGAGTGTGTATTATGTGCTTGACATTTTTCGCTTCCTCAACACTCCCACATTTCACCCACGATCATCTGTAGTTCATATTACCACTCTCTAATATTGATCAGTAACACAATGTACATCTCTTATTCAATATTATAAAAATGTTTTTTACAAAGAGAACTATTAAGTTCATACTTTATAGAAAGTTATCATTTGCAGAACATTTGTTGCATTGATATGTATGCTTATTTAAAAATAACATTTGTACAGATCACTTTATTGTTTTGTATACGTATTTATTTATTTATTTATTTATTTATTTATTTATGATAGGACCCAACGCAGAGTTGGACGTGGCAACAGATAATGATGGTTACTTGATGAATTATAATTGCTTGATACTTGATTCAAAATTAATTTCTTCAAAACTTTGGGTTAAAAAGTGATAAGTACATCATTATCAAAGGCCATAAGATTTTAATATGCATGGCTGAGTTACTCAGTAAATTGAGACACACACAACTAATTACACCTATCACTTGTGTTATCTGATTAATGGGTTGTAACTCAACTGAGATATAACAGTTTTCATACGATGGTAATCGTATTATGAATTAAGTGGCTCGATTCGGACTGGCATTTTTTCTGAATTGTCAAAATATATACTTTTGTAGCAAAATTTAGTAAAGGCTTTGAACTGCATTTGTCTATTTTCAAATATGCTACCAAGTCAAATAAAATCTTTGAAACTGCTATTTTAGAAATCAACTATTTATTTCACATTTTTCTGATCCGGTACATGGCCAATATCGCCACCTCAAAATAATTTTAAACTTCAATTCGCCAGGGCACACCATTCAACGTAGGGTGTTGTGCTTTTGTGACATTAATTTTCAACTGGTTTTCTATAGGCTGACTAAGAGAAAAAAGATTTTTTAAACAATTGCCTTCCTTGGGAATTTTTTTGTTTGGCGATATTTTGTACCGCCAAACAAAAAAATTCGCAGGAACGACAATTGTTTAAAAAAATATTTTTGCTCTCAGTCAGCCTATAGAAAACCAGTTAAAAATTAATGTCACAAAAGCACAACACCCTACGTTGAATGGTGTGCCCTGGCGAATTGAAGTTTGAAATTATTTTGAGGTGGCAATATTGACCGTGTACCGGATCAGAAAAATTTGAAAAAAATAGTTTTGATTTTCTAAAATAGCCAGGTTTCAAAGCCATTCACTATATTTTGACTTGGTAGCATATTTTGGAAAATAGAAAAACGCGGTCGAATAGCCTTAACTTTTAATAAAAAATATCAAAATTAAACTATAATCTTGTTTGTACTTTCTCGTCTACACTTCACAATAAATGTTGTTTGATTGTTACAGACTGTGTACTCGCGAGTAGCTAGGGTGTGCAAGCACGACAAGGGTGGACCCCACCAGTTCGGAGATCGCTGGACGTCGTTCTTGAAGTCTCGACTCAACTGTTCCGTCCCTGGAGACTACCCCTTCTACTTCAACGAAATACGTGAGTAGTTTATCACATTCCACTGCCATTTTCTTTTCCATTTTGTCAGTAATTTCTCTCTTTTGTATGCTTGCAATTCACATCATCTTTCACTATAGAATTTATATACCGGCAATCATATTATTATTAGTTTGCTCACAGATAACTCAGTCATTACACTTGTTTTTTGTTTCTTTTCACACCATTATTTTATTGTACCTGTACTTGTTATTGTAGATTCTACTCATCATAAAGAATAAATAGGCAAATACACATTTTACACTAACAAAATACATAAGTGAAGAATTTTACATGCCGACTTACCTTTTCATGTAGGTCATGGCTTTCTTATTATATTACTACCGTATATTGTTATAATATGTCTATCTTAATTTGTTTTTAATTCTTTACAGAGTCCACAAGTGAGATTATTGAAGGCACATATGGCTCTAACACAGAGAAGCTAATCTATGCTGTTTTCACAACGCCTGTCAACTCGATTGGAGGTTCGGCTGTTTGTGCATTCAGTATGAGATCAGTGCTTGAGTCATTTGAGGGGCCATTCAAAGAACAGGTTGGTTGTTTTACTTTGTCATAAATAAACTTATTAGATATTATTTAACGCCTGTTACACTAGGAAGTTAGAAAAGTAAAAGAGAAAAAGTGAAGAGAAAAAGAACTTTTCGATGCCGTCACACAGGACACTTCTGAACGAAAAGAAAAAGTGTGCGCGTGGCGCTACCTCTCGGCCATCCTGCAATACTATCGCGCGCTGTTGCGGCAAGAGTGTGTACTAAGGTACGACGATGTTTTCTTGTGGTTTTCTTCCATTTGCAAACGAATCCACCGCCGCGTTTATGTTCATATCTCCGGGAAAGGCAGAGGGTCGACTTTATACCTGTCGACTTATTCCCAAAGTTGTAGTCCATGGCAACATTACCAACCAATCACGATCAACTCTTCAAGGTCTTTTTACTTTTCACTCTCCTCTTGTCGAGCAGAGTTCGACAAGTTGAAAAACTTTTCACTTTTTACTTTCCGACTTCCCAGTGTGACAGCAACAGGAAAAGTCCCATAAGCTACATGCTAACTCTACTTCTAAAAAGTTACTTTTTCTCTTCACTTTTTCTCTTTTACTTTTCCAACTTCCTAGTGTAACAGGCCCTTTAGGGAAGTAACTTTGAGAGTCAAGAATGGTTTTAATATAAGGGACCTACTTTATTTTATGAACATTTTTATAACATCACATATTTTACTGAACACCCAGAAATAAACTTAACTAATATAACCCGTTTTAAAATTAAATGCGTTGTAGGGGTATATAGACCTAGACCTAGCATATCATTTGTTTTCTTCAGTTTGAATTGATACATATTTAATTTGTTCTTAATTGTGTCACAGGAGACGATGAATTCAAATTGGTTGGCTGTGCCAAGCCTGAAGGTCCCCGAGCCGAGACCGGGTCAATGTGTCAACGATAGTCGAACTCTCCCGGACGTATCCGTCAACTTCGTCAAGTCTCACACGCTAATGGACGAGGCAGTGCCCGCCTATTTCAGTCGGCCATTACTTGTGAGGATAAGTCTGCAGTACAGGTTCACCAAGATCGCAGTTGATCAACAGGTGAAAACAACCGATGGGAAAATGTACGATGTCCTCTTCATTGGAACAGGTAAATAAACATACATAAAAATTAGTTCAGTTAGTAAATCAACGGTGGAACTAAAACTGACAAGAGATGAATTTGTTGTTGAGAACTTGATAGGCACATAAAATTGACCAGGAATTCAAAGAGGATGATGGAAGTTGTTTTAGTTAGCTGATAAAAGTACCGTATTATCGTGAATGTAAGCCTACCCTTTTTTCATTATTTTAAGTCTCAAAGTCCCTTGCCAGATAATATTTGCATGCTTTTGTATATGTTTTTTAATATTTCAACAAGAAAAGTTAGGGGGTCCCCTTATATTCATGGTCGGTCTATATTCGACACAATACGGTACTTAAGTCTACAAAATTCCTAGGTTATGTTTCGCCTTCAATATAGAATTTTTTATTGAATATTGAAGTGGTTTTAAATTTAGGAAATACTTTTTGATAGGGAATGATTTATTTATAATTTGACATTATTTATGTTTATTCAACATTTTTTACTGAGTGTGGAGTGTTCTGACCACTTTTGTACAATACGTATTGTTATAAAATCAATCTTTAAACATCTCTTTACCGTGGTTACTATTATATTTATAGTATAATATTACAATACAGTAATACACATTTCTGTTTCCCATAGATGACGGTAAAGTAATCAAGGCCTTGAATGCCGCTTCATTCCATGCCGATGATACGGTGAATAGCGTAGTGATCGAAGAGCTGCAAGTGTTGCCGCTCAGTGTCCCCGTAAAGAACCTCTATGTGGTGAGGATAAGCGGTGAGGAGAGCAAGCTTGTCATTGTCTCGGATGACGAGATCCAGTCAATTAGGCTCCAGCGCTGCAACACCAATAAGGTAACAGGAAACTAAATTAAGTAGTTGATTGGACAAATCTACCTGCTCTTCTTAAATGCATTAGTTAATTGCAACGCAATATTTTCTTTTACGGATTTATAATTTTCAATCAAATAAGTTGATATACTATTTACTAGGAAGCTTCGCAAACGCTTTTTCAGGCGCGTTATTGGATGAGCGTAATTGGTGCATTGAGCTGCCATGTGTTATGCGGATTTTTTGTTGTTCTGTGAAAAAATCATCACTAAGTCATTTAAAAAAAAAAAAATGAAATTGAATTAAATAAAAAATTAACTTAAATTTTTAATTAATCGTAATTTTAAAAAAATAAAAAAATCGAAAAATTGCAATTTTCATAAGAATTAATTATTCGATTTCTCTCAAATTTGACACTAATATATTAATTCATAAAATTAAGGTTCTGTAAAAAAATCATTACAATAGGATAAAGCATGTCGGTGTTATAAGTCAAAGAACTGTTATAAAAAAAAAGTAAAATTTTGATATTCATGAGAAATAATTTTTCGATTGCGCACAAATTTCACACGAATATCTTAATTCATAAAATTAAGGTTCTGTGAAAAAATCATTGAAATCGGATAAAGCATATAGGTGTTGTAAGTCAAAGAAATTTTTTTTAAATCGAAAACAATCGTAAAATTGTGATTTTTATGAGAAACAATTTTCCGATTGCGCTCAAACACTTGGCAGTTCTAAGTTCAGAGATTTCGAAGGCCTCCATAAAATGTCATCGCAATCGGAGTATCGGTTTAGCCGGAATCGTGTTAACAGACAGACAAAAATACAAAAAGAAAGAAAGAAAGAAAAAAAAATCCGGATTTTTTTCTCCAGTGTAGTGAAATGGAATCTTCGCTTTGCTTGCTACACTCATCCAACAATACAAACCTTTAAAAAATGTACAATAATTGTCCTGTTAATATTGTTGTACAATAATGCAAGTTAAAATTTACTTGCAATAATAACACATACAGATAACTTCAAATAATTATAATATTATTAGTTCAAATATAAATGCTGCAAAATATAATACGTGAATGCATTCGTAAACTAGGAAGCTTCGCAAACGCTTTTTCAGGCGCATTGTTGGATGAGCGTAATTTAAAAAAAATGAAAAATAGCGTAAAATAGAGATTTTCATGAGAAATAATTTTTCGATTACGCTCAAATTTCACACTAATATATTAATTCATAAAATTAAGGTTCTGTAAAAAAATCATCACAATCGGATAAAACATGTAGGTGTTATAAGCCAAAGAAATTTAAAAAATCGAAAACAATCGTAAAATTGCGATTTTCATGAGAAATATTTTTTCGATTACGCTCAAATTTTACACGAATATATCAATTCATAAAATAAAGGTTCTGTGAAAAAATTATTACAATTGGACAAGGCATGTAGGTGTTATAAGTCGAAGAAATTTTTAAAAAATCGAAAAAAATCGTAAAATTGCGATTTTCATGAGAAATAATTTTTTGATTGCGCTCAAAAACGTGGCAGTTCTAAGTTCAGAGATTTCGAAGGCCTCCACAAAATTTATCGCAATCGGAGTATCGGTTTAGCCGGAATCGTGTTAACAGACAGACAAAAATACAAAAAAAAAATCCGTTTTTTTTTCTCCAATGTAGTGAAATGGAATCTTCGCTTCGCTTGCTACGCTCATCCAATAATCATGTTCTAAAAAAATATTAAAATAATAAATTAAAAAGATGGCTCAGTTCATCAAAAATACTCATACATCAACAAGGTTGTAAATAAATAAATAATAAATTGTATTTAGAGTCACCCACTCAGTTATATAACTGATTTTCAGTGGGGGACAGTAAATCAAAGCGGCCAAGCCAACCCTGTAGGCCCCGACGCAATCAACGAGTGAGCGATAACCAACCAAAGATCGATATTTTTAATAGGAAATATAGCAATCGGTGGTATGGACAGTGCGAACACCCGCGAATCAACGCCAGAATCAACAAGGCCGATTTAGAACAACTCTGAATTTATTATGTGCTTCGTTGCTAGGACGGCTCCAAAATCACCGTTTACAAACTCCTAAGACAAGAACTGATGGACTTAAGTCCAAATCAGAAGTTAAAAAACTTCTGACTTTGGCGGAAATCGAACCCTGGACCTTCTGCATTGGAAGCAGATACGCTAACCACAAGACCAACGAGCCACACGTTAGGTTATAAAAAGCCTTGGCAAAGCAGCCTACTTTAAATGGTGCAACATACTTTATTTTCCATAAATCACCAGTACATTAGTAACTTTGTAGATTAACTGCCATATTCATAACCCTAATGCAAAACACTCCCAACTTCTTCTAGGTAACAAGTTGTCGCGAGTGCGTAGCCCTCCAAGACCCATACTGCGCATGGGACAGCGCGGAAAGCCGCTGTGCGAGCGTCGGGTCGCCAAGTTGGAGCGCGGGAAACAAGAGATATGTACAGAATGTCGCCAGAGGAGAACACCCAGCGTGTGCCCGAGCTCAGAACGGTAAGAGCGTTCATTTTCTTGTCACACCTTACATTGGCTTGGAATACTTTACCGGTTCATTGTCAATGTGAGAGGTTGTTCTAATAATTGTTCCATTAGTGGAGTGGTTTCTCCATGTACACAATTTTTGTAACGAGGAACAGATTCAAGTACTAATTACAATAACTTGTTAAAACATAGTATTATTATAATATACCTACTACAATATTGTTAGCCTGTACCAAAACAGTTTCAAGATTGAGCTAGTACATATTTTCAATTTAATGAAGACTTTGATGTAACTGATTTTGATTTTTCGAATACCATACCAGCAACAAGCTGCACTGCTAGGGAAAAATAATTTTTAAATTAAACTAAACATACACAAATTCTCATATTATTATTATTATTATTATTATTATAATTATTATTATTATTATTATTATTATTTTAATACTAATTTTGAATATTTGAGCTCATTCATATCAACTTTCTTATTTTCCACTACAACTGAACATTTTCTTTCAACATAGGATTTTGTACAGCGCAGTTGCACACCCAGTCATTTTCACTCGTATTTTATGCTATTACTATAGCTCATTTGTGACATGCCACCACTATCAATTTGAATTAAATTTATTACACCTAAGTTTTTTCTATAGATATTGCTATTAATTTTATTGCACATTGCTATTTTAACTTTTGATTGGGTTTGAGAAATAAACAATAACAATCACCAGTCACAACATAATACTATACTTGTACACATTTGCTCTCGTATTGACAATGAACAATGTGCGCGTGGTTAACTTTGATTGGCTGAGCATGCACATATTAGACAGCTCATATTTTATTGACAGTTGAACATTACTAGTGTAATTGCATCAATAGAAGTACTGTAGAGGCTAGTAAGTTACAAAGCTTCTCCCGCTTTCCCTTTCAGGCCCTATCGTACAACCGGTCCCGAGTCAAGAGGCGGCAAAAGAAACTGGTGAGTAGACGTTGCTTTGGCACCAATTCAGTAGGAAATAAATGCTGCAATTTAATTTAATGTTGAATGTAAAATAATACTATAATTATTATTTATGAATACTATTAGTGATTTACCCTAATATGATGACTTTAAATCAAGTGCTGTGAGGCAGGCATCAAGTAGTTCAGTACTGATATTATATAGTATGAATAAAAACATATACATATTTTCCTTCAACAATTTTGGTCCAATTAAGGAAATAAGGACTATAAAAGAAAGCTTCAAAATTTAGAATATTTTAAACAGAAACTTAAAATATAATGCATTAATGCCTGAGGTATAAAATTGTGTCGGATATCAGTAAAATGTTTCCGTGTTTGCTCTGAGGCATGCTTAGCTACCACTAGTGCATTGATTTATTTTTATTTTGCATTAGCACTACCTCTATTATTTTTTGTATTTTCACATACATATCAATGTAAGTTATAATTATGTATTACATAACTTGCTTAGGTACTCTTAGTGAATGTGTAGCCTGTTGCTGCGGTCCAATTGCCTGCTCATTGTGTGTGTTGTTCAAAACGCATGCTTGTTTTACAAGTTGATTATTAGTATTACACTATTTGTATGTACTGTATACAAATGCACTACTAAGCATTCACCAACTTTTTTCATATTTATGTAAACAAGGTAAAGTGTGTCTACCTGTACCACTTCACATCTGCTTGCTGTATGTGAACAATTTCAGTATATGTTCATTCTAAGTGCCTAAATAGTAACTACACACCGTAATTATCAGATCTTTAAAAAACTCAAGTACTGTGCAGGTGCTAGTTTAGATGCAACCACAGTAACAATACAATAGATAATTTATACAGTATAACATTGTGCATAACTAATTTGATGAGACTTTCAGTAGAATTGTACAGGGAGAAAATTAGAGGGATATATATATATATATATATATAAGATTAGATACATTATCTTTGAACACTTTCCCCACATTTTAAGGGTGACATTAAACTTGCTAGATGAATGAAATCAATTTCTGATGGGTTTGAATTTAATTAAACTCATTTGGTGGAGGTGCCGGCTCCAAATTTCAGTCTTTTTTTACCATGGAATTGCACAATGAGAAATTTATTGCTATTAGCAAAACTTGCTCAGTACTTGGAATTGAGATCTGTTAAATTACGGAGGCATTTATGTTGGGCAGTGCATCAGATTGCAGGATGCTGTAACCACTTGAGAATATTGGTATGTACTAGATATTTTTATTGATACCTTTTCCTAATAAAGATCCTTTTTAAATTTCTTGGCAATGAGTGATAAACCATTTGCCAAATATTTATCTGTAATAACAACCAATAAAGGAATGTACTGATAAGTTTCGAGCAGAGTTACAAGTTGGACCGCAGCCAGTTTGTTGAATGTATTCGTTGTCTCGTG
This sequence comes from Sweltsa coloradensis, assembly GCA_024449915.1. Lineage (NCBI taxonomy): Eukaryota > Metazoa > Arthropoda > Insecta > Plecoptera > Chloroperlidae > Sweltsa > Sweltsa coloradensis. The sequence goes on from JAMZAV010000057.1 coordinate 850,910, forward strand.
GAGTGGCGCTAATGTTTGTGGTTGATTCGTCAGAGCCTGTAGAGGTCGAAGCCATGACTTGTCCCCCGTGCGCTGTCTGTTCGTGCCCCAGCGCACTGCCTGCTCAAACCACGATCGAAGCCGTGGCAAGCTACACCGGTCAGTTCTCAAAACAAATACCACAAAAACGCAAACTAACCTTCTAAATAGCTTGCTAGGTGAACAGATCAAGAATTTAATTTTCGGGGAAATATCTTTCGTTGAACCCTCATCACAACTAATGAAATCCACCTCCAAACTGCTATATCTTTTTCAAAATGTAGAGCAAAGTAAGGTGTCCTTTAAAATTTGGTGATCGTAAGCATCACTTCCATGTCCCACATTTCTTCCACCCTATTATCTCGACCTCGAATTCGAGGAAAAATAACGACGTTCACAAGGTCACATCCCTCTCTGCCGTCCTGTTTGCCTAATCCTACTCCTTGTCCAGTAGTTACCAACTTACTAACAGTAACACTCACATTTCCACTTGAACGATCACATTCTTACCACTGCATGTGTGTTTCAATGTTCACTGTAGTACATGCATGCTATTGAATGCTTTAAGATCACATCTGAGTGATATTTTTAGCTTCTAGCACAGGAGAAAGGTGAATGGTCAAACTGTGGTATAACTTACTTTATTCTTAATCTATTTCACTATCCCTCAGTATGGTATGTATGTAGCTCTTACATGCACTTATTCAGTTACTAACAAATTTGAACTTCATATCACCCAATAATATCTCGATGCACCATCTTCTTTAATGGGTTATGGTGTGAATTCTAACAAAACGGGACTAATAAACTTCTTGACATTAAAAGAATCCTTATCCATATTTTTGATTGTGTCATCATTGATAACATAATGAAATGAATACAATTTTTTTTTTATGGGGCAGAAATTTTAGGTAATTAAATAATTCACAATTAAAGTACTTTTATTTGCAGTTACACAAATTATAAAATAAATTCTCAAGATTAAACCTTGGCTTATTAAGCTTTCAATGAGATCAGAAACTATATGTGTCAATCATAGCCTAAAGGAAAAGATCGCCAACGGCCTTGCCGTGTTGAATACACCGGTTTTCGATAGATCACTGAAGTTAAGCAACAACGGGCTTGGTCGATACTTGAGTGGGTGACCACTTGGGAACACCACAAGCTGTTGGCAAAGGGGGTTAAGCAGATCGCACAAGTCTGCCCCCGATTGAAAACAATACTTGCATTTTCACCCTTAGCTGCTCTGCGGAGAACAATGTTCATAACATGTTTCTAAACATTAAAAAAAAATCATGTTTATAAAATTAATATAAACATTTGATACAATATCGTACACATTTTAAACAATAATTGCTTGTAACTAAATGGACACAATTGAGGATATGTTTGGGAACAATACTTCTACCTAATTAATACTCTTTCTATATCTTCTTTTGTAAGACAATTTTTTGTATAATGTCACTTTAATCTGAATCAAGTAAAGCCTTTCAACTCACATTGTTCATGTTTCTTGTACCGTGTGTTAACCTGCGGCCTGTTTGACCTTGGCAGGGGCTCCCGTTTATCCCAACCATCAGGGAGGGAATTTCGATCCTGACATTGACAACAATGAGATTGTTATTGAGGTGGACGAAAGCAACGTGATCCCTAACACGCTTGCGGAGATGAATCGCCCAGGTAAGCGACCACTCTGCGAACAACGTTAGCGTACATTCCAACAATATCTGAATGGCTCCATTCGCTAATAGTGTCATGTGCTGATTGCTTTTATAGCATCTAGAGACGTGTGTTTTTAATATTTGAGGGCACGAGCGGCATGTACAAACTCTCATTTCTAATAATTGTAAATCAGTATTTTAAGTATCCAGGTAAATTAATGTAAATGTTTTATCAACACCATACTTACGTGATTGCAAGCATACCTCTTTTGACACATTAATGCAGTTCAAAAAGATACATCAGCTTGGAATCGATGGCAAGCTTGTGGGTATTTAAATACTATACGTTTTTGTTAGGTAAGCTTTTAATCAAGGGTCAGCTAGCATTTGGTAGCGGCATGAAATCATGTAAATATGGTAATTATCATATTGTATTTATTATTCATTATAGTAATAGCCATTATCGTATTAAATAAGGTTTGTAGCTGAAATGGGATGAGGACTTCAGGAGTATACATCACTTCTTAAAACATAAAATCAAAATTAAGATTACATAACTGTACCTACGGAATGTAGTACAATGTGGTGATTTGAATCTAGTCTATTTTATACAATCCCACCAAATTTTACATGAAATAAAAGTGCTTACCGTCGATATTGTACAACCATCTACCCACACTTCTTCCGGAATCTCACATTTTTGTTTAACATATAATTTGTATGGTGTGAACAGAAAGTAAACAATTTCCATACTATTACTCTTTTATGTTCAAGTCTCATAATATGAAGCGTCTCATTTAAAGTCGATCAATGAAATGAATGCAGGTCATTGGGTCAAGGGTTAAAATAACAATTTGTTTAAAATAAAATAAAGTTAATAAAATACTCTTTCTTTATTATTAGTATTATCTAGTATTATTTGAAACTGTAGTCAAGAAATCATCATGAATTTTAAAAAAAAGTAAATCCCAAATAATAATATTGTTTTGTTCTAAATTGTTCTAAATGCGAGTATTGTATTTTGACTCCAGTAGTATATACGAAAATGCATGTCGGGCACAATCATAAAACTAAAATATATTATAAAATAATCGATCACTCAGAAGAGCCAAATGGCCACTATGCACCTTGGCGAGAATAGAACACTCTGTTTGAGTGGAAGGCTATTCTCGGACGGATAGCGTTAAATAAGCCTGAGAAGTTGTGTCATTTACCAGTACAAAAAATAAAGTTTGTCTTTGTATGGAAGTGTACAAGTTAAATGCATTATCATATTGAAAACTGTTCAGCTTGTAGTTATGACTGAGTATGTTTGATTTTTTTTATTGCCTTTAATTTATTTACGAGAGGAAAATGTCCTTTATTTCTGCAATTTTTTATTTTTTTATTTATTTTTTTTTGCTGCTAAGTTATAGTACATAAACTTTGCAAATATATACACTAGGAAAACGCTTAAGTCCCGCCGCGTTGTTGGATGAGCGTAATTGGTGCATTGAGCTGCCATGTGTTATGCGGATTTTCTGTTGTTCTGTGAAAAAATCATTACTAAGTTGGAAGATTTTTTAAAAATTAAATTAAATTAAATAAAAAATTAACTTAAATTTAAATTTTAAGCATGTAGGTGTTATAAGTCGAAGAAATTTAAAAAATAAAAAATCGTAAAATTGCGATTACCACGAGAAATAATTTTTCGGCTATACTCAAATTGCACACGAATATATAAATTCATAAAATCAAGCATCTGTGAAAAAATCATCACAATCGGATAAAGCATGTAGGTGTTATAAGCCGAAAAAATTTAAAAAAATCAAAAACAAATCGTAAAATTGTGATTTTCATGAGAAATATTTTTTAGATTACGCTCAAATTTCACACGAATATATCAATTCATAAAATTAAGGTTCTGTGAAAAAATCATTACAATCGGACAAAGCATATAGGTGTTATAAGGCGAAGATATTTTTAAAAAAATCGAAAAAAAATTGTAAAATTGCGATTTTCATGAGAAAAAATTTTCCTATTGCGCTCAAAAACGTGGCAGTTCTAAGTTCAGAGATTTCACAGGCCTCCATAAAATTTCATCGCAATCGGATTGTCGGTTTGGCCGGAATCGTGTTAACAGACAGACAAAAATACAAAAAAAAAAAATCCAGATTTTTTTCTCCAGTGTAGTGAAATGGAATCTTCGCTTTGCTCGCTACGCTCATCCAATAAACAAGTGAAATAAATACCAAGTATTATTACACAGGTTAATTGGTTAATTTAAATCATGCAATTAACAAAATAATATTTTAGGTGTAAAAATTGTATTTCCATTAAATTTATTTATTCACTTCATTTATTAGTTGTTACACTCGGTTACAGAACATTTAGGATTATAATCACCACAGAAAAACTATTTACTAAAGAGCAAGTTCCAGATTCCATAATCTATCTGATGAACTGGATTAGGTGTTAATTGCTTATATTTTAGTTCAGTATTATCTTGAATAATACTTTTTCTCAAAGATTTGACAAAACTTTATACGACTAAACCTGTTTAACTTGCGTTAGGTTTTAGCAATTATTAGTGTCTACTCCTGATCCGATTTGTTTCCTCTTATATTCTTTGTTCAAGAAGTGTCTGACGTGTTTTGTTGCTGGACGTGTTTCAGGAGCCAAGTTGCCTTCCTCTCAGGAGAAACTGCCAATTTACACGGCCGAGACATTGAGTATCGCCGTGGCGACGGCCGTGCTGGCAGCACTCGCCGTCGGCTTTGTCGGCGGCTTTCTCTTCTCCCGTCGTTGTCGAGGTCCAGATTATTCTGACATGCCCTTTCCGGATCATCGGCACCAGCTTAACAGGTTCGTACTAGAATACTTAGGTTTGTCAGATTATATAAGTTTGATTTGAGCTCTCTAAGGCATTGTTGGCTATTATAATCATATTATTTCCTGTTCCAAATCTTTTAATCTTGAATTCTGAACAAATCAATAAAATCTATATAATAATATTAGGGTTGCCGTTCGATGTGAAAATCGTGATCGATAATCGGAGGCATCGAATCGATTATCATATCGAAATATATCGATATCATAGACCCAAATCGATTATCATATCAAATTCCAAATTGAGCCTAGGAAGCAGAAAAAACGCAAAATTGTAACACTAATACAAGAGATCATTAAGGATTAGAATGTTTAAAATAAAATTGAGGGCTGAATTTCAATTACACAGCCTATATTTTAATACGTCTTGACTTGCATCGGGTGTCACTGTTTACGTGTTCCAACAGTACGCGCATCTAGCGAGCGAGAGATAGTGGCGAGATCTCATCGACATTCGAGCTCACAGCCTTATCTCCTCCCAACCTCCTCGTCGTCGTTCTTTGAATAATAAAAAACTGCCACACTTGACTCATCTTGTTAGGCAGCGTCAGAAGTAATGGCAAATATCTTCTTTGGGTTTGGGACGGAAGAAACATCACGAATTCAATATAATTGGGCAGACTGACGCTAGAGAAGTTCACGCCACAATCTGTCGAGCCGTACTGAATACATCGCAAATCGCAATCGGGCCGGGCGATGTTTTCGTATCGCCTTGTATCGCGCTGCGAGCGCATGCGCACTGGCGGCGGTGGGCGTGGCATTATACTTGAGCAGCGATTGGCTACTCCGACAACCAATCGGCGCGTTGATACGACAGCGCGGCATTTTTAAGCATGGTAAACCGCGAAAACATCGATGTCACTATTTAAATCGATAATCATATCATATCATATCAAAATACTTGAATCGATTATCATATCATATTACTGATATCGATAATCGATCGATATTTCGATTATCGACGGCAACCCTAAATAATATACATAATAATATACAATAATCTTAGGGTATTTTGTAGGCAATGACAATCAGATAAATATTTTGTTTTTCTTGCAGAAGGCCACATTTTGCATGTGAGTCTTACAACATTGAAATAATCCTTACAATTTTTTTTTGTTATACTACATGATATTAGTACTAGTGAATTAGGTGGGGGCTAATTTGTGAATAGGTTGGTTGAGTTGGAGTAGAGTACACAGGTTTTGAAAAAAACTGATAATAGTTCAAATAATGGATGAACCTCTGACCTCATCTTCAACTCAACTGATATTATTAGTAGCTTTGCATTTATTATTGGCAATAAAATACTTGTAAGTAAGCCTATTAGAATTGCACAAAAAATTATAGAAAAATATATGCATGCCTAACCTGAATTCTAATGTTGACATTGACAATATCTAGGTTAATAATATATTCAGGGCTGGACTGGGACTATATAAGCGGCCCAGGACTCCAAATAAATCGGCCCACTCAGTGTGGTACAGCTGGGGTCTGCGTCAATTTTTGCTGTAGGCTAAATTTTTTGGGGTAATGCAGTAATTTCGGTGGCCTAAAATGCGTTTTAAGATGAAGTTCCTTGCAGAACGTGCGTTTGCTTGGTTCATTTACCCGCACCCTCAACTGGTGTAATACATGGTTGTTAAATATTCTGTACGTATTTGTGAATTTATGGGTGTAGGGTGAAGCATCACTTTTATTACCTTGGACCGCACTAGAAGTGGAATTGGCGTGATTTTTTATCTTAACCTGTTTTTCTTCTGTCTGTTTTGGGGTAACGATTGTTTGTTTAAAGAGGTCAAATAACTTCTTACACTTGGTTCCATCTTGAGCAAGAAGTTTTAGTTTTTTCTCTCCTTAAGGTGCGTTTACATTATCGCGTTTGGTGCGCCGCGACTTGAGCGCAGCCAATCACAGAACTGGGTTGTCAAAACAAACAACCACTGTCGCGGCAACCCAGTTCTCTGATTGGCTGCGCTCAAGTCGCAGCGCACCAAACGCGAGACAGTAAACGCACCTTTAATTGTTTCTCGGTGCCACCTGCTCTCTCTTTTTTTTTAACAAACAAATTCTTTATTTTACAGTTGTTGACATTACACAAAAATAAATAATACAAGAAATACCTGGGAGCACGCCCCCTTAACTTTCTACTTTAAATTAATGTTACAAAAAATTTACTTAGATATAGAGATATGTAGGTACTCCAAAAATAATGTAAATACAGTAAGAACTCTCTTATCCGAGTTGGATGAGACCGGGGGCACCTCGGATTTGCGAAAAACTCGGATGGCGCGGTTCATTTGTTTATTTGCTCTCGTAGCATAGCCTGATGTGGTAAAATGATATATGACACATGTAATAGATGAAGGAACATATAACACACACGATACACTTCATACATGGTATCCTAAATGATTAAATAGCTTGTAAATCAAGCTCACAAACACACGTACACAATTAGGCCTACATGTCGCAATAAAAACGTATGTCTAGGCCTAAACTCGACACAGTAGGCCTAGGCCTACAATGCAAACATAGGCCTAGGCCTAGCTCTCTTTCTCATGTGGGAAAACCTCTCACTACTATGACCGCGCTGAAGCTCTCAACGCAAGATAAGTCTGGGAAAGAAATAAGATAAGCCCAGGAATAACAATTCAGTGCGTCGTGATTACGAATTTCGTGAATCGGTTGAAACATGATTGCATCTAGTTCCACAACGACCATCTTTGAACAGCTGTGTGTGAGATGGTTGGATCGTATGCGCACGCGCAGGCGCGCGACACACACTGACCTCTATATGCTCAGTGACACTGACGCTTACCGGCGATGCGCCCGACGCACACTGACCACTGAACTCTATATGCTCAGTGACACTGATGCACACTGCTCGAAAGTCGCCGATCTATCTTCTTTGCACTCACTCGTAAGGCATGCCTACAAATGTATGCGAGTACGTACATTTAAAAAAGTGCGGCGCGGCGTCTGTAATTATTTTTATGTTTTATTTACGTATATAAATTTTTTTTTTATTTTTTTTTTTTTTTTTTTTTTGCGGCTCTGTTAACACGGTACATTGGATAAGCGGAGATCGGATAAGAGAGTTCTTACTGTATAACAGGAAACCTTCTCTTTTTCGTTTCAAACCAATATCATTCATAATCTTATTTTTAAATACAAATAATAGTTTAATTTGTTCCAAGTCCTACTTCACATTGTATACCTACACTAAACACATAAACACACACACGTAGGCCTACATAATTTATTCCTCTTATCGAACACTACGTACTGAAACTCTCATGTAGCTCTCTGGACATGGACAGCAACAGATTTGCCTAGATTGATTAAGTCCACTTGATACACTTATCTAATCACTATCTTGAAAGACGCAAGTAACACTAAAATATAGCGAACGCAAGACCAACCTTCCACGATTGACTGGTGAATGTTGACTGCTCGAAAAATTAAAAGTTTTAGTTTGTGTCAATAGGCACTTACATGAACGTTGACAAGCACCGGAAATTTGAAAACAAACTCTCAGTAAAACAACTATTAACGTTATTGTGTCTTCATGATAAAGGCGATGGATAGAGAAGGTCTTCGGAGATTGACCGCAACCCTTATTCCGCCTGGAGAAGAATCACAAAGCAACCAGTGTTTCATAGAAATCTCTTTGTTACTGCATAAATATAAGAAAGCCCTATCAATCAATCTGTGTTACTGTTGGCACTCTTGCTGACAGTGACTACTGGCTAGGGATGTCAATACCCGGAAATTTTCGTACCCGGGTACCCGTGATCGATACCCGGGCTACCCGCGGGTAGTAAATGTTTGATTTATCGTCATGGGTGTCAAATGATTCAGAATATCATTGGCAGTTTCAAAGTATTGGTAAAAGGGCATGTATGTTTTAGTGTACGATGACTGAGAATGACTCACGATTCATGGGATCGGAGCAACTACATGAAGCGGAAAGGAACACTGATCGATTACTACATTCCTTTGATGCGCATGTTTGCAACCAAAATAGGATCGTAGGCTGCTCAAGGTCAAACCTTGCCTTTATCCCATGTATATACTCCCACTCCTCATGCACTACTTCTGTTTCAGTTCATTCAAAGTGATCTTCCACTTGTTATCTCATCTTTTACTTTACACCAAATATCATCTGTATGCACTGTAAATTCACAAAACAAGTAGTAGATTACCAAAACATCTGCTGGAATCAAACTTTGCAAAGTCAAAATTTCCTAGAAGTACGGCCTTCACAGAGACAGTAAACACTCGTCGCTACAATCACAGCAGCCAGCCACGAGGGGGAGGGGTAAAATGATGTGATATATTGTCTGTTCCGTGAAAAAGATTACAATGGACAAAGGAAAAACGGCTAATTCCAGGTAACGGGTAATGAAAAATTGGACCCGTACCTGCGGGCAACGGGCGTTACGTACCCGTTAAGGGTACCCGGGTATCTGTTGACATCCTTAACACTGACCGGCCCTGATATAAACCATCCTTTACATTCTCACGGCCCCAACATACCTCGCACTGACATACCGGCACTAATTGACCGGGCCTAATACATATTACATACATGGCAACTTCTAAAACAAGATTATGCCTTGGAGGTAATGAAATAGAAACTTTCATTTGAAAGTAAATATAGAAAATATTTTATTTTACTATACTTGGCAGCATCCCACCAGGATTCGTCCCGGCGGGCCAGTCCAGCCCTGACTATATTATTAGTTTATTACCATGACACTAATGTTCCACTTGAAAAAAGATGACCAATTCATCACTCCTATTATGTTTTATTATGGTAGGCTGAACTCCTCTATATTATTCTCTTACTATTACTACCATCTTCATATTCTTGTCGTCTTATCAATAATGGACCAGTTTTATAATTAAATTCTATTAGGTACCCGACATAATAATGGGAATAGTACTGCATATTATTATTTTTATAACAAGGTTTTATTTATTTTATTTATTTATTTATTTAACGTCTATCCTATTCAGTTATAAAAACTGATTTACAAAGGAGGACAACTAAATAAATCTAATTACATAGATGCAGACACAACAATGAACTACATTTAAGTAAATATTTGAAATAGTAATTGAGCGAGCGAAGCGAGCGTCTCCACTTGACTCTTATGGCTCGAATGTCTGTTTTTTTTTTGTTTGTTTGTTTGTTTTTTTCTGTTACTGCTTCGATACAGGTCGCACCGTTTCTCTGATCGACCTGAAATTTTGCACACATGTACATACCACCTAGGCGGGTTGCTGTATAGTTTTTGAACAAAATCCAATCGTTGGATATAAAAAAAAAAAAAAGTTCCGATCGTTATGAAATTTGCAGGGTCAATAAGTACACCATTCTCTCCTATTTTCCAAATTTTCAGCTAAATCGGTCAAGACCTTACGTAGTGTAGATAGAAATAACAAAAGTAACGTTACCATGGCAACGAAAAGTCTCACTATGCACTGCCACCTAGAAGTAATCAAAATACTATCGAGGAAGCAGTGTATTATTTGTTATCAAAGAGTTTAAATAGTTTTCCCAAAGGAATGATGTCAAGGTCCTCTAGATGACGGTGGATTTTATCCATTCTCTTCTATTTTACAAATTTTCAGCTAAATTGGTCAAGACCTTAAAGACTTATTGGTATGTAACATTATGGGAATGTCGTACTCGGGTCGTGTTGCACGTACCGGTGCTCGCTCAACAACGCGACAGGACTTTAGCGTTTTCCTAGTATTACAACAATGCATTAAATACTCAACAAATTGATAACTAGGAAAACGCTCAGTTGGACGCGTTGTTGAGCGAGCACCGGTACGTGCAACATGACCCGAGTACGACATTCCCATAAGGCCCACCACACAGTGTAGGCCTAACTGGATATTGACATTGTACACTATATACTATTCCAACATCTTTGCATTGTACTAATTCACGTCATGCCTTCTAAAGTGTATCTTTGTATCTTCACTGCCTCCTTCATTTTTTAACATCATTTTTCGAATTATGATTACCAATAAGTCTTTAAGGTCTTGACCGATTTAGCTGAAAATTTGGAAAATAGGAGAAAATGTTGTACTTATTGACCCTGCAAAATTTCATAACGATCGGTACATTTTTATTTTTTTATTTATTTTTTTATTTTTTATTTTTTATAACCAACGATCGGATTTTGTTCAAAAACTATACAGCAACCCGCCTAGGTGGTATGTACATGTGTGCAAAATTTCAGGTCGATCAGAGAAACGGTGCGACCTGTACCGAAGCAGTAACAGAAAAAAAAACAAAAAAAACAAGACATTCGAGCCATAAGAGTCAAGTGGAGACGCTCGCTACGCTCGCTCAACAAATAAAAAGGATATTAAATGCAATTTATGAATAAATCGAATATAAAAAAAGGGTGGGGAATGAAAAGAAAAGAAAAAAGGAAAAAGGAAAGGAAAAAAGTAAGAAAAAAAGAAAAAAAAGAAAGAAAGAAAAAAAAACATTAAAAAAGAAAAACGAAAAGAAAAAAATGATTTATTAGACGATCCCACTCAAACGAATATGAGGTTTGCCAAAAATCAGGAACAGCAAATCAGGGAGTAATCAATCTTTCGCGGAAGAAACCACCGAACGCGAATCTTCATTCTTGTGTTCAACCTTCATTCTTGTGTTCAAATCTTGATAACAATTTAGTACAAAAGATCTTGACTCTAATATATAATTATATCAGATGTATAATTATTTAAAATTGTTCAAGTCAAAAACTGATCACAGCAATGATACAGGACACCTAACTCAAGTTGCAAGTTCCACCAGTGGGCGGCAACCAGACAATCTAGGCAGAAAAATATCAATTGAAAATACATTGAATACATCAAAATCAAAGCAATAATGAACAAACAAAGAGAACAGCAAAATCATAAATAAGAACATATAAAGATAAATTAACATTACACTAGGAAAACGCTAAAGTCCCGCCGCGTTTTTGGATGAGCGTATATGGTGCATTGAGCTGCCATGTGTTACGCGGATTTTCTGTTGTTCTGTGAAAAATTCATTACTTAGTCGAAGATTTGTTTTAATTTAATTAAACTAAATTAAATAAAAAATTCTTTTGAATTATAAATAAGTAAATTGACTCTGACGTAAAGCATCTAGTTATATAAATTAGCAAAATTTTAATAAAAGCATACATGGACTTCCAAACAGTCATAGATTTCAATTGCACTTATCGGCCAGAAAAAAATTTACGAATATAGTCAATTTGGACTTTAAAAAATTGAAATTCGTGAAATCTAAGTTTATATCTTATAAATTATTTCAAAAAAAATTTAGAAGTGTTAAATTTGAAACCTTTATTTCCATTCTTGAGGTATGTTACAAATTTAAGAACTGTATGTCATTCACGAAAACGAAAAATCAAACAAAGGGTGGTGAACATCTCATTATTAATTTTTAAAAAAAAAAAAATCGTAAAATTGCAATTTTCATAAGAAAAATTTTCGAGCGCCAATTAACACAATATATTAATTCATGAAATGAAGGTTCTGTAAAAAATCATTACAATTGATAAAGCATGTAGGTGTTATAAGTCGAAGAAATTTTTTAAAAATCGAAAAAAATCGTAAAATTGCGTTTTTTATGAGAAAAAATTTCCCGATTGCGCTCAAAAACGTGGCAGTTCTAAGTTCAGAGATTTCGAAGGCCTCCATAAAATTTCATGGCAATCGGAGTATCGGTTTAGCCGGAATCGTGTTAACAAACACACAAAAATACAAAAAAAAAAAAAAACGGATTTTTTTTCTCCAGTGTAGTGAAATGGAATCTTCGCTTCGCTCGCTACGCTCATCCAATAAACACAGAGACAATGCCCCACAAATAAATAGTAAAAATCAATTCTTCTTTGTTCTTCGATTCATTATCATTGCTTCAATTTTACTTTTAAATTGTACTATTCCTAGCTCAGTAAACTGGCTTCTAATATCATAAGAAATTGAATTCCACAAGGTTACTCCTCTGTACAAGAATGACTTTCTTAATGATACAGATTTTTTTTTTATTATTATCTGATTTTGTTGTTTGTCATGACCGTATCTTTCTCAGTCATCACCAATTTTTTTCAATGTTCTTATAGTGCTTGCCAGCCTTCAAATCCATGTTAACCCATTGCACATCCACTATCTTATTTAGCTTCAGTGCATACAAATGTAATACTGTAGTTGGGTCCCATCCCATCAATGGCATATTGTAGTTGTGTAGACTTGAACATGTAAACTGTAGATTAGAGGTACTGTTGAACGTTTTTTCTTACATGTTAACATTAGAGATAGAAAAGCTTAAACATATATTTTTCTATTGGTGTCAGGCTGCCTAATTATCGACATGGAGACAAGCCTAGAGTAAGTGAGATTTTTCATAAAAGTGATTTTGCTGAATATTTTGAATTTTGAATACAAATTGCTTGGCAACATTTTTTGTAAGACCAATTAAATATACCTTTAGCTATGACAGAACCTATTAATATAGGTGTTTTAAAGTGTAAGTTCCCGTTTGTGACACAAATTTAAGTTAGAATTTCAGTCTTACTTACACTTGGTTTCTTACACTTTATGTTTTAAGTTTTGACTCAAAATGTGTAACATGAAACTTTTTTGTATTTAAAATAATATTTCGTGGAAAGGCAATTGGAAATAAAAAGAAACAATTTCATAATGTCAACTCTGTCTTCATTTCCAGATTAACGGAGGCAGGCCTGAATGCGGACTCCTCTTGCCTACAGCCGTGTGCCAACAATAAAGCTGCCATCAACCTTGTCTTGAACGTCCCACCGAAGAATGCCAACGGCAAGAATGCCAACTCGTCAGCAGAAAACAAGCCAATTCAGAAAGTCAAGAAAACCTATATCTAGCACAAAATAGATCTGGTCTCTCGAATGACAAAAACTCTATTGAGATATTTTACGAGGAAGACCAAGAAGGTGATTCGTGTTGATTAAGAATTATTAAAGGAAGGATGTCTGACATAGTGGCGCAACATTTTTAGTGATTCTGTGATGAACTTTTGCGGTGCATTTCGCTTTGGCGATCTCTGCCTTACAGATGATTTAGAACGTATGGCGGATATAAAAAATGTTCAGCTCGAGTCTGGATTCTTCCGTTCTATAGACATAGCAGAGCCATGACAGCAGTACATTCCAGTAAGGCAAAATAGATATTTTTATTTGTAATGATAATGCATCTTTGCATTGAGCTCGGAAAAAATGTTAGTCCTTAAAAGTCGTTAAATCGAGGACTATTTTAATTTTAGTCGTAAATAGGTACCGGTACGGACAACCAAGCAAGTGAAATAAGTGCAAAAACCAAGATCGGAACTGTCGTGCGTATGTGTTACGCAACCAACAAAGCAAGACGTGTCAACCCACCCTAACTTCCAGTATTGTTTTGCGCAGATATTATAGTGTTTTCCGGCCTGTACAAATTAGTGCTAAGATTCTCAGTAACGTATTATGTGTACGTATGATAGGTTCATTTAAACGCTATACTACATATTATAATGAATATCTAAGACTGAGAGTTGAAAAATATAATTTGTAAATATATATAATTGTATATAGTTACGTACTGCATTGTTAATATTACATTTAAATTTTCATTATATCAAATTCACTGTTATTAGTTTTATGAGATCTCTGACAAAAAGCATGTATATAATAAGCTTCTTCCAAATTTGCCAATAGAAACCAATGGTTATTGTGAGAACTTGAATGTGTGCAATGACTGATAGTGATTGAGTGATTGGGTTATGGTAAATGAAGGTTGCCCGGCTCATGTAAAGCTAATGTACCGTCTGGATGAAATAAGGTGAAAATGTGAAGAGTGTTTATGAATTCTCATAAAGTTTTGAATCTACATAGACGACTTTTTAAATTTGGCCTTTCGTATTCATATGTAAGCCTAGCGATCCTGAATGTTTATAGTAAATTAATGGTGCAGTAATTGTGCCCATTTGAGGCCTACAGTATTTTTGTTATTAATTATTATTCATTTTTTGTGATGGCATTTGTTAATTTTTTTTTTTCTGGAGCTTTATCAGAAGATTAAACAATGGCAATATACTGTATTTGTTCAGCAAAAGGTAATTGTCACATCATAACTTGGTTGAATGTGCTGAATTAATGGTCACGAAACAATCAATGTAAAACATTTAAAAAGGATGTGCCTACATTAGTATTCCAGTTACGAGTTTGAGTACGAGTTTAACTAAAATCATTTTACAATAATTTGATAGATTTTAGAGTTTCTGTCTCATTTTTGTGTGGTAGGTTTGAACATTCAAATGTAACACAAACCTGATTTTGTAAAATATTTGTCTTACTTTCCACCTTGACATTCTGTATAATAGATTATGGAAAATCTCAATGGAAATAACAAAGTTTGTATGACGTACTAATATTACTGTATATTCGCCACCATCCGGCACCTCCACCAAAAATAACAATTATTCATGCAACTTGGTTTATCAGGTTATCTTCACTACAGAATGCTCTAAGCAATAATATAAAATTAAACTCGTATCATTAGTCAAAATACTAAGTAGTGCACAGACAAAAACTTGAAATGTTGGGCATTATTTTAATTAAACTTGTACTATTGTATTTTACTGTGCTCCAGTCATGACTCCATGGTAACTGCATGCATTTTTAAAGGGACACACAAAGTTGGAAGTTACAAGTGAGTTGCAATTATTTCTAAGGAAATTAATCAAAAAATGATATAACAGAAGGCATTTTATTTCATGAACACTTTGGTGTACATAACAAATTTGTATTTGGATGATTATGTTAGCTAGCAAAAATAATTTTCAAAGTCGCCTATTTCAACAATACAACAATATTATGAGATGTATACAATGTTTTATGTTTGTAAAAAAGATTTATGCATTTTATCTGTCTGTCCATAGTTAATTTTTCTTTGATCAAGATAATATTAATGACAAACATATGTTTTGCACAATTTGAAGGAAAGAAAGAGTAATCTTCTTTCTATTCCCTCTGGAATAAGAAAATCAAACACTTGCTAGATATTGCTTCAGATTCAGAACATGCCTGGAAAATTATCTCTGTTTCTGTTGAAATCGTATTTTCATGTTCCAGATGACAATTTTTTTAATAAAACAATATTTTTTGCGGTTGGCAAAAAATGAAATCACACATATTGTTGCCTACTTTACTATTTGGATTGCAGGGATCTTTAAGGTAGATAGAAACATATAAATCCCTATAAATAACACAAAAAAAGTTGAACGACGTCAAGACGAGTGACCCCTGAAGCAGTGGCGTAGGCAGGAATATATTTCGGGGGGGGGGTCACCCAAATAAGTGCTCCACATCGCGGCTACAGTGGGGGGAGCCCCCCACAACAGTGCCGCAGTCGATTTTTTTAAATACGTATTTTTGACGTAGTTTTAAGAGTTTTAGAAGAATTACAAGAGATTGGCTGAACGGGATATTTTTAACAGTTTTCTTAATAAAATAATTGAATTTATTGCACTTATGGCATAAATTTTACTTCAATATAATATAATTTGCATGGTATTTTAAATAATTATTTCCTTTAAACTGAAACGTGAATTATCAGCAAAATATTATGAATATCGATTCAGGGGTTATATGTATGTTTATTGTTTATAGTTCAATTTTAATCATTTCAATGATTCAGTGTTCCAACTTACAATTAATACAATTCTACCTACGGGATAGTTTTCTGATTAGACACAAAGAGAAATAAAAAAGTGTTGAATAATTGGTTACGTAGACCTAGATGTTTTGCAGAATATAATGAAAACTGGGATTTCGGGGGGGGGGGGGCATGGCCCCTCGGGCCACCCCCATGGATACGCCACTGCCCTGAAGTCTCCAACAAGGTAAGCTGTTTGGTCCAAAATCCATTTTTGTAAGCATTAACCTCCAGCCATTTGGCAACCCCAATCAATATTTTGGATTACCTGTTGAACGTAGGGACCCTGAAATTTCGTGAATGACTTTTTACACTAAATGATGACTGTTTTATTATTTACCAAGTAGCAAAATATAACAATAATCATGCTTTTCTGCTAAATAAACAGGAACTCTTCTCAATTATTCTGCAACTCCAAAATATGCAATTAATTTTTGACACTTAAACGTTGAAACAAACATTTCAGTTACAACGTATAGTAGTTGGCACCATGACAGTTGAAAATTTTATTATCGAACATGCCTAGCTAATTCCAATAAAGTTAACTTTATATGGCCTAACTAAATATTTGTTTATGTGTAATACGTGTTTATTTCGCTGAAGGGTGGTGATTGCAATGCTATTTTAAGAAATGATGCCTTTACCTTGAGTTTAAATACTGAAACTGAATATTCTTTAAAAAAAACTAAATGAGATTTTTTTATTTGCTATTTCTCAGGGTTCCTAGTTATAGTACGGTGCAAAGTATGCTCTTCTTCAGGTGAACTAGGTATGTTATGGATAGGACATTTTGTGAAGGGATTTCTGAGGGCTATTTAAAGGACTACAATTAATGCATCTTGTGCATTTGCATTAACAACTGTGGATATTAGGGATGCACATGTATACGTTTTCATTATCGATTTATCAAAATGAAAATATCATCGAATCAATAATATTGGTATCACCAACACAGCCTGTTGCCACCTTTAAGTGGAACCTCAAGTGTGGCATGTGTAAGTCAAAACAATACAATCACGTTCCATTTGCTGCCTTGCTGTCTTCGATGTCATGTGTTTGGCTTCCGTTATTGACTTATGGCTCATTTCCAAATAAATCTCGAGTGTGACACAATCAGCATAGCCAGTGCATGGCACAACGTGAGATAATCTCCGTCTTAAAAGAGTTTGGTTTGGCCACTATTGACCAATTATTTGATATTTCGATAATCGATAATGAATTTTGGTTATCGATCAATAATATTGATTATTGTGTGCATCCTTAGCAAAAATCCTCATAAAAAACCTTCAATCAGGATTGCCGGTCACTACGGATTCAAATCCGGGACCTTCCGAATCAGAGGCAAGAACCAACACTATGTTGTTTGTAATGTGTTTTAGTTCTAGTTCCTCATCTGACTTATTCCTACTTACAGCATGGCCAAGAGACTGGGGAAACCCACCATAAAAATAGCCAATAATAATTTTATATCATGGGGAGGAGTACAAAGAGTTGGCCCCCAACAAGATAGGTGGAGAGATTAAATAAAATTGAGTATTTAAGAAAGAGGGAAGACATGGGAAATAACGAATGAAGAAAAACTCTGGGATGACAGAAAGAAATGGAGAGAACTAGTGGAAATGCCGGTCTTAACAGAGCAAAGAAGATGAGGTGCTGAGCCTGACTAGCAAGCACTGATAAACCGTAGCCCGAGAAAATGGTGACTTTGTCACCCTCCGACCCGACGCATGTTGGTATAGGGGTCTGATATTATTATTATAAAGAGTCCTAGCCTGTATTTTTGGATGAGCTTAGCAAGCAAGTTAAGCCAAGACTATAGGCTATGTGTAATAACTGGAAGAGATTACCATAATTAAGACTTATTGATTATTGACTTCTAATCAAAACTGTATGCATAACTATTCAACAGTGCTGGCAACACCAGCCTGTTTACCATAGCCAGATGCAGAATGGTATTGATTTGGCTGCATGCCCAATCATTATTAGTAATAAATAATAATAGATGACTTCATATTGATTTTCAATCATTAACATACCACCTAGGTATTACTAGACATTGTCATGCATAAGAATTAAGTGCATCAGTTGCCATGAGAAAAACATTCATGTTATGTAATAGCAATATCTAATATTGTTTATGTAAATCAATCCAGAAATTAGAGTAGTGTTCCCCAATTAATGAAATTGAGAATTATATCTATAATGTGTATCAATCAATATCACCCGAGGGTAGGCCTAATGGGATAAGCAGGTACCTTAACTATAAAGCATATTGACCGTTGAGGTTTCCTCCAGCAACATATTCAACTAACGCTGAAAAATATTTTAGTTTATGTACCACAATGTCAACCTACTTCTTGGTGAGCCCTTTCCATTTGATCGACTCGAGGTTTATCTATCATGCTTCTCTCTCGTACTTCCATGAGTGGTCTATGCGTGCACAATTAATTGTTTTGTGTAGCTTCTTCCACCCCTCAAGTGCCATAGACACTACCGGTATCTTCTCTATAATCTCTTCACTTTTCTTCGTTCCTTTAGTTCCTTCTATCTTAGATCCACTCACATAATATTATAGTTTTGTTTATTGAGCATATTTTATAGAACTGGAAATTATCTCAGACGGTTGCGCTGTTTCGCATCACCACTGGTCACAACTTCTTATACAGACACCTCAAGAGAATAGGGATAAGAGGGATGCCACACACATTGTGTATAAGGAAGGTAAACAAGATGCGGCACACATCCTCGATTTCGCATAGTACGGTACTGTACTGTTGGAATCCACGGGAAAGTCCGGGAATGAGCTATACTGGCTCGCTGTACTGGTCTGCTCGGGAAGAGAATGTGTATAATTTGAAAGTCGTCCATTGTAAACTTATCATTATGCTTTAAAATATCTTATCTTATACGCTTAAATAACAACTATACTAATAATAATAATAATAATAATAATAATAATAATAATAGTAATAATAATAACAATAATAATTTTTGTGGGAAGCGTGCCCAGGGTGCAATTCTCGTTTCTCGTTCTCCGGAGATCCGTCCGTGAGATGTAATGTAGATACCGACCTCTAATGGTCATTACTGTTTGCTGAAGGTGCCTGATAATGGAAACGCGCGGATTCGTGGATTTTTTTCAGACTGTTTGAATGGAAATGGGGGTTTAATTTTGGGGAATAGCAGATCATCCTCCAGGTAATTTTTCAGTGCAATGGGGGGGGGGGGGGGGGGGAATGAGTTTATAGTAGAAACGGTTTGCATTCTACTCTTTAGTAACTAGGTATGTTGCATGTTCGAGGACTGTTTCAAAGAACTCAATCCCTTGCATTTGCATTATAACGACTGAGAAAAACCTTGGTAAAACCTTCTGTCAGGATTGCCGGTCTCTGCGGGATTTGAATCCGGGACCTCCCGAATCAGAGTCACTCACTTGAGCCGACAGTATTTTTAGAGAGGTGACGAAGATCGCCAAAGTGTGCCCCGATAGAAAACGATTCTTCTGTATTGTCACCCTTAGCCGCTTCCGGAGAATAATGTTACCTTTAGCAGCTAAGATTATTCGCGCACGCGGGGGGACAAGGGGTGGACAGGCCTGTACTGGTCAGAACCAGCCACAAGCATATGGGGAGGGCAGGGGTTCCCCCACGTCGTGGTCGTCTTCGTCTGTGTCATCATCCGTTCGTGTTGTCATTGTCGTCGCCGTCGGGGAAGTAGTCAAAGGGAATGGGAAAGTTCCCCGACGACGACCCAGAGCTCGCCTTCAGTTTCAGGGCGTGATACTCCCCTACTCACGGGCCAAACCACGAGAAGGTTGCGAGTTGGAATTTGATAAAAAAAATAAAAATACAATACACGTGCACAAACATAATATTATGTGTAACGGGTGATAGATATACAGTGAACTGCATGTGAGTGTGTTGGCTCCGTAAAATTTAAATATAGTGGTTCCAACAAAAGAATGCAGATGGCTTAAAATTATTTTCCAAACCTACCTAACAACTTTGTCAAATCTATTCACGCTAGCTAAGCGTTAGTTATAGGCGCTCCACGCTAAGAAAGCAGATGCGCGCGCTTTCGACGGGCCAATCAGCGATCGTTATTTTAAATTGGAGCCTGCTGAATGGCTACAATTCACCCGTTAAAAGCGCGCGCAACTCCTTTCTTAGCGTGGAGCGCCTATAGTTTAGTTTATTTTCTGGCAAAGTAGCCAATTTACAATACATACAATAGCATTTCACACATTATATTCATCACAACATTTTGACAATTTGACATTTTCATAATAATAATCTACCTTATTAATTAATAATTAATAACATTTTTTTTTTTTTTAATAACATTTCTACAAAACCTACTGTTGTACCCAGTTAATACATTTGGATTTCAACAATCCCACACTTTTTACACTTTTAATCTCAAAAAGATGAAATCCTGGCTGCTGGAAATGGAGTTTTATTCGCTCTCTGAATATTTTAGTAATAATTTTAGCACAAACTAATGTAGGTAAAGGTAATTGATTTGCAGTTTGAGCGGCACCTGCATTCTACAAATAAGTATTAGTGAGTTTATTCTGGTTTTATTGAGTGACGATATTCAGTGATCTATCCTGTGTTATTTATATTTTAGACACTGTGAAAACGTTTTTTTTAATGAACTGTAGAATGGTCTCTAGATACTTTAGTACCTGTATAGGTTATTTTGTAATTACTTTGTAATTTGGATTTTACTTTGTATCAACATGGACAACATCAAATACTCGCTTAATACCTTGTATTTGTGTAAGCATATGAGTGCTAAAATTGATGACTAATAAAATGAAATGAAATGAAATGAAATTGGAAGTTTATCAAACTCTTTCACACCAGAGATAAAAATAGAATTTTTGTGTGTGTGGATCAAGCACAAGGAGGAAGGAACTCAATGATCTATACTTGATCCAACGAAAGAATGCAGATGCTTTAAAGTGGTGGGGATAGTATGAATGCGCGGTAAATGGAATGTCGCCTTTGTGTATGAAAGAGAAATATATTTTACCAACGCAAGCAAAATTTATCTGTGCTAGATCCATGGCTAGATCACAGAGTTCCTCCGTGTGCTAGATCCACGCTGAGCTAGTGTGAATAGAGTTGACAAAGTTGTTACGTTGGGAAAACAATTTCGAGCCATCTGCATTCTTTCGTTGGGACCACTAATAGCACGATATTTTTGTTTGTGTTGGTAAAAGAAAACATCATCCTTTTACCGCGCATTCATTCTCCCCCTACAACTACAAAGCATCTGCATTGTTTCGTTGGAGCTAGTATAGTAGATAGAAGTGCTTATTATAATAATAACAGGTCATACATAGATGGGCGATAGCCTTCTTTAATCAATGATAGCATTGAAGCCTTCTTTAATCAATGTACATAGCTTTCCTACACAAATTTTATTTTTATGGGGTACTTAACTATCAGTCTATCAGGCCTGGTTTGTACCTTTTTTCCACTAATTTTAGATAATATTATGTGGGTTCTAGTTATATTAAGCCTATATTGCTTCAGAAAACAATTAATCAGATTCTAATCTCATGGTGGATGTATGGTTTTAAGATTTTAAATTCCTCCGCCTTCTCGCAAATCCTATTATTTTATCAACGTTGTACTACTGTTCACTGTGTGGTTTTTACTTTTTATGTGCATGTAGTTGGCACACGTGGCATTAGAGAATAAAGAAGGCGGAGCAGTGGCCTATTTTTGGCCGGTTGTCCCCGTGACTTGTGCTTTAAATTAAATTGAATTGGATTTATTATTCAAATCTAATTAAGAATCACTGTGATATAAACTAGGTCTACAATAGTTAACGGTGTAGGCCCTAGTGGTTAGGCAGTGGCCCCTGGCTACTTTTGCGGACTCGTTTGGTTTAGCGAACGACAGAAGCCAGCCAGCGCAATGTGGTTTGAAGCAGACGAGATCGTAGAACTCTTTAGGGGGTATTTGCCCTATTATCTTATAATTGCGTTACCGTTATTTATCATTATTTCACCTGCCGGTGCTGCCCATGAATTTCCAGTATACAGAATGCAGCAGTTTGATTTACATGGAGTTCATCATGGTAAGTGCGTGAACCCTAGGGCTAGTTAGACATAGGGCTAGCCTAGGCCTAGGCCTAGCTAGGCTAGGCCCTTGCCTTATGGGCCTAGATAGTTTAGGGCTTTGAGTTTGGATAGGCCTCCGCCTACCCTACACAAAGCCTTGGGTAATTTTTTTTGTAAATGTTAAATTCCTGGCCTTGGCTTAAGTTTTTTCAAGGCTGCCTAGAAGTAAAGTAGGGCATACCGGTAGGCCTACTAGGCCTAGGCCCTATCCTAGCCCTAGCTCCTAGCCTACCTCTAGACCCCAACAATGCCTAGGTAGGCCTAGCTAGCCTAGGCCCTACACAAACTAAGGGACACTCTCTCTTTGTGTGGCTCGTTGGTCTTGTGGTTAGCGTATCTGCTTCCAATGCAGAAGGTCCAGGGTTCGATTCCCGTCAAAGTCAGAAGTTTTTAAACTTCTGATTTGGACTTAAGTCCATCAGTTCTTGTCTTAGGAGTTTGTAAACGGTGACTTTGGAGCCGTCCTAGCAACGAAGCACATAATAAATTTCAGAGTTGTTCTGAATCGGCCTTGTTGATTCTGGCGTTGATTCGCGGGTGTTCGCACTGTCCATACCACTGATTGCTATATTTCCTATTAAAAATATCGATCTTTGGTTGGTTATCGCTCACTCGTCGATTGCGTCGGGGCCTGCAGGGTTGGCTTGGTCGCTTTGATTTAAAGTCCCCCACTGAAAATCAGTTATATAACTGAGTGGGTAGACTCTAAATAAAATTTATTTATTTATTTATTTTATTTAATAGCATAGGGCCTAGGCTAAGCCTTCATCAGTCACAAAGTGACGACACTTATGTTTTGATATGGTACACATCTGTCGGCAACTCAGAGAACTAGGCCTATAGGCTAGGCCTATGCGCTAAAATTCAGTCCAGCATTCATGCAACACGAGCATTGTCATCTCATAGGCCAGTTAGGCCTAGGCCTAGCCTATCTAAAACAAGGAAGTGGCTATTTAACCGTAGCTACGGGAAAATTACGATTCTCAATTCGTCCGTAGCATGAACGAAGATCAGCGGAAATAATCGAAGGTATCCGAATCGTACGCGGGATACCACGTAACTAGGCCAATAGCTTCAAATATCACAGTGCATTGTGGCAGAGTGGTAGCGCGTCCGAATTCTATGCGAGAGGTTGGCGGTTCAAATCTTCGTTTGGTCGTTTTTTTTTACCATTCTATTTGGGTCCATGTTTTTTCTGCAAATGATTTCACTGCATTCGGCCCCGTCGCAAACACAATTCTAGATGATAAAAGCGTTTAAAAAGTGCTGCGCCGCGCTAGTTCTAGGATACAATCGATAAGAGCGCACCCGAAATCCTTTCCGTTAAAAACGAGTTTAGATTTAAAATAGCAACGTTAAAGGTTTGGTAAGTAGAGTATTTTATTAAACAACGAGTTAAGATTTAAAATAGCAACGTTAAAGGTTTGGTAAGTAGGGAGAGGGGGGCACATGTGGACATGGGGCAGATGTGGACAAGCTAATATAAGGATGTTCTACTTGTTTTAAAATTCCCGCAAAAATCAAGTGTGGTGCAAACTGTGTTTCTACAATTCCTAGCAAGTTTCACATCATTCCACAGCTGTATGGCAGAGGAATACAACATCACATTTCTGGGCTCCTGAAAGTAAGTTTGGCCAACATTTTATATCTGTTAGCATCCACTCTAATAAGCTTGTTTATAATTTGAGTTATATTATTCTAAAAACATACATTCATGAAGTTTATTAATCAAGTATTGTTTTTATTCTAACCTTTAAATGGAATTTAGAAAATAATTGGAATGTGAAATATGGTTTTAAGCCACCATGTGGACATATTTTGGGGGCACATGTGGACAATGTATTTCTATGGTTAAATGCCTTTAAAACAATAATTACTTCAATGTACACCTTCTGAAGTAAGTCTAGACTTATTTTATTTGTAGGCTATGCCCTACAGTAATAGTTATTGGGCCTAGGCTTTGGACCAGTTTAAGGCCCATGCTTAGGCCTAGATTTAAAGTTAGGCCCTATCCCTAAGTAGGCTTCCTAAGTCATTGGAGACATTAAGCTGATGTAAGACTAGGAGTGTGATATCTGGGTAGACCTAATTAGTCTAAGCAATATTTAACTTGCTTTCAGAATGGTCAGGAATTACGTAAGGAAAACGGAGCGTTCCTCGATAGTGGAAGAAGATGTATCGAAGGCCACTGCCTGTGTTATAATTGATCACGTACCTATACGTGAGGCTGCAACAAGGTACAATCTGACAAAGTCTATGCTTTTTAAGAGAGTCTGACAAAGTCTATGCTTTTTAAGAGAGTCAAACAGGAAAGGGCTAGAATTGCCGCTGTAAATAGCGATTCGGGAAACGATAGTGATATGGAGATCGATAGGCCTCCTGACTTGGGCCGTTATGGGTCGAAATATACGAGTCACCAGGTATTTTCTACTGCAGAGGAAAAAGATCTTGAAGATTATTTTTTAAAATCTTCAAGCATGCATTATGGTTTGACCTATCAGCAGGCAAGAACTCTCGCATATGATTACGCTGTTATACTAAAGAAGAAGATTCCGGAAAAATGGAATGAAATGAAACAAAGTGGAGTGGACTGGATGAAAAGTTACATGAAACGTCATCCCAATCTTTCCCTGCGTAAACCTGAGAATACAAGTCTCGCACGCTCAACCGGTTTTAATAAAACTAATGTTGCCGAGTTCTTCCACAATTATGATGACGTTATGAAAAGATATAAGTTTACACCAGAGAGAATTTTTAATATCGACGAGACCGGTGTAACAACAGTGCAGCAAAGTCCTCGTGTAATTGCCAAATGTGGTAAAAAACAAGTTGGCCAAGCAGTCTCCGCTGAAAGAGGAGATTTAGTGACGTTTTGCGGCATTATTTCTGCTGCCGGTAATACAGTTCCTCCTTGTTATGTTTTCCCCAGGAAAAACTACAAAGACAACTTCTTGAAAGGTGCTCCAGAAGGCAGTATGGGCCGAGCAGCACAAAGCGGTTGGATGAATTCTGAAATATTTGTTGATGTCTTGAAGCATATCCATATCTTCACACATTCTAGTAAGAATAATCCAATATTGTTACTTCTTGATAACCACGAAAGCCATTGTTCACTTGATGCAATATCGTATGCCAGAGACAACGGAATAGTTATGGTTTCATTCCCCCCGCATTGCTCGCACCGGCTTCAACCACTGGACGTGGCAGTGTTTGGTCCATTTAAGGGAAAGTTGAAAGTGGCTTTCAATGACTGGGTGGCTACCAGTAAATCAAAGAGAATAACCATTTATGATGTTGCAGAACTTACAGCCAGGCCCTACTTACAATCTTTCACTGTTCATAACATCACAAAATCATTCTCTACTCCCGGAATATGGCCTGTAAACAAGCTAGTGTTTTCAGACGAAGATTTCATGGGATCCTATGTGACAGATCGTTTAGATCCCGCTACTACAAATGCTACTGCAACACAAGCAACAGCTGTAGGCCTGCAAGAAGGTAAGTTCATCAAAAATATTCCTCCTTTAATTAGACTCAACAAAATTCTTATGTGTTTTTGCTTGCACTTTTAGGTAGGCCTGTAGATGAAGTTATTGCTTCCACCAGTAGGCTTAAGCCAAATGAGCCTTCAACGTCAGTAGACCTACAATGTGTACACCCTGTGCCTACAAAGTTGACGCCAGAGACTGTTCGTCCATTTCAAAAAGCCGAGCCAAGGAAGCGTCAAGTACAAAGTCGAAAAGGGAAATCGAGAGTGTATACGGATACACCAGAAAAAATCGACTCCAAGAAATGCAATCCATCAGAGCTGCTAAGCTCAATCGTAAAAGTGCAACTGCAAAAAAATTGAAATTTAAAAATCAAACTGTGTTTGTGCCCAGGCCTACAGACTCTAGTTCTGAATCGGAAGCTAGCTTTGGATTAGATGATGAAGATATGGGAATAGACAGTCTTTCTGACGAAGAGAACGTTGAGCTTCCCACACTTCTTCATGACGAAACTCTTTGTGCGAATGAATTTGTCCTTGCCAAATTTCACACTAAAAAAACTAAACTCTTTTATGTAGGGCGGATTGAGAAGTTGTATCACGTGAAGTTTTGCTAGTCAAGTGGCTTCGCAAAAACACTGGCAACAACCAATTTAAGTTTCCCGAGAGTGAGGATCAAACGGAAGTTGACCGTGACGATATCATTGCTAAGCTACCAGAACCATTTTTGGTTGGCGGTACAGCTCGAGCCGCTGGAAATTTCGCTTTTTCTGTAGATCTTAAAGATTACAATATCAAATAAACTTTATTTACTTCATTATAAACTATTATAATGGCTTATTATTATTAAACTTAAATTGTCTTAAGCCTAAATTAATGTTAATTACCTCATTTGTGGTACTTTTATAATGTGTCCACATGTGCCCCTAGGCAGTCCACATGTGCCCCTTGAGGGGCACATGTGGACAATTGTAATACATTTTAAAAATAAAAAGTTCTAGTACAAATGTAATTATGAAAAAAATGACTTTAGTGTTAAATGCATGGTAAAGACCCAACAAATCACCTACAAAAGGAAAATCTAAAAAACTTTTATTTTGGGTCTTTTATGAGCAAATGAAAAAATCAGTCCACATGTGCCCCCCTCTCCCCAGTATTTTATTGAAAAGGTTGGTAGGCCTACTAAGTAAATGTCATAATAAACATGGCGCGCCGGCAACAGTGAAATGGTAGTGTTTGTGTTCAATCTTGATTAATTATAACATAATTTGTTGAGCGAGCGAAGCGAGCGTCTCCACTTGACTCTTATGGCTCGAATGTCTGTTTTTTTTTTTTCTGTTACTGCTTCGATACAGGTCGCACCGTTTCTCTGATCGACCTGAAATTTTTCACACATGTACATACCACCTAGGCGGGTTGCTGTATAGTTTTTGAACAAAATCCGATCGTTGGTTATAAAAAATAAAAAATAAAATAAAAAAATAAAAAAATAAAAATGTTTCGATCGTTATGAAATTTTGCAGGGTCATTAAGTACACCATTCTCTCCTATTTTTCAAATTTTCAGCTAAATCGGTCAAGACGTTAAAGACTTATTGGTAATCATAATTCGAAAAATGATGCTAAAAAATGAAGGAGGCAGTGAAGATACAAATATACACTTTAGAAGGCATGACGTGAATTAGTACAATGCAAAGATGTTGGAATAGTATACAGTGTACAATGTCAATATCCAGTTAGGCCTACACTGTGTGGTGGGCCTTATGGGAATGTCGTACTCGGGTCATGTTGCACGTACCGGTGCTCGCTCAACAACGCGTCCAACTGAGCGTTTTCCTAGTATATTTTCAGAGTGGTTATTATTGAATTAACGTAATTTACTTCCCGTTCCTACGGTTAAATTAGCAGGCCTAATTTTTCCGTACCCACAGTTCGAGTACCTTCGGTGATTTCCGCCGATGTTCGTTCATGCTACGGACGAATTGAGAAACGTAATTTTCCCGTAGCTACGGTCGAATAGCC
The DNA here is from genome assembly GCA_024449915.1 of Sweltsa coloradensis. NCBI lineage: Eukaryota > Metazoa > Arthropoda > Insecta > Plecoptera > Chloroperlidae > Sweltsa > Sweltsa coloradensis. Next base: position 878,849 of record JAMZAV010000057.1, read on the forward strand.
TCAGCGTTAAAACAATATGTTGCCATGAAACTATATAGGCCTAGGCCTAGCCTACATTTTCACGCTATTGTAGGTTAAATATGGTCTTCCGCAAGATTGGCAGAAGTTTTCGAAACCATTATTATTATTTTTATTATTATTAGGCCCTTATTATTATTAAATTATTATTAAATTATTAATTATTATTTTCATTATTATTATTATTATTATTATTATTAAATTATTATTATTATTATCTAGCTCTAGCTGAGTCAGTTTTATCGTACGGTATATCGGCTTGGGGTAATGCGTCTTACTCGCAACTTAAAAATTTAATATCATTACAAAATAAAATTATAAAAATGATGAATGAAAGAGAAATCGTTGATGGGAGATGTGTCTCGGATTTGTATTTACTATTTGATGTTTTGCCAGTTAGGAAAATCTTTGTTTATAAGCTGTTATTAAAGCATTAACTTTGACAAAAAATATAAAATTCTTATTGACCACAAGCCTTCAACTCGAGCTAAAAGTGCAGGAATTTACCAGTTACCACCCTTTAACAATAAATATGGGAAGAGATCGTTAAGCTACTCTGTACCTTTATATTTTAATAAGATTCTTCCAGAAATTAAAGAATTAGATTCATTTAGAGATATAAAAATTAAATTAAAGACATATTTGCTTCAAAACAATATTATAGTTGAGTGAGGAAATTGTGGTTATGTGATTTTTATATTTTATGTTTTTCAGGTATTTATCAATTTTCTTCTATTCTGTTCATTCATAAATTTACTCATAATGTCAAACTTTATATAATTATCACATTGTTTAGACTCGCATGTCGGTAATTTCAATTAATCAAATTTCAATTATATTAGGTTAAGTGTTCAGAAGTGAATAAATCCTTATATTTAATAAACATACTTCCACAGAGAAGCTGCATGCGCAGTTTGTGGAAGGTCGAATGTATGAAATATGTAAGGTTATGAAAGAAAGAAATGTATCTACAATAATAAAAAAAAAAAAAAAAAAAAAATTATTATTATTATTATTTTATTGGATGTATTTCATACAAACTCGGTCAAAACCGGAGCTAACATGTTGTACGGACTTACGTCAAGTACTTCCATGTGTATCTATATTACATACCTACATTATTACCTACTTTGTCTTAACTCTAACTAAAATAAGTCATTTATAATATAGTTTGTAGATGATGTTTTCTTTCTGCTGTGTACGGTCGTGGCTGATTTCTCGTCGCCATCCTAGCATTTGCTCTTCGGACTATGGGAAACCACGAAAACCATGTCAGGATGGAAGCTGTCTCGGAATCTCGAAGTATCATTCTTAGTTAAGAAATTTACGAACTATTCTACACGTGTTGAGTATTACTGCCTTTTGAGTCTCGATGTAAACATTGGGTGGAAGATCTAGTTGTTTAATGCTTTCATGTAGCTTCTTCGGTACCCCTATGATGCCATTAGCCGATATCACGTATGGGATTGTATTTACCTTTTTCTGTTTCCACATCTTCTTGATCTCAATTGCAAGTTCACTATACTTGTCAATTTTTTTCTTCCATGTAGTCTCGACGTTATGGCACATTGGGACAGCAACGTCAATAAGGGTAGTTTCTTGTTTCTTCTTGTCAATTATAATTATATCCGGTCTGTTGTGATGTATAGTTTGGTCTGTTATAACTGTGCGGTCGTAATATAATTTGAAATCTTTGCTATCTAGTACTTTCTCCGGTTTGTATTTGTAGTAAGGTGTGTGTGTATCAATGAGGTTGTACTTAATTGCTAGTTTTTGGTGAATAATGTTAGCTACTTGGTTATGTCTGTAGAGGTAATCCGTTTGACATAGTGACTGGCACCCGGATTATTATTATTATTATTATTATTATTATTATTATTATTATTATTACGTGTTTATTCCGTACATTCATTACATATCATATGATAGGCCTATGTTGTTTATTGCCTTAGATAAATAAATACATGTAGATATTTAATTAGACTTTGACATTTGAGCTTGTATAGGCTAATTATGATATTACATAATATTACGTAATACTATAAATATGTACTAGGTATATTTTAACATGCATACAGGTACACATATATTTACAGTACATTTTTAAAGATAGGCCTACATTTAACATAAGACTTACAAATATAAAGTTGATATAAAATTAATAAAGGATCCATTTTCATATTCAAGTCCACAGAAAATTAATATTTGTAACATTAGTTTTTTGTAATTGGACCAGTATTAGTTACTTATTTCACATTCACATACATAGGCCTATACTTATACATAGGTCCATATGTAGGCCTACCTCCAATTGCAAAAAATTATTACCTATATTATTAGATAATAAACATACGGATGGATGCTAATAGCAGACCTAAGATCCATTTGAGACATTATACACCCATCCTAAGAATTATATACAACAATAATAAAATACATATCAAACTCTTAAAAAAACATGCTCTTGACTGCTCTCTCGAACCTACTGAGAGGAAGTTCCTTTACTTCAGAAGGTAGTGCATTCCAGAGCGCTGCCTCCCTGTAGTAAATGGATTTCTGGAATGCACTTGTTCGAGCAATTGGCGTCCTTAACGTCAACCCCTTATTACTTCCGCGTCCTAAAATCTCAGTCCGATTTACTGGGGTAAGGCGCACGAGAGGGTCAAGATCAATGGTTCCACTCATACACCTCTTGAGGAAAATAATGTCACATCTCTTGAATACAGCCTCCAAACTAGGTAGGGCTACGGTATATTAAGATTTTCTCTTCTAGAAGCGCTACGGAGGTCAGTTTTGTACCCCAAGATTGCTTTAGTTGCTTGATTCTGTAGTGATTCTAGTTTGTGCATGTTTTCTTTGGTGGTTGGATGCCATGCTGGCGCACCATACACTATTTTAGACCTGATAAGCGTGATGAACACAGACCTTAGAACTCTAGGTTGGCTATCTTTCAAGTTACAGAATACAAAACTTGCCAGTTTAGACTTTAGAGCATTGTGACAATTAGTACCTATGCCTTTTCCAACACAAGTCATTAGAAATGTTTAAACCCAGTAATTTTATAAATGTACTTGATTTAAGTTGACCGTTATTCAAAACGTATGTTCCATTGATTGGGTCTGATGATCGAGAGAGTCTAAGAAGCACAGATTTTGAGTCGTTTAAACACATACCATTTACAGAGCACCAAGAGTTTATTGCATCCAAATCAGCTTGTAGAACATCAACATCATCGAATCTTGTAATAGAGCGGTATATGGTACAGTCATCTGCATACATAGCTAGCTTAGATTGTAGGCCTACACATGAAGGAAGGTCCATCATATAGATGATGAAGAACAAGGGACCAAGTACAGAACCTTGTGGTGCACCTGAGATTACATCAATGTTCCCTGATCTTGATCCATCAAATACAGTGCATTGATTTCTCCCAGTACTACTGAGAATAAGGCTACGGTAATATACGTAGCCAATCAATAACGGAATAAAACTGGCTTAAACCCCAATTTCCAAGATGATAATAAAAACAAACATGTAAAGGCATCTTTCATTTGTGTGTCAATTTGTCATTGTTTGTCCGAAATCTTCTATAGGCCCTAGGCCCTAATTTCCACAGATATCAGACAGGTAGGCCAAAGAGTTTAAATACTTGGGAATAATTATTGATGACAAACTAGAATTTAAATTACTAGGGCCTACATGTAAATTATAAAGGCCTAATTAAAAAAATTGGGAAGAAAATTGGTTATTTAAGAAGAATTGGAGGCAAACTTACTAGTTGGACAAGAAATATGGTAGGCCCTAGGCCCTATATTGGCTAGGGGAGATTGGGGTAATTAGGAACAAATTTGTGTAAGTTGACCTACGATCTCAATTTACATAGGCCCTAACAAGAAAAACATATTATAAATGTTGTAGTGGTATCAGATACATTGAAACATTGGCTTTCTTAATAAAATTAAATATTTTGCATTCATGTGTTATTTTAGATGCAATGATTTTTTTTCTACACGCGCATATTGTTCCTTATTACCCCAACATTTTGGGGCAATAAGGAACAAGCATTATAAGAAGCAAGGTAGGTGCATTAAAAATACATGGGGCAAATAGGAACATAGGTATTTGTAGTATAATTAAGTACCTAGCAAAATAATTCATCTTGATATCTTGCTTATTGGCAAAGTTAAAACAGATGCAAATTGTAGTAGGCCTATTTTTTTAATAGCTAGAAACATGACATTACAGTTTGTTTTTTTAACTGTAGTTTTGTCTTAAAACTACACAAAGCTTCTCATAGCATGATGTTAATATTTTAAAAAGTATTTGTATCATGAAAAATTACAAATATAGAAATTGTTATGCATGAATTAGCCTATTGTTTAAAGGAAAAATATACACTTTTTAAGTGGGGGCAATAAGGAACACTTCCCTCACATTTTACACAGTTAAGTTTATTAACCCAGATTTTCATCAGGGCCTACTTGTTGTGTTTTAAACTTTTCCCAAAATGATTGAATTATTTTTGGATCTGGTTCTAAATTAAATTTAGTGACCCCAATGAGCTTAATTGGGCCTAGGAAAAGATTTGCCTCTTGAATGATGTCGAAGTCATCCCTCAAGGGCCAAGCAAAGATATTACCTCTACGGTCTAGGAATTTTACTTCAAATTCCAGTGGTTGATGATTGTGGATTCTTGTTACCCTACCTGCACGACGAGACATGTTTGTTCCCATTTACCCCTATGATATAGCATTACAATGGCTCATTCCTCTTTACCCCATAGTATTCCTATTTACCTCTCATAGGTGTTCCCTTTTACCCCAAAAATATACATTTTGGGGCAAATAGGAGTACTGTAGGCCTACCCCCTTACTTCTAAGAGAGAAAAGAGATAAAAATTTAAAAAAAAATCATAATAAAGCACTCTCATATGTAGGAGATAAAATAGACATACTGTCTTTTCTACATTTAATATGTACAAGAAAGGGAAAATTCATTTTTTAAAACGTTGTAAGAAACATATTACACTTTTTTTTGTAGTACCTTACAAGAGTCATAAAAATACCAACCAATAGTTACTTTTCTCAGTAGAATTGATTACATTATCAAAAAAGAAGGTATGGCCCTTACCAAACAATTTTTCTTAAAAATGTACATTTTCAAAATTTTGATTTATAAGGCTTGTTCCCAATTACCCCAATTCCTCGGAGATTGGGGTAATTAGGAACAAATTTGTGCAAGTTGACCTATGATCAAAATTTACATATAACTAGAAAAACATATTATAAATGTCTTAGTGGTATCAGATACATTGAAACATTGGCTTTCTAAATAAAATTAAATATTTTGCATTCATGTGTTATTTTAGATGCAATGTTTTTTTTTCTACACGCGCATATTGTTCCTTGTAGTACAGGGCCGTTGTGATATGACCCACGCATTCAAAAAAACAAGCAGGGACCGGTCGGGATTTGTTAAGGTGGGTCTCCTGGACATCCCCAACAGAATCCCAAAAAATCCGGTTACGGGTTTTCCGCCATTTTGAAAATCAATTTTTAGATTTTTGAGTTTTGTCGACGAACGGAAAATTAGCAATATTGAGTAAGTATTGAACCGAAATAGCTCAAATTTGTTTTAAATTGTTCGTAAAGAAACGATTAAGGAGTTTGGTGCGCCTTCCTTTGATTATCTGGCAACCTACGGCCCTTGATGCAAATTTTAACCCTCTTTTTTTTAATTATCAGAATTTGTTTTGCATATTTATCATAACAAAAACAAAACCAGTAACTTTATGAAAATTTGTTTCAAATAAAAGTTATAGGGCATGAAAAAACACATCGATATCATATTCTTGATTGTGTCCGTAGATAATATTGGCCGAACGCTACATGACAAGCAAGACCATTGTGCGGTGAGCAGCCTAAAACGTTCTTCTCACGTTTCCACTAGCGCAGTCCATGGCCATAAGTCCCGTAGGAATTTCGACCTTTATAGATTTTCTCTTCTGATCCTGTTAAGGTATACCTTAAGGATAAAAAAATTCTTGGGTAAAAATCTGACATCTGGTGCCAAAGTTTTTTTTACGACGCCATCTTGTTTTGGACATATGCATTTAGTACACGCTCTTAATTTTAATACATTTTCTATACTTTTGACTACATGTAATAAATCTGACGTAATAATTGGATTCTCCAACAAATTTCCTATTAAATTATATAAATTTGGACATTCTGGCAACATTGTGGTATTTGTTATAGTGAAATACATAATATTATTATTAGTCCTGCGTACAGGTGCACTATTTACCTCCAATTGTGCCTTTAATGATAGACATATAAAATTTGGCACAAAATATACGAAAATGTAATTGGAAAATGATTTAACTATATAGGGCAATCTCATTATTATCCCACGACATCAATGGCGGCCATTTTCCAAGATGGCCACCCAACAAATTATTTGAAATTTTGTGACAGAATGTTGAAATTTGGTGTACACATAGATCATGTCATTGAAAAATGACTTTTGAATAGGCCATGTCAAACTAACACAATGGCACCAATGGCGGCCATTTTAGAAGATGGCCGCCATACACATTATTACGAACCACGTAAACTTTATGACAGAATCTTGTTATTGTGTACACACATAGGGCACTCCATTGAAACATGTCATATTTATGTGTTATATCAATACTTTTTAGAAACAATGTAGTATGGATCCGCTATCGGGTATCTTGCAATATTGCTATAGAATTAAATACTAGCAATAATTACTACTTATAATAATTCACTTGTTTTTTTATACACTTTGTAGGCAATTATTGACAAGTTTCTATGTTACATTACATAATGTTTATGCATTCTAAATATGACAAGGGAAATGTTTATATTCCCATTTCAGTTCGTTCAATTAAATTCCCATTAGTAAAAGGCGATAGTCCGGTAGATGACTGACATTGGTGCAGAATTTGGTTACTCAAAGTTTATCCGTTTGAGACCCATAAACATATACACAGAATTAGCTATTGGCATCCTCTATACTCAATCCTATTAGCAGGCCAGCCATTAGCCCCCACCCATGATCCAATGATATTCTTCCTTACCCAGGTCTGGCATTCCGGTGAACGCGTTTGCGTCCAGTCCGCGCATGACGTAATCCCGATCATCTCCCCGAGCCGGCTGTCGCTCGGCGCGTGATAAAATCCCGCAATCGTAAACTTATTTCCAAATAACTATCCATTGTCCGAACTTAAAACTTTCTGGCTTTTTGTTACTATGTACATACTGTTCAGGAATTATGTGGGTAGATAGTTTATGGGCTTATTGTAGTTAATTACTTACATTAGCCGTAATATGATGCATAGGGCCTACTCACAAGTGTTACTGTGATACACTTTTGGGATAGTTATAGTGAATATTATAAATTATAACAAGTAAAGAAATCCGTGCGTGATTTTTTCGTTATTTATGTTTTAAACTATCCAACCCGAGATTTAACACAAGTTTTTAATTATTGTTGTAGTGCAGACGAATTATCTGATACTGAAATATAGGATTACAAATCTAATAAAACCTGTTACCACGCAATTATTTATTGCGTAAAAGATTACTCATTGTAGGCTAATACAGACAATCAAAATAATAATCAAATAGTAATCGAAATAGCTAGATCAAATGGACAAATAATGCACAGCCGTTTTCACCAAAATTATATTAGAATGTAATTAGACGCAGGAATAAAAGGGTCCTTGATTGTAATTAATTTCTAAATCAACTTTACATCTCCCTCAGCTAAAACATTATGTAATAAATACGCGTACTTCGAAATAATTAAATCAAACATTTCAGCACTTACAAATGTGCGTTTCCTTCGGCATGTTCTTTGGGTAGACTATATCTTCACTATGAATCGTTTTATTTTATTCGGATGCATATTCGCGTGAGTGAAAATATGTTGATATTTTTCTGTCAATGTAAGGCTTTTGATTGACTTAAAAAAAATTATTAGCCGACTTGCAAGCAAGGCCCAGTTCCTACAGCCGTGTTTTATTCTAGAAATTGTTTTAGTTTGATTGGTCGTCGTAAAAATTATAATCAATGGAATTATTAACGTCTGATTGGTCCGTCATAAGAATTATGTTTTTGTTATTTAACACGTATCGGTTTACGGTTAACGTATAAGATATCCGTGGAGAGATGTTAAACCCCCTAGGTCACACTATATGTTTATGTTCGGTTAGTGTTTAGAACACGTAAGTCCTATCCCCTTATAAGAAAACTAATTAGTGGGAACAGGCCCAAATGTATCGTCGAGGGGCTATAACTTATACACAATAAAATTATCATTTGCGACACGCAAAACAAAAAAGTAGGCCTAATATCAAATACACTGACTGGCGTTGTACATCCATTGAACATCCATACGTCCGTACTAAACCCACTAACAATAATTGTCTAAAATCCTATTAAAACTGCGACATGAAGAGAATTTCATTCACGCAAATATATGTTTGACACAAAATTGAGCGAACTTTTCACGAGCAAGATAATATCTGGACCAGGGTCACGACACTGTTTCACCAAGACTACTGATTACACACTGCTCCGAGATATCTTGATGAGATGGGGCACTTGAATCTGTTATGATTTGGAAGTTGAATGTATATGCAAGTTGAGATATCGCTCTAATGAAAACCATTCCAGTTAATTGCTAATGGAAAAATGTCGTAAGCTGTCACTACTCGCTAGTACTAGCACAGTATCAATGAACAACAATAATGTTCGTATACTGAAAACCCAGTCGCGATCCATCAAATAATTTGAGAAATACAGAGTGGAGCAATGAACACGTGTGGCGTTATACGGCCGGGCGCTATCTGATTCACATGAACGAGATCGGGCTGACGTCACACTCGCGGCGGAGATGCGCAGTGTCATACCTAGCCACACAGAGATATCCTTGTACCATGGCCCCCACCCACTCAGCTGAAGGAGAAAGTATTTTGAACGATCTTGACGTCTTAATAACTTCCAGCCCTTGTAGAAATTTGTTTGTCAAATGGTTGCCAATAGGTATCTAAGCAAGACCAAGGCTTGATTTTGATTGCCAAGTGGTTGCCAAAGGTAGCCACCGAAATTTCAACTCAACAATAATATGATAGCCATGCGTTCACGATGAGGCAGCCAATGAGTTACAAACATTTTCTCCTTGTTGGGCAAGATATCCATCAAGTGGTTGCTCACAGCACAGTTCACCTTTAAGTTAGCAAGTGATGACCACTTAGCACCAAATATAACGCCAAACCTTAGCCAAAAGAATGACATGAGTTTACTAACTGATGGAAGACACCAAGCCTACACAAAGACGTTGCCACATAGTTAACGATAGATTACTAAAAGGTAGACAACGGGATACCAATAATTGATTGTCACGTGGATACCTCGTGGCACACGGTTGGTGCCGTAAAAACTGCATTCTTCAGCTTATTTTCCTGTCCTTCAACGGGCTTGGGGTGATTCTAGGACGCGAAGAGGATGCTTTCCATTTGAAACAAGCGTGTGAGTGATAGAAAAATGTGTACGTTAACCAAAGATTCGTTAACATGGCAGTGCTCTAGAGTAGCTTTTCCTAGTTTAGAAAATAAAATATAAAATATAGTTGGTGTAAAATGAAATCGCATGTCCGCAAGAGAAAAGAGTGTGCACAGTGTAACCCAGTATAATATTCATATATTAAAGGGAGTTTTGTGTGTAAATAGAAACATAATGCAACATGAAACATGGCAGTTTCAAGTGACACCCTATTTAGGTTTACATGAAAATTAACCATAGTTATCCAAGTGTCCAAGTGTAACGAGGTTTAGATAAAAATCAAGTGTTGTCTGTTACGAAACATCAATATAATATAATGTATGCATTTCAAACCGAGTTATTACATTATTCAACACATAGTATATGATGCTATGCACTACTTTACTATTGTGATTATCTGTATCCTGAACTTTATTAGAATTCGTTAATTTGAGATGTTTTGATGGCCATATAGGAACTCGAAAAGCATGGTCTGGTCTTCTATTCATTTTCTCACGATCTTCAACATTTTTTAATGCAATAAAACCCATGCATACTAAGTCAACTTTATGACATGATACTATAATTTGGTCAACTTTTGGCAAACATTTGGCTGCCTCTTGACGTATTTTTAGAAACCAATTGGTGAATTCTTGGCTGTCTTGTAAATGTTACCAAGAGGTAGTATTTTGACACAAAACGACATGTAAGCGTACTTTTGGCTTCTTTTGGCGACTATACTGGGTGAACTCGTTGGTGATCTACTGGACTATCGCCTTTTACTAACGGGAATTTAATTGAACGAACTAAAATGGGAATATAAACATTTCACTTGTCATATTTAGAATGCATAAACATTATATTGGGGCATATGGGCAGGAGTTGCTAGAGGTTATAAATATGTCACTGACACAGGGGATATTCCCTGAGAAATGGAAAATTTCTACTGTTATACCTGTGCCTAAAGTTAAAAACACTTGTAAGGGGGAAGAACATAGACCAATTAATATGTTACCTATATATGAGAAAGTGTTAGAGAAAGTGGTACATAAACAACTAATGGAATATTGCGAGCAGAGAGAATTATTAAGTAGTAATCAATCAGGATTCCGTAAGAATCACTCTTGTGAAACTGCTTTGCAGAAAACAATACTTGAATGGAAAGAAGATATGGATGTTGGAAAAATAACAGTGGCAATTTTTCTAGATTTCAAACGAGCCTTTGAGACAATAGACAAAGATATACTGTTAAGTAAACTTAGGTGCAAATATAAGATGTCTGGTAGTGTATATAAATGGTTCGAAAGTTATTTGTTAGATAGATCTCAGGAAACTAAATATGATGGGGAGTTATCAAGCAAACAAAAGAGTAGATATGGAGTACCTCAAGGCTCGGTCCTTGGGCCGTTGTTGTTTATAATGTACATTAATGATATCAATGAATGTGTTAGTAGAGTCATATTGAACTTGTTTGCAGACGATACTCTAGTATCCTTATCTGGTTATGATATAAAAATATTGTGTGAAATTTTAAATGAGGAATTAAAAATCATCCTGGACTGGCTTAGAAGAAATAAGCTTAAACTAAATGAAGTAAAAACAAAATGTATGCTAATCACATCATCGGGCGTTATAGATAAGAAAATTACTGAGAGAAAAGACTGGGCAATAGTAATGAATGATGGTATACTTAGTTTTGTAGATGAATTTAAGTACTTAGGAGTAATAATAGATAAACATCTCAAATTTACCAGCAATATTGAATATATAAGTAAGCAAATAAGTGGGAAAACAAATATACTATTCAGACTTAGGAGATTTGTACCTGCTAAAACACTGATAGTAATATATAATGCACTTATAAAACCTCATCTCAATTATTGTGGAACACTATTATGGGGAGTAGATAAAATGAGTATGTCAAAGCTACAAAAACTCCAAAACAGGGCTATGAGAGCAATATTGAAAGGAAACATGTACTCAAAGATTCAAGATATGCTCGATACCTTAAACTGGCTGTCAATAGAACAAATGGTCTCCCTTAATACCCTTACATTTATACATAAAATAGTAAGAGGTGAACTACCAGGGTACCTACAAAAACACATCTCGTTTGGTACTGAAGTCCATAAATATAACACTAGGAGAGCTCACAATGTGTATGTAGAATGTAGAAATAAGTCCATGTCTCAAAGGTCTATTCTCTACAGTGGTATGAGATTATATAATAAGATAGATAATAGGATAAAACTGATGCATGGAAGTAGCTTTAGACAGGAATGTGTGAATTTTGTAAGAAAGAATATAGTCTTGCAGAGGTGATGAACATGTTTGCATTGTTCATTTTTTCATTTTTCTTGTAATGAAATGCTATTTGCTTTGAGTATCTATTAGTAAGGTTGTGTTGTGTACCATGAAATAATATGTTAACATGTAATAATAGCTGAAAATGCTAAATAAAAAACAAGTGAATTGTTATAAGTAGTAATTATTGCTAGTATTTAATTCCATAGCAATATGCATATAGCACCTGCAATACCTGCAATAGCAGGAATGATAATAATATGTATTTCACTATAACAAATACCACAATGTTCCCAGGATGACCAAATTTGTATCATTTAATTGAAAATTTATTGGAGAATCCTATAATTACGTTAGATTCATTACACATGTCAAAAGTATAGAAAATGTATTAAAATTAAGAGCGTGTACTAAACGCATTTGTCCAAATCAAGATGGCGTCGTAAAAAAACTTAGGCCCGGGATGCCAGATGTTTACCCAAGATTTTTTTTATCCTTAAGGTATACCCTAACAGGATCAGAAGAGAAAATCTATAAAGGTCGAAATTCCTACGGGACTTATGGCCATGGACTGCGCTAGTGGTAGCGCGTCGAGCAAACGTTTTACGCTGCTCACCGCACAATGGTCTTGCTTGTCATGTAGCGTTCGGCCATTATCATCTACGGACACAATCAAGAATATGATATCGATGTGTTTTTTCATGCCCTACAACTTTTATTTGAAACAAATTTTCATAAAGCTACTGGTTTTGTTTTTGTTTTGATAAATAGGCAAAACAAATTCAGATAATTTAAAAAAAGAGGGTAAAAATTTGTTTTAAGGACGGCTGGTCGCCAGAGATTAAAAGAAAGCATGCCAAACTTGTTACTTATCACACCTCTAATTCTATGCGAAACTTTAAAAACAAATGTGAGCTATTTCGGTCTAATACTTCACTCAATATTGCTAATTTTCCATTCTTCGACAAAACTCAAAAATCTGTAAATTGATTTTCAAAATGGCGGATAACCCGCAACCGGATTTTTTGGGATTCTGTTGGGGATATTGAGGAAACCATCCTGAACATATCCCAACCGGTCCTTGCTTGTTTTTTTGAATGCGTGGGTTAAGGCCATATGTTGGAACTGGGTGTTTGATTTTTTTAAAGATGAGCAAAAAATTGGAAAAAACAAAAAATACTCCTGGAGGCCTACCTAATCTCATTCACAGTTCCCACCAAAGCAGGGTGTGTGATTTTTTTTGATTTTTATTAAAAAAATTAAAAAAATCATGATTTATTTGATTTAAATTGGATTTATTTGATTTCAACTTTTTGATTTAAATCAGATTTTTTAGATTTTTTAGATTAAAATCAGATTTTTATCGATTTAAATCAATAATATCAGTGTTTCAAAACTTGTAAAGAAGGCCAAGGTGAGTGGATCAAATAGGCTACTTTCACAAGAGTTTCAGAAAATTAAAATATTATTTCAAGGAAAACTTTGCCTAAATCAGTTATAACTCTTGTGTTTGTTGCTCAAAATGAAGAAAAAGCATATCAATCAATGATTTTTATTAAATAAATCATTTAATTTAAATCTGACTCAAATCAATGATTTAAATCAATTGATTAAAAAGAACCGGTATTTTATGCATTTCTAAAGATGTGCTACAATGGCATTTCATGAATTAAGTAGGGCATGTAGGCCCTATAGGCCTATGAATGATCATGTTAAATTGAGAGTTATGGCCTAGATGTGAATATTGTATGTTAGGCTTCATCTAATCAAGTCAAATTCAGCGTAAAACACGTGGCTCTGTCCCTCGTCTAGCCATGAATTTGGGGTTTTCCTAGTTATTACAACAGAGTACTGTAGTCTAAGCCTCTATAGTGGTAAGCTAAATCAGTAGGCCTTAAGCCTATTGTACAATACATCATCTAATAATTAGGTACTGTAGGGCTGTTCATTGTTCATATACCAAAATCCATAGCTATGCCTTTGAAAAATTTAAATGCATGATAAACTGAAAACATTTAGCTTCTGCCTACGGTACTAGATTCATTTTTTAGATCCTTGTGATTTTCTGTGCTTTGATTTAGGTTGCCGTAGCTCACCTGTTAATCTTGAAGCTCGATCCTTGAGTGGGTGGAGTACATCTCGGCATTGTGTGGTTGCACGGTTGGAGGACATCACCGCAGATATATTCCGAGAAATATGCACAAGAGCTGGGGCGTTGTTGATCATCTTGCCCCAACACTTATCTTCTCTTCAAGATGAAGAAAGACAGGTAAGTTTAGGTTCTGGACCTACAAACATGTTGTGATCTGGAACTACTTATGTGGATAGAGGGCATGCCTGCCAGATGTTGAAAAGTGATACCGGGAGATTTGTTGTCAAGATTCGATATGATTGGTCAGGACTTAGAACATGGTAGCCGCGGGCAGTGGTTTGTGTCGCCTGGATTGGTTGATTGCAGTAAATCATCGCCGTCTGAACGTTAAAATGGGATACTATTACCAACATCCAAACAGCGGTGCAACCGCAATGGTAATCGAGGGACTTCCAACATGGTCGCCGAGTGGTTTAGGCCTTCAAGGTTACAGTTTAGCATACTCGGTCCATGTAAGTATTTAGAGGTCAGTGATATTTGGCTGTGTGTGGATACAATACATAATCAATATTACCAGAGGTAGCCTGTGACGTAAACAGACCTGGGTAGTAACGTAACGGAAGTAACGCGTTACTGTAACGAAATTACTTTTTTCAGTAACGAGCCAGTAATTTAATTACAATTTTCTCAATGTAACGGAAGAGTAATTTCACTACTTTTATCATTGTAATTTGGCGTTAGTAACGCGTTACTTTTGCCGCGCGACCCGCGCCTTTGTGTATCAAATATCAGTCACTGGGCCAGTGCGCCTGCTGCTTTCTACGTATCGCCCGCTTGAACAATGTGCATGTGCATGCAGCATTTCTGACATTTCGTAGGTCTGATCGAGAGATTTCGAGTGCCGAGTTTTTATTTCAGAACCTAGCCATGTTTACTTTTGGTACTTCCGCCTATGACAAGCGCCGTTGATGACGTAATTATCTACTTGACATCAAACATTCAAGTCTGTGTCATAGATAGTCGAATTGTTACACTTGTAGTGTAGTTACAACATTTCGCCGATAGATGTCACCCGCGTAATCAATAATTTACTATACATCTATACGTCGATATCTACAATATCTCTGTGATAGGCCTCCGCTGGTTTTAAAGTGTGGGCGTGGATAACACCCTGTCTGAGACCCCCCATCGGCAGACAAAGCACTTGCGTCATACCCGTCCGCACGTCAGATACATTTTAAATTGAAAAGTAATTTTTGAAAGTAATTTCACTACTTTTTTTCATAAAAAGTAACGTAATTTCATTACTTTCTTGGAAAAGTAACTAAACAGTAATTTAGTTACTTTTTGGCTGAAGTAATGAGTAATGTAATTTCATTACTTTTCAAAAGTAACTTACCCAGGTCTGGACGTAAAAATAGTGTTTTGTGAATAGATGCACTGCAAAGCACTATTTTTTCACAAGTTGAAACAGTGGTTTTCCAACTTCCTATTTTATTTTATTTTACATTGGTTCTAGTACCTATCTATGATTTGTTTATAGCTACACATTTTTATTCAGTTGATCATCATCATTATCCATCACCATTTCATACTTCTGGCAGGGTCAGCTTGGGTTTCGCAACCAAATTCTTCCACTTCTTTCTATCCTCCCACAATCGTGTCTCTGCTACATGCTCCCAGATGGTCTCTTTCCATCTCTTCTTTGGTCTCCCCCTTCTTCTTCCTCCTTCAATCCTTTTCTCATTCTCCTGAGCATCCTCTCTTCCGTCATTCGTTTCATAGGCCTATGCCCAAACCATCTCAGCTGTGTTCTTCCCATCCTGTCACCTAACTTCTTCACCCCAAGCATCTCTCTGATGTTCATATTTCTAATTCTATCTCTTCTTGTCTTGCCCACTGTGCTCCTCAGGAATCTCATCTCCGCCGCCTGTAGTATTTGGCTTTCTTCTCTAGCTATCACCCATAGTCCAGGTTTCTACCGCATATGTGAGGATCGGTATGAGGTAGGTCTTGTATAGTGTCATCTTGCACTGTATGGGTAATTCCCTATCCCACACAAGACCTTTTGCACACTGGCAGAAGTTCCTTACCTTTTGTAGTCTGTTGGTAATTTCCTTTTTTATCTTCCCGTTTGCCATTATTACACTTCCTAGGTATCTCAAACTCTCCACCACTTCCAGTGTTTCTTCTTCAATCTTGATCTCTGCATGATAGTTCCTTACGTCTCTTTCTCCTGGCATAGTAACAACCTTGCTCTCGATCACGCTTATCTTCATGCCGGCCTCTTCAATGTGCCTCTTCCAGAGGTCCGTGTATCTCTGGAGTATTAAATTTATTTCACAGTTGAAGGTCTAATTCAACCTTGATGACATAATTTATAAATAAAAATATTAAATACTTCATTTCGGTATGCCTAGGCCTACACACTTTTTTGAAAACTGTCCAAAAAATAGATTATACAAAACGCTATAAAATGACACTTGAAAATGCTATATACGGTACTCGTATCTCTAAATATTACCTATCTATTTCCCCCCCTGAAAACCCTGCTCAAAGCAAAGCTAGTCATGACATAGGGCCTTTGGCCCATCATCAGAATGCACATCAGAATGCACAGTCAGTTAAAAATAAGGGGGAGCAGTTGGAAATATTATGTAAAGAGGAAACCCCAGATATATTTTGTATAACTGAACATGCATTAAGCAATCCTGAAATGTCTGAATTCACACTTGAGGGGTATTACCAAGTAGCCAGCTTTTGTAGGCAAACCCAAAAAGCAGGAGGGGTCATGATTTGTTCAAAAGAAGGTATCAATGTAGAGGAATTTAGAAAAGATATTAAATTAAAAATTACACAAGAAAATGATTTTGAGGTTGTGATAGGTAGAATACAGCATGATTCTTACATCACAATAATTATTACACTATATAGATCTCCAAATGGGAATATTGACACCTTTTTTAATAAATTACATGAACTCTTATAGATGGACTGCTTGAAGGAAAAAGATATTGTACTATGTGGTGACCTTAATATTGATGTACTAAAAAATGATAAGAATACGAGAAGTCTTAAAAGAATTAGCTAATATGTTTAAATTAAACATAACAATTAATGCTCCTACTAGGATTGCAATAACTAAAACATCAATTTCTTCTTCTGCAATAGATAATATATTAACAAACATGGATAATGATATGTATCAAAGTGAGGTCATCATTTCAGCAATATCTGATCATTATGCTCAAGCAATAAATATATATCCTTTAGATCAATCTAAAAATGGAAAACATAGTAACAGAATACTTCTAACAGAATACAGGGACATGAGCAAGAGAATTATAACCATATTTAATGACAGACTTTTAAATGTTTCATGGGATGCAATATACAATCATAAAACAGTTGACCATGCATATGACACATTTGTAGATATAATAACTTTTCACTACAATAAATCATTTCCAACAAGAAAGGCAAAGATTCAGAACACAAAAAAGAAAAGTGATAAATGGATAACACAAAATGTGATGGAAATGTCAAGGAAAGTGAGGAGACGCGTTAAAACTTAAAAGGAATACAAATGTCAATGTTCTAAATAAATACAAAAAATGCAAAAAGGAATATAAAGATACAATTCAAAAAGTGAAGGCTCATAGAATCAAAGAACTAATAAGGAAATCAGAAAACAAAGGAAAAGATATATGGAATATGATTAATCTGGAAAAAAGATAAAAGAAAACTGAAACAGAATTTGAAATCACAGTAGATAATGAAACTGTCAGAAATGCAAAGCAAATTGGAAACATATTCAATGATTACTTTATAAATATAGCCACAAAATTAACAGAAAGTCAAAAGAGAACTGAAAATGATGGGAAAAAACTGTTGCCTGAAATAGATCACTTATTTTGCCTCAATAATGTAAGTGAAGATGAAACTTTGCAAATCATAAGAAATTTAAAGAATAAGAAATCAATAGGTCCAGATGGTTTATCAAGCTTTCTTATAAAGAAATGTGCAAGAGTATTAGTAGAGCCACTTACTTACTTAATTAATATGTCTCTTAATGAAGGTGTTTTTCCAAAAGCTTTAAAGGTGGCGCGGGTAAAACCAATTTTGAAAGAGGGAAACACTCGAGACAACAGAAATTATAGACTAGTTTCAATACTTAATGCTTTTTCAAAGGTGTTTGAAAGAGTAATGTATAATAGATTGTCCGAATACTTAGAGGCAAATGAGATAATAGCAAAAGAACAACATGGATTCAGAGAAAAGAGATCAACTGAAACAGCTCTTGCTGCCTTCATTGACAATGTTGTAACAGCGCTTGATCAGAAAAAAACACCAGTAGCCATTTATATGGATCTTTCAAAAGCTTTTGACTGTGTGGAGTATAATACATTAATAAGTAAACTGTTTTCATATGGAATTAAGGGAAATGCCCTGCAATGGATATTTTCGTATCTACATGGAAGGACGCAATATGTAGAAATTTCTGACCATTTGAACATAAAAACTAAATCTGAGAGGAAATATATTAAACTTGGAGTACCACAAAGATCAATACTAGGGCCTTTGTTTTTCAATACTAAAAATAATACATGCCATGTGCAATAAGTGAAGGGGATATGCTTCTGTATGCAGATGACGCAACCACCACCCTTGCTCATACACTTATAGAGACATTAGAAAAGACCGCTTTTATCAGTTTTAACGAAGTGGCGCAGTGGCTGCAACCAAATAACCTAATAATGAATAATAAGAAAACTAAATGTATGATATTCCCAAGGAAAAATATGGAAGATCAAAATATTTGTATCAGGTTATGTGACGAAGACCTTCCTATTGAACAAATATACACAGCAAAGTTCTTAGGACTGTATATTGACAAGTGCTTATCGTGGGACATCCACACTGATTATGTAGCAAATAAAATAAGCTCCAATATATATGTCTTACGTAAAATGAAAATATATGCAGATAGAAGTTTGCTGTTAGTAGTTTACTATGCCCTGATTGAGTCACATTTGAGCTATGGGTTAATAGCGTGGGGTAATACATCAAAAAACAATTTTCATAAGATCTTTGTCATGCAAAAAAAAGCTTTAAGAATACTAGATAAAATTAAGAAAGGGGATACATGTAGAGGACATTTCAAAACATTGAATATTCTTACTCTTGCATGCCTCTATATTTACAAAGTAATATTATTTTTAATTAATCATAGGGAAGATATGAAAAAAACATCAATATTCATAATTACAATACTAGGAGGAAAAATGATATATTTGTGACATCCCATAGGCTGGCTGTATATGAGAAAAGCCCCACATATGCAGGAATAATCCTTTTTAATAAGCTACCTGCCATTATCAAAAACAAACCAACTGATACATTTAAAAAGGATCTTAGGACATTTCTTGTTGAAAAAGAATACTACGATATTGAGGAGTTCTTGGCGGACAATAATAATATGTCTTGAAAATACAATTTATTTTGCATATAGATGCCTAGACTTATATTATCTAGTAGCCTATCTTATATTAGTGTAAAAGTATATATTTTTATTGTGTATTCTTGTATTGTTGTAAAAGTGTATTTTGTAATTAATGTAAATTAGTTTTAGTATTTTCTATACATTCTAATATTCAAGTCTTAGTCTTTTGAAAAGACGTGTTTAATAGCTAGCTAGCTTATAATGTAATGTTTAGAACTTGTTTATCTTGTTTATCTTGTCATAACATTGTAACATTATATGCTAGTATTAGGTATACAAAACAAGACAATAAAATGAAAAATGAAAAAATGAAATGAAATGAAATATTTAGGCAGTGGCGGCTCGAACCCCTGAAAACCCCCGGGGCCAACTTTATAGTATTACACCCTCCCACCCAAGCATGGGCGCCCTCAGGAATTTTGGCAGGGGGGGCAAAAATCACAATTTGTACGTTCGTTGGGCATGCACAGGGGGTTTGGGGGGGGGGGGCAACAATAGTGCCGCAGGCAAATTGGTTGAAAATCAGGTTTTTAAAATGCGTTTGGTGGGTTTTAGAAAAAAGTAGTGGGCTGAATACAATACCAAAATTATGTAATTTGTGTGTAGTCAATACTCGAAACTAGAAAACCACCAAAATGAATCTTACAGGAAACCTTCAAAATATTTTACCCCCCATTTTTTTGTCCTTTAGTCAAAAGCTTTAGATTTCCAACATTGAGTTGGGCGGTTATTAGCGTTTTTGTCCACGGAGATGATCTGACTTTACCCCACCTCACATCTTCGCTTTCGCAAGCCTTTTATTGTGACGGTCAAAACTTGCATTATTCCATGGAGTGGTACCTATTCTTTTCAAAACTCAAGACGAACTATTGCAGGTAAAAGACACAATAAGCTACTTATCTCGCAGAAAATTGCCAACCATAAAATTTAACAAACGTTCATCAGTAAAGAAATCGACTGTACAAGTGTAATCATAAATACAGACATCAAATAAGGGCAAATTAACACTTCTGCTTGCTTGGGGCCAGGGGGGACAACTGCCCCCCTTGCCCTCTCCTGCGGGCTCCCATGCATCCACGTAATAGTGATATATTTTTTGCTCTAGTGCCCCAAATTAGGTGGCCTAAAACACGTTTTCAGGCGAGCCCTTGGATACGCCGTGGCAAACTTGAAACTAAGCATACCCACCGGCAAGGGCGTCCACAGGAATCTTGTCCGGAACGGACAAAAATCCCAACTTGTACCTTCGAGGAAACATTAGGGGGGTTTGGGGTCAGAGCCCCCCACAATAGCACCGCAGGCAAAAATGTTTAAATCAGGTTTTTAGAGTGCATTTGGTGTGTTTTAGAAAAAAAGTAGTGGGCTAAATGCAACATCAAAATAATGTAGTTTTTGTGCAGTCGAACTGACAATACCAGGATATTTAGGCGACGTGTGTCCCCTTCTCAATTTACAATGAATATTCTAATTCACAACTAAACTATTCTAAAATAATATATGCATATAAATAATCGATTGGAGTTGATTTACCTGTACATTTCTTTAATGTCATCGAAGATAGCAATAGCTGGATAGACTGAAAAGTGAAAAGTATTTTAGGACACTTCTTGGTAAGATAGCTTTAAAACAAAATATTTACGGACCAGACCGGCCGCAGTGGCGTAGAACTTATTTCATAGTTTTGGTTTTGTCCTTGATTTTTTATTTAAGTTAGTAGGCGCCTTACAATTGTTAATTATATTTTTAGGGGTGTTTTAATTTTCTATTTTTAATGTATTTCATTAGCCTATTTTAATTAATTTTCTTACCACAGCCCTAACACAAATCAGTGTATTACACTTTTTCCTGTGTCTAGGCCAGTCTGCGCCAGAAAGGTTCATACATAAACATTGGCATGGTTTTCTTGTATTAATTCCCAATACAGTGACACCCTTTTTCGAATTGCCGTGAGTTTTCTTTTATCCTCTCTCATATATTTCTCAATAATTTCTGCTTACCCCCCCCCCCCCCCCCCTAGCTACTGGAGCGGCCGCTACCTTGCTCCCGTGGGGTGGGCACTACTGTCCTGGAAGGTCTCGTCCTTGTGCTAGATTGGGGTTTTTTGGATGAGCGAAGCGAAGACCTCAATATTTCACTGACCCCCAAAAAAATTAGCTCGTTATATTTTTTTTTGTCTTGTCTATTTGTTTGCTCTTTACCGGGCAAACAACATATGCGATCTTGATGAGAATTGGAGGGGACCTTCAAAATCTCTGAACTTAGACCTGCCGTGTTTTTGGGTACAGCCAAAGAAATAATTCTCATGAATATCGTACTTTTACGATTTTTTTCAATTTTTAGTGCGTTATTTTTGTGACATTTGGTCCGATTCTGACCAAAAGGGTGGGACTACTACGTTCATATTTTACATGGACATTAAGGTAATGGTGATGTATTGCTTTTTGAAAGAAAAAGTCAGCCAGAATCCATAGAATAAAGGTTTTAATATGAGTTTTTTGAGGTTTTATAGTAACCTAACAATTAACAATAGAAACTTGTAACTATTCTCCCCTGGCGACTGGGTAAAGCCCCACGGTGGTTCGTCAGTTGTGACTATTCTCGGCCGGCGCTATCATAAAATGCCCCCACTTAGGGTAATTACCGTGATTGATCGTAGCCGAAACAATAACCATTGGGCGCGCTTCTCTGGCTCAGACACGAAACTAATTAGGGCTTTATAAAATGACCGGACATCGGAGACACACAATGAGGAGGTGATAACAAACCACTTAGGGTCAAGGGATATTTGCATATCCCAAAGCCCTGACTCACCAGGACGACTGTCCTCACTGTGGGGGTGCGGCAAGGCGGCGTCCTCCGTCCCTCCTGGAATGGGTGGCGTACACTCACTAGCCTAGTAATGACTAATTATAGGCGGGAGTTTAATGATTAAGTGATTGGCTGAAGGCATGATAAGCGTGCAAACTTGGGAGAACTAGAGGTGATATGGGGGAATTTAGGTTCCCCAAACTGGACACATCTCCTTGGAATTCAGCAGTATAATTGTTGGATACACATAATACAACAATTTCACACAAACAAAAATGATTTGAATTTACGTCGGATCCAACTTAAAACAATAGCCTCAGAAACATATGACAGATTTTGAAGAAATACATGGGTGCCTTATTATAATATTAATAATAAAGTGGGTTAGTTTCTACTCAACACTCTTTCTCGGATGGTTGACCGATGCGATGACCGATGGTAGCAATCTGACACGTCGCGATGACCGATGATATGACGCGCTGAGACGCCGCAGAATTAGCGTCCCCTGGTTAGGTACGCCGTTCCAGTGGCGTCGTGACCTCTTCGGTGGGACACCTGACCTCGCATACTGGCTCATACGGTACGTCTGGCGACGTATGGTTGCAGTCTTCTGGCTTGTCAACGACCCCAAGGTACGTTCTCGGTGACGTGGTTACATTGTTACCCACGCTCGCTCGTAGTGGAGGGCTTGACCCCTGATATCGGGTCGATAGTGGAATATGACATGGGAAAGATTAGAGATATACTAGGTTCTTGGGATGTGGTTGGCTATTGAATTAGGTTAATTGAAAGGGTAGCCATTTTGTTGCTGTTGTCGTCGTAGTAGTGTCGGTGGCGTCACCACATGATGCGTTGCTTGCACTCACCGAAAACTACTTGAAATAGATTGATTTTATTATAACTAATTAGGCCGAACTTATGTACGTACCTATTCCGATGCACGGAAATATTGATTTCGTTGCCATGATGGCTTCGACCGCACTTGAACCACTTTGTAGACGCGCACAAATCGCTGCACTTCACACACCAACTGCTTGATTCGGGGTTCCAACACTTTCTTGGCGACTTCTCCCTGTGGAGGGCTTCGCGTACCCAAGCCTCTGACGCGTTGCCCACTCCTTGATCACGTGCTCACTGGGTGACATTTGTTACTGTCGTCCCGATTGGCAGGTGTAGGTGTCGGATGGCTCGGCTGGACCAATGGTCCTTCTGGTTATTTAGCCCCTTGCCATTTGCCCTTCACTGGCGACCTTCATGGTGCGACGTTACTCCTTTCGGTGCACGTCCACCCGTCCCACCCGGCAAACTCGCATCTTCTGCCCTCGTCGGTGCGTTGACCCTAGCTCCTGGGTTGTTCTAGAACCTTCTTGCCCTTCGGCGAGGCCTCCCTCGCCTAGCCCACTGGCTACATGGACCGTCCCGGTCCTAGCCTCAGCTGATTTGCATATCACACCTCATTATGATATGTCGTCAATTAGAAAACCAATCCACACGGATTCTTAATTAACATGAATAATTAGTGATTCTAATTAATATTACAAATAAAAATGAAAAATTGAAACTGGGTAGCAGGTTGTAACGGGGTGTACTGTCACAAACTTGACAACAATTACCTTCAATGCATTCAAAAAGCACTTGCAAAGGAAAAGTGGTCCTACGCAAACTAAAAACTAACAAAGAAGCTCATCCATCAACGCGACTAAAAAAAAGCTTTCGCGAAACGTCCTAGTAACAAAAATATTGGCTCAAGAAACCAAAAAAAATAGGACTATCAAATGTTAAAAGCTTGGCCAGGGGTCTTGGAAGCAAATCCAGGGGGGGGGGGGCAACTGCTCCCTGCGGACACCCATACCCACCGGGCACCACTGGTATTAGTGGTTACAGAAAAAAAGTTAGATGCTTGATGGTACCGCGCGTTTGGGTGACCTTGTTTTTTTTCAGTTTATTTGGCATAATCTTTTGAGCGCGCATTTTAAAACCATCGCAATTACATTCCCATCTGACATGGGTATTGGCTTGTTCGGGAAGTTTTCATCATATAGGCATGATACTATTTCTTTTATAGCTCATATTTATGCAGCAAACACGCAATGAACCAATGATTAATAGGCCTACTTACTTACGTCCATCCCCCACCCCCAACCACCCTGACCTGACCACCCACCCACCTATTTCTCGCGGGGCCATGGCCCCGAATTTGTATGGTCAGTAAGGCCACTGTATTCAGGATTCAAGACGTCACCAGGCCCAGTCCATCACGCCACCATTTGCTCGAACCAGTGCCTACATAATTGGGTTCTACTGCCGAGCTGCCAAAAATTGGAACTAGGTTACTACCTATCTGATGAAATACAAGGTCTTGCCATGTCTGCTTTCAAGAGAGCTAGCTATCTAGGGCGACGGTCGTTCGCCCGCAGCCAAGCGCACGCGACTGCTAGTAGGCGACGATAACTCGGTTCTGTTTACAGCTACCCGAGTTGGGGGGTTTTCAGCTATCTGCACACGCCGTCCCGAAAGATTTACAATCTTGAAACTCGGTATATGACCTGATATGTGGTCCATGACATACCAAAGAAAAAATCAGCCCGATCCGATCACCCATTCTGTGTAAAAAAGGGCGTAAAAATAGATGAAAATCTTTCGGCTGGCTGGTTGGTTGGTTGGTTGGTTGGTTGGTTGGTTGGTTGGGGGGGTAGTGGATTCTGCCATAGAGGAATAAGAGCCTACAGAGCAAACGGTACATCTTAGAACTATGAAACTTGGACCACACTTAGATGTATCTCAGACTCACAAACTTCCGCCGAGAGACAATCAATATTCCACCCCCAACCCCCCCTAAATCATCCCCTAAAATTAAAATAATTCATAGCTCTAACCCAAAATTGAATTTTTATTCAAATTAGTTATTAAAATTGTATTCTTAAGTGTTTTAATCCAATCGGCCTATTCTCATTATATAAACCACATTTTGTCAACCCCCATCCCTAATAGTTTATATTATTTTTATCTTGATTTCCAGCTTTCACCACGAAGGCATCTTATGAGTTATCATAATGAAATTTGACATGATGGTACATAATAATATGAAAAATAATCCGACGAGAGGCAAGCAATATTCCACCCCCAACTTGGAAACTAAACCCACTCCCTAAAATTGGAATAATTCATAGCTCTAATCTAAAATTAATGTTTTATTCAAATTAGTTATTAAAATTATGTTTTAGTGTGTTTTAACCTAATCGACCTATTCTCATTTCCTAAACCACATTTTTTCAACCCCCATCCCTTATAGTATAGTATAGTTATTTTTACCTTGATTTCCAGCATTCACCATGAAGGCACCTAATGAGTTATCAGCATGAAATTTGTCATGATGGTACATACTAATATGAAAAATCATTTGCCGAGAGGCAAGCGATATTCCACCCCCAACATCCCTAAATCATCCCCTAAAATTGGAATAATTAATAGCTCTAGACCAAAATTGAATTTTTATTCAAATTATTAAATCATGTTTTAATGTGCTTTAACCCAATCGGCCTATTCTCATTTCCTTAACCACATTTTTTCAACCCCCATCCCTAATAGTTTATATTATTTTTACCTTGATTTCCAGCATTCACCATGAAGGCACCTAATGAGTTATCAGCATGAAATTTGGCATGATGGTACATACTAATATGAAAAATCATTCGCCGAGAGGCAAGCGATATTCCACCCCCAACACCCCCTAAATAATCCCCTAAAATTGGAATAATTCATAGCTCTAACCTAAAATTGAATTTTTATTTAAATTAGTTATTAAAATTATGTTTTAATGTGTTTTTTTTTTTTTTTTAACCCAATCAGCATATTTTCATTATATAAACCACATTTTGTCAACCCCCATCCCTAATAGTTTATATTATTTTTATCTTGATTTCCAACATTCACCACAAAGGCACCTAATGAGTTATAATCATGAAATTTAACATTATGGTACATAATAATATGAAAAATAATCCGCCGAGAGGCAAGCAATATTCCACCCTCAACACCCCCTTAAATTGGAATAATTCATAACTCTAATCTAAAATTGATGTTTTATATTCAAATTAGGTGGTTATTAAAATTATGTTTTAATGTGTTTTAAACCAATCGGCCTATTCTCATTTTCTAAACCACATTTTTTTCAACCCCCATCCCTTATAGTTTATATTATTTACCTTGATTTCCAGCATTCACCATGAAGGCACCTCATGAGTTATCAGCATGAAATTTGGCATGATGGTACATACTAATATGAAAAATAATTCGTCGCGATGCAAGCGATATTCCACCCCCAACATCCCCTAAATCATCAGTTTATAGTGTTTGACAATAATCAATGATTCGTGGATCCACCTACTTGGGCATCGGGGACAAAAAGATGTCGTTGGTATTTTATTGGTATACAATAATATTCAGAATGGTCTCATCTAATTAGTTACGTGTGGTAAAAATATGGTGGTTTCGTGTTTATTGAAACTCGTGTTAATTAATTATATCATTGCAAATGCACCGCTATCTAACTGTTATATTTGCATCATCATTCATTCATAGCCATTCATTTAATTTGTTAAGTTTTTATAATTACAACGCCATTCAGCGAATATACGTAATAACGTATTCAGTACAAATAGGCTACTAAAAAATACGGGCTCCTCAGTTGTCTTGTTTTGTTAGCGAATTTCTACGAGCCGGTTTCTCAGTATTTTGCAATGACCTGTCTATTCCACCGCCTAATGGAGGTATTCATCTACCATTCATCCTTGGGTTGGTGTTCAGAATCCCAATTTACCCAAGTTATAAGACCGTGGCACCACCTGTCATTTCTCTGTCTGCAAGATTTTTGTGGGTCTTCCAACGAAAGCAATCACTGTTTCGCTCTCTTCAGTGTCACCTCAACGTCTTTGTGTTTGAGAGAGGTAACATTGTGTTGGGTAGTCTAGGAGTGGGAAGAAGGAAATAGAAGCTAAAAATAATAAACAAACGGTTACGGTGAACACCTCAACTGACGTAACTAAACTACAATACAGGATTGTGGTAACCAACCACATCACTATAGTCAACAAAATGCTTCGTATTAGTCCTAAATTATTTTTCACATACGTAATAATTGTATTTGAACAGTAAACTGGTTTTGGGGCTTGAATTTCTATTATTTTTTTGAAAAATTGTATTAGCTTTATTGCAAGGTTCGAGTTGGTGGGGGTGTTGATTACTCTCCTTTTCTTTAATTATATCACAGGGACACAGGGCATATGTATGTATTTTGTGTAACGGCCATGGCTGATTTTGATAATAATTAATTTTACTTAAATTCGATCTTATTAGGCCCCTACATTATTTTTCACATCCGCTAGATTTTGTTGTTTTTGTTTCCTCGTTCTAATGAGAACACAGCTTATAACTCTGTGTACAAAACCTTTCTTATATTCTATAGTAACTACAAAAGTTTTGTGACTTTGTCCGATATAGGGAAATTGTAAATAACCTTATCCCGTTATCCCGTAGTTTTAGATTTTGTTTTCTTGTTGTTGTTGTCAAACCTGTGTCTGGCTGCATAACTTTACCTAAAGCTTATCAATAAGCATCTTGATTTGGACTGAGGGTAGAACTAAAACAGTATCAACAGTCACTTGGTCGGTAACTAGATATTAATAACATATAGCAAGTCCCTTTTATTTAGGCCTCACCTACCAAAATTCTTACCATAATTGTAATTTTAATCAACTTTTCATTTCACAAGTATCAAGTCAAGATAGCAGTCCACGCTACGTTTATAAGTGTTGGACATAATACTTGACTTTTAACATTTAACTTCAGGTGACCTAACTTTGCAGAATTATACCTATGATAGAATCATTTTACTGAAACTGTAAGGAGGATCCAACGTAAAGAGTTAGCCGGAGCATTCCAGAGACGGAGGAGCAGGGGAAGACCCACCCCTTGACCGTAAACCTTGGTAGGTGCCTTGGTATTTTGTAATAATGTCATTAGAGACTTTGTTGAATATTTTATGTTTTTTTTAAATCCTTGGAGGGAAAATTTGAAATAGGGAGCGTAGCTAGGCTAGGGAAGCGCTAACTATTACATTTGGCGCCCAGCGTGGGGCATTGTTTTGTGAATTTTAAGTAGTTTGTGTTAAAAGGGAGCGAAGTTCTAACCATTACAATATCTAGCATATTATAGACAACACAAAGTACCTATGCAATTTTTGTGAACCCCTGTGGATGTTGGTATAACCACAACTCATTTGCCTGAGCGATGTATTGAGTCCAACACTTTAGTAAAAGTAAAACTAATCGAACATTATAAGACAATATGTTTAGACAACATTAGCTCTCTCCACATGAATAAACATCAAACTCAAAAATATTATGTGCACTATGATATATATGAAATTAGGTTTTCACTCATAAATGTCCTGTCCAATTATCATACAAATAAGAATCGAGCATAAAACGTGTTTGTTGTGTACCGTAATGTTTTAGTGCGGACTTGTGGGGACTTATGATTTCCCGTTTCCGTGGAATTGAAGGTGAATTGAGGTGAACGCACACTCGAAGAGGGATGTAAATCAATGGTCAGACAGAAAACTACATTTTTCGAGCACTGTCTTCTAATGGTATTACCTAAAATTTTAGGCTCATTTCCATTTTCCGAATCAATTGCAGTTGTGTCATTCCACCACCTTCGGTCTAACGCTACCCATCGAAAGAAAACACTCATCCCTTTACAACATTGTCTCCTCTGTTGGTCGCAATGCGTTGTGGTTTTCCATTCATATTTTCTTGTAATCGGCTGCCAATTATCTCAGGAAAACCCTTTCTATATTTTGTAGTTCCGATTTCTTTTAGCCACCCTATTGGCTGAATCTTCGAAACTCGGATTGTGGTTGGTCAACGAGGTTTACAACTCCACGTGGAGTAATTTACTTGCCAGAATTCAAACTATTATGTGTCGCACAAAAAGACACCCGTCGGAGGATCTTCATGGGTATTTACCGTTAGACCGAATAAACTTTACAATCACATGTATAATAATGATTAGGCCTATAAATTTCATTATTTATTTTATCTTCTCGGCTGTCACACATGCACTTGGCTTCATGTACAAGGTATAGAATTCGGATGCTTAGTACGCATTTAAAAAAAAGTATACAAGGCATTCTCAAAACATTCCAATTGTATTTGTTATAAAGATACGAAAAGTTAAAGGAATCCTGATGCAAATGTGTAAACACTAATATCAAAACGTTAATCAAATCACATCTTGTTGTTTAAAAAAAATACAATGTATAATTTCAAATAATTGTGTGTATTATAGCCCCCAATGGGACTAGATTGTGTCTCATTACAAGTGTAGGCCTAACGTGTAGGCTATATTACAAAAAATATTTCCAAATATAAATGCTGTACAAATCAATATTTTATTTTGTCAGTTACAAACGAAAAGTTTTCAACAATTTTAGATTCGTTGTGATTGTGAGGTTAACAAAACTGAGAAGGAAGCAGTGTGTGTGGAGGACAACGATTGTAAACTAAATTAGTGTGTTGTAAAGTTTCGCACACAAAAGAGATATTTATAATGACCAGACCTTTTCTTCGAATCTGTACTTCAATACCTAGCCTTAGAAGAAGACCCTTTTTTGCTCTAAACCCCTCGCCCCCCGCCACCGCAACCCCTGAAGAGAGGCAGCCTTCCATTCACAGACGCCTGAGAAGTTGCCTGCCTGCACGGGGCACTTTCAACCCATACCACATTCAAACGCCCGTGTAGTTTTGACCAGTGGCGCCCAACTAGCGGATTTGCTTGATAATGGACGACCATAGATAGTCACGTTAACAATTTTAAAAATACAATTCAGAAGTTACAAAATCTTTCCTGACCAGGGGATTGAACTAAGGTCTCCCACATTTTGGGTATAACGGCGCCTTAGCCAGCTAGGCTAGGAAAACGCCAAAGTCGTTGTTGTCTTAAGCCGACGTTACACTGGGAAGTGAAAAGAAAAAGTGAAAGAGAAAAAGTAACTTTTTAGAAGTATAGTTAGCATGTAGCTTACGGGACTTTTCACTAGTGGAACCAAGCCTACTACTAGTTCGGAAAGTTTTTACTTTTTACTTTTCGACTTCCCAGTATAACAGCAACGGGAAAAGTCCCGTAAGCTACATGTTGACTCTACTTCTAAAAAGCTACTTTTTCTCTTCACTTTTTCTTTTCACTTCCCAGTGTAACGTCCGCTAAAGTCGGGAAGAAAAGGAATGTTACCGGGTACGCAACACATGGCTCACTCACTCGTTTAACAACGACTTTGGCGTTTTCCTAGTAAATTTTGTATAATGTCATTGTTTTACTGTCCCCCACTGAAAATCAGTTATATAACTGAGTGGGTAGACTCTAAATACAATTTATTTATTTTATTACTAATATAATATGTAGTTTTGCAGAGCTTTACAGAGGGTATATATTCGAAAGCTCCCATTTGCCGTAGTCAACTAGCCTTGATTTTTATTATTAAAATTCTTGTTGGTTTTATGTTTATTTTATTGTTTCTAACTTGTGGCGCAATCACTCGTATATCAATAAATTTAATATGAATTCAAAGAGGCCTAAAAATTTTATCTCTAGGTCAGGGGGAGGGTATAGTAGTATCTATGCTCTAGGTGTTTGAAAAAAGAAGAAGATTTCAACAATGACCACGCAGGAAAACAATGTTGATATTATTTGTTGCATTTGTTTAACTTGAATGACATTTAAAATTTGATTTAAAAACAATATTCAATATATGTACCTATCCACTTTGTGACCAAGGCATGCTCAGTCAATATGTGCATGATAATAAGACTTAAAATTTAAAACTTACCTTAAGGCTTAAATTGAAAACACTTATTAAAAAGTGTTCAACAAAACATGCAACTTGTTTAACTTCTTGTCTACTATGTCTAAGCCGTGTAGGCCTGGTGCTATTCATATTTCAAATCGTTGTGTGCTACTTCCACGGGGCGATACTCCAGAGCATAGGCCTACGGATGAGTTTATGGTGCCCGATTTTGAAGCAGTTCATTGTATTCCATTTGAAGACCAAGACAGCAAATCTAGGTCTAATTCTAACAATTCACAGCATTCAGATAACTTATCTCTGCATAACCTCCGCAGGTCACAGCTTAGTGTAAGGCAGAGCATACCTCTTACGAATGTTATGTCGTGTGTGTGCAGAATCTGTCTGATCAATGATGAAACTGAATCTTTTGTCTCACCATGCCTTTGCAAAGGAACTCAAAGGTTGGTGCATTTATCATGCCTTGAACGATGGCTTAATCAAAATAGGCAATCTCACTGTGAGCTCTGCTTGTTCCAATTTACCGTGCAACAAACCCCTCGCTACGGATTGGCAGAGGGTTTGAGGATGTGGTTTTTCCACAGTAACTCCAGACGACAAGTACAAGTAGATTTCCTGA
This sequence comes from Sweltsa coloradensis, assembly GCA_024449915.1. Lineage (NCBI taxonomy): Eukaryota > Metazoa > Arthropoda > Insecta > Plecoptera > Chloroperlidae > Sweltsa > Sweltsa coloradensis. The sequence goes on from JAMZAV010000057.1 coordinate 910,628, forward strand.
TCGGACTGTTACTGACGTTTATTTCACTGGGCCTAATTCTTGTTACCACGCTTGGCCTGCAATACTTTGTCGAAGAAGGAAAGAGAGTCGGCATCTCGCAAATGTGGTCTGCGGGAATGATTGGATTCCTTCTAGCGTTGCTGTTTATTGGCTACACGATCACAGTTTATCTTATTTTTAAAGATCAACTTGCCCGATGGAAGCGATGGTGGCGCGAAAGCACATATTTGCAAATTGTGCCAAGCCCAGTTTTGGACCAGCAAAGTTGTTGCTAGCTACTGTAGCATGAGACTACGGCAAGTTTCAGCATTGTCAAGATTTGTGGCAAATCAAATAATGATAATTTAGCTTTGTTTTGGACATTTTGGCATTCATATTTGCACGGACTATTGTATTGTGGTTGTGGAATAAAATAAAATGTACCGTTCCTTTTTTTAACTTTTTATTACTGTAGGCCTAGTTGTTCTATCAGGCTATTGTTACTCAAGGGTTCATAGAAAATATGTACGTATTTAAGAGCATAGCCTAAACATACTAAATTAAATTACTGGTTCTTTTAATTATATAGGGTAGATAGTGTAGGCCTAAGTGCCATTTATTTGCACTTATTTATTTTATATGATCGTTGGTAGTGCACCACTCATCAAACTCTGTAAGACTTGTTTCCAACATTTGATTTCACCTGTGTTTGCATAAATATTGCGAGGCGTGGTAGTATATGGGGTACAGCTGTAGACGGGTGCCAAGTGGTGCAGCCCTGAGGGGGCATTCCTTTATTTATTTCTTTAGTAGTACAAAATAAAAAAGACCACTAACTTCTACTAGTGAGTAAAAAGACCTTTCACCAGAATAGGCCTAGAGAAAAAAAAAATTCAGTGCAAGATAGATAACACTATGGGATACCGCATGACAGAAGTGCTGCGAGCAGTGCAGTTCAACCAATTCACAGTCTGCCCCTTCATTCAAGCATGATTTTTTTGCAAGTAAATAAGGCTTGTGAGATGGCTAAATCACAACCCCATGCGCGAGGCGAGTGCTTTACTGCCTACTGTCATCAGACATTCTTATTTCTTTTCTTTTTTGTAAACTTTTATGATTGTTTAAATTATAACAAACAACACCACTGATGCATCTGTTGTTTAACTATAGGCCTTAAACATTTATTAAACAACAGTTACTTTTACAGTATTGAATTACGAGACAACAATACAGACCAAAGAGTTGCTATTCTAAGCACATTGTGTGGTAAGTGAACGTGATTGCCCTCTTTCGGTCATACTGTCTCCCATAAGGCATACTATTTCATACCGATCCTTACTTATGCGGCAGAAATCTGGATACTAAGATATTTCTCGCTATGCAGTCCATTATACCCCCGCTTTCAGGTCATGTCTTGTGGTAATGATAATAATTTGGTATTTCTTGTTATGGAGGCTCAGAAGATTTCACACCACTTTGATGGAAACAATAGATGTTGCTTTTTGATTTACTTTTGTTGTAAAACTGTGTTATAAAATGTCAAATTATTTTTTGTGAAATATTTCAAGTAAAATTAAATAGCATGGCCAGCATTCTTTCTTTAATTACTGTACTTAAGGCCAATTGAGGATTGCAGGAGAGTGACGATTGACAAGAAATATTGAATAGGAAAATAATCATCATAATGATGTTTCAATTTTGGTTTGAAATTTCATTAAATCATTAAATCATGGAGTTTAAATAGTACTGTCGTACTGGAGGCGCAGGTGTGTGGTGGGCAGTGTACGAGATAGCACACCACGTCGCGCAGGCACAGCCCGACATATTTGTTGTTTATCAACAATTAGACAGTTGACGCGCTAGTTACGTGGTTATGTTAGGCCTAGTTCACACGTTGTTTACTAAGCAAGAACTTTGTACTTTGTAAATATAATGTGTAAATCATTGTTGTAGGCTTTAATTGTGTAAATGGATACATAGATAGGATAGACATAGGCTATTATTCAAAGCAGGTCTATTCCGCGTCCACGATCTCTAGACTTAGGTCTAGGCTGTAAAGTTACCCTGGCAAAAATGACACGCCAAGGCCTACGAGTAGGCCTAAGTGTTGTTCTACCTACAAAAGGAAGAAAACTTAAATTGTGGAGGTGGATCAAACCGCTTCTTTGTTCACATGGTTTGTGCAATAATAACTCTAAAGACACCAATGACAAAGTAAAACTTTTACCATTCCCTAAACGTCACATCGAACAAGTCACCGCCGTCTAAAGGTTACAATTTAACAATCAACTGACAGAACTACACAAATATGGCCGCCGGTAGAGGAAACCGGAAATCAATAATCGAAGACGCCCAATCCCATTAGAGCTAGATCTCCTTTCCCTCAAACTCCATGATTAAATGACTGAGTTATCAAATTATTTCATCAAGAGTGAAATATTTCATCAAGAGTGAAATATTTCATAGCTTACATTACTACTTTGATTACACCCATAGGTCGGTAAAAGTGTCTCCGTTTTCTTTATCGTTCGATATTATCAGTTATTTATTTTATTTTATAGTTGTGCATTCCCAATGAAAATGGTTTTGATGTAATCAAAGAAATTAAAGTATTAATGTGATCCCTACAGTTACTGAGTTGGGTAATGTTTAATGCTTCCAGCTTCTGATGCTTTTGGAAGAAGCCATGTTGTCACAAGAAGCAGCTATACCAGTGTACTTCTCGGAGTGGACACCAGATCTACAGACTATATGGGGTGACATTAAGGGCAGCTACATCACAGACGATCGCTCAAGTTCGGCTACTGATGGTTAGTAGAGCTTGCAAACTTTATTGTCTTTGCCATTCTAAAGCATGCTCACCAGTGAAAGTAGTACAGAAGTCGAAGGTAGGCCAATAGCCTGCATGCACATAACAGATTTATAAATGAACGTCTGAATTGTGGTAGAGTGACCAATAATTACCAAAAGTAAGTAAGCTAACATTATCTTCACAATAGGGAATATTCCACTTCCTATTTTATAGTTTATTATAATTGTTATGTATGTCTTAATAGTCACTGCACTTTTTTTATAAAAAAAAATGTATTTTGTGTAATTTAAACAAAAAGTAAATTAGACCCCCAGTTTGCGCGCCAAAAACGATCGTGCGCCATCTTTGGACGGTACTACGTCATAACTGTGTTGATAGTGGTAGCGGTACGCAAAATAATACTGCACTTTTTGAACACGGTTTGCCGCTTTGCACAGTTGTAGGTAAGACCAAAAGTAATTTTTGAAGATGTGGAGGCACTCGAAATTTCCCTTAGAATTCAAAATGGTGGCCATTTTTCAAAACGATGTTCTCAGATACAAAAATTCTTTTGATGTGTCTAATAAATCATGTTTGGTATCGTTTTCGTATATTTACGACTCGAATAACACGAAAATAATGTTAAAATAAAAATCCGGGTGAAATTCTAGAAGTTTAACATCTATTTAATAGTATTTTCAAGAAAATCTTCATAGATTAGGTCCGACATAGAAACTCCTTTACCCTACCCCTGTAAATGCTACTAGCATAAAATTATTATGATTTAAATGTTTAATTTAAAACCGACATTCATTTTTTGACTTTTTGGCCAATCATTGCTGCGGCAACCAGAGGTGCTCAACAGGTGGTTAATGATTATTGTGCTGATTAATATGCTGCTCTTTTTTAACGCGGTTTGGCACTTGGCTCAGTTGAAGCTGGTACCCAAAAGATCTTTTTAAGATGTGGAGGCATTAAAAATTTCCTTCGAATCCAAGATGGCGGCAATTTTTGGAAATGGCCTTTGAACACAAAATTTTGCCCCAAACGACTAATAATATCATGTTTGGTGTCAAGTCCATATGAATTTGAGCCAGAGAACACAAATTTGAGCTCAAAATATGAATGATACGTACAGTTTACAAATTCACTACTGCTATTATCACAAATCGACTAATTGATAGGTATTTAGTAAAGAATATAGGTATTTAACATTCCCTGTTTAAAGCAATTTATTACTTCTATTCCGCGTTCTTCACGAACTTCACACATTGCTCTCTTAGCAGAACTCTTGCTTTTGGAATTAAAAGCAGACACTGTGTCACAATCAGTGAATGCGTGAAAATCTCCGAGTTCTAATGGTCAGTATTGCATTCAGCCCACAACTTTTTTCTAAAACGCACCGAACGCACTCTAAAAACCTAATTTTCACAATTTTCGTCTGCGGCGCTATTGTTGAATTGTGTGGTCCCCATATACTACCTCTGGGATATTAATTTCGCCTCACCAGTAAAACTACCCCAGAGCCTCCACTGCTCTACACAGTCGTTCTGAAAAGTTGGCGCCCCTGCAGGTGTTGATGATTTATGCTGAACGGTTGGTAATACATTACCAAATTTTGCATGCATGTTAATGAAGTACTTTTATGTAGATATCCACACTTGGCTGCAAGTAATGAGCCAAAAAGGTCCATTGCGAGACATAAGTCCAAAACGCAAAAAAAAAATGGGAAATCCAAAACATGGATTTCAATTCTGGAAATTATCACCAAACCGTTTTTATTACAATGAAACCAAATTAACCTGCTAGTTCACATTGATTTAATCGTTGATATCCAGTATTCAAATATGCGTTAAAATAATCTGTACACTTGTAATAAATTCCCGAAGTTCACCAAAATTGAGTAAATTACGGAGATTTTACGATTTGTGTATTCAAAATTAATGAATTAATTTAGAAATACGCGTACTGGATCTCATAGATTGATTCTTTATAAAAGTTTGTGTGAAATATTATACCGACGTTATTAACCGTTTACCCGAAAGAAAGAAAAACAGAAAACTGAGTTCTGAAACTCGTCTCCGAGCCAGCCTCAGCGACTCCTCTTAACAACGTCACAAAGTAAACACAGGCCAAGTAAACTCCAGTATAGAGTTTAAATTCTACAAAATACTCAGTTTCTCAATTTTCATCTTGGATTCGAAGGGAATTTTTATTGCCTCCACATCTTAAAAAAATCTTTTGGGTACCATCTTCAGCTGAGCCAAGTGCCAAACCGTGTTAAAAAAGAGCAGCATATTAATCAGCACAATAATCATTAACCACCTGTTGAACACCTCTGGTTGCCGCAGCAAAGACTGGCCAATAAGTAAAAAAATAAATTTCGGTTTTAAATTAGACATTATAATCATAATAATTTAATGCTTGAATCAATTACAGGGGTAGGGTAAAGGAGTTTCTACGTCGGACCCAATCTAAGAAGATTTTCTTGAAAATACTACTTAATACATGTTTAACTTCTAGAATTTCAACCAGATTTTTATTTTGACATTATTTTGGAGTTATTCCAGTCGTAAATATACGAAAACGATACCAAACATGATTTATTAGACACGTCAAAAGAGTTTTTGTATTTGAGGACATCGTTTTGAAAAATGGCCGCCATTTTGAATTCTAAGGGAAATTTCGAGTGCCTCCACATCCTTAAATATTACTTTTGGTCCCACCTACATCTGTGCAAAGCGGCAAACCGTGTTCAAAAAGTGCAGTATTATCGTTTTTCATGTCGTGTACCGCTACCACTATGAGTCAAGGCCAATTAGAAACTAAATGTACGTATATTTGTACATATTTCCATACAGACGGCGGTGCTCGCCCATCCGCTCAACAACAAACACAACTCCACAGCCACTTAAACGATGTACATTTTCACAGAATTTTCTTTTTCTTTTTTCGTATGTGACAGGAGATTTCGCGAGATCAATGTAATAAAGAATTACGAGCATTTTGTCTTGAATTTTTGCACAGTCTAGGACTATCATGCTATTCTTTATCTACAATAAGCTTTAATTAGTGATCAAAGTAAGGTTTTTGTGCGGGATGTGTGTCAGAACACGGAAGTGCAGGTTAGGGTTGGCAAGCTAAGCCAAGGGCTTGTCAAGTGAGTAATTTTAGTATTCACATACCAAGGCCTATATCCTTCAGGAACGATTGGCCTATACTGTTGTATTATAAATAATTTTCTACGCCTAGGCCTAGACCTAGGACTGTTTCAGTTTTGTTTTTTGATTGCAATGTCAACTTTTCTCGTTTTCTGGCTAGGCGTTAAATGTAAAATGTCTGCCATCTGTTTACATTACTGTAAGCTACGCTAGGCGCTGCTTTGTTTAAAACACCGCCGTCTCGATGTATGTATGTGTATCCAGACGATGTTGGTTCAACACAGTTCTGACGTCATAGCCGTTTTTGCCGCTCTTAGAATATTTAAAAAAATACTGTTTTTAAAACGGCTATAAATTATTGGATTATTATTTCACGGAAAAACAAAGTACGTATTTGTAATCGGAACGAAATACTTCTTCTAAAAAATCTATTTGTACAGTATTTGACGGAAGTGGAATATTCCCTATTGTGTACCGGTACTTTGCTTTCACAGTCTCTATTATACTATATAGATGTTCATGGTAACAAACTATTTTTCTTGATGGGGCTGTTTAATGCCCCATTTAGAAGGTCAAAGATTTGATTCAAGGGCATCATCATGGATCATGGGTTTGAAGGAAAGATTGGACGGGCATTTATACAGTCCAATATGTTTTCCAATGAATTTGAAAAAAAAAACTGATGTAGCAAAGTGTTGTCAAGGATTTATTTTGTAGAAAAGAAAACTTAAGTGTAACGAAACTCACTTTGACAGTAAAAAATAACTTGTAACGTGTTTCACAGACATGAAAAGCTCGCAGTCGCATTAAGCAGAAGAGAAGCGCCGCAACTTAACTGATGCAAGTCTGTTAACGCAACTATATTTGTGCATGCGGTTTTTATATCCCTATGATTTACTTATGGATTTGCCCAAGTCCTTTATTTTTAACAAGACTCAACTTTGCACCAGTAAATCTTTGTGCGTGTTGGGGTAGGTCTCCTGTACATTTGTAATTTCTTTTCCAGTTCTCCTAAGTTCCGTCTCTGCAAATGGATATCAAATTGTAATCAGCGTTAGCCAAGCTTCCGCCAAAACTGACATCAATGTTGCCACTATTCAGGTAAGTTATAGGTCTGGAACTAAAGGAGGAAGAATACATTGATAACCGATAAGCAATTTTGCTGTTCCTATTTCAATCAATTGGCCTATTATTAGTTAAAAAATGAAGTGATTTAATTTAAATCACATAGCCTAACTGTTGGTAATAACGTTTATCATGCGAGCCGGGCTCGTACTGGCTTCTCAGTTCAGTAATGTTTATCAAAATTTTTTACTTCAGACTGGATAATACGAGCTGTAGTTAATTAAACATCACCACTTGTTAAATGTATCATTGCTCAGCTCTTTGTGACTGTTGTTGTTTAAGGCATAGGCTAAGATAGGATGATTTTCAAAGAAAATAGCTGCCAGTTTGCTTTTGAGGTTGATTGGGTTTATCAGGCAAATTTCAGATCGTATCAAAGGGGCTGGCACAGCATTGTTAGCGAGTCGAAACTGGTGCGAACCATAACAAGTCTGGCATATGTATCAATCAAAGCTCGAATCGAGAAGTCCGAGTCCAGCTCGCCTGATCAATGTAGTGTATTAGGTATTTGTAGTTCTTTTAACCACATGAACACACGAGACGCATATGCGTGCGTCATGAGGATGCGCGTCCTCCCATACACATGACGCTCATATATAGTGCATCATGCACGTTTCAAAGTCTTCCGCTAGCTTCACGTTCATATTCCCGCTAAAAGCTTGACTGAAGTAGTTCAAGTAGGTTGCTGTTAGATAGCAGCACTAACTAGAGTTGTGTTCTCGTTTCTTGGAAGGTCAATACAGTAATATTTTTGATAGCTGGAAGTGTCAACAAGTGTTTCCAAGATGGCTGCTTGTCGAGTTAAAAATTATGGTATGAATGATGTTTCTATCAATAATCTTTTATTAGACAGCGGAGAAAGTGAAGTGAGTGTATCTAGTGGTTCAGAACATGATTATTTTTCAAGTGATAGTGAGAAATCGGTGTAGGACAGTAGTGATATGTCTGGAAGTGGGAGTGAAAGTGATGGTGGGGGTGTGACAGATGATGGACAAGACAGGCCTAGGCCTGGACTTAGCCAAAACATGTGGAAAAGTAGCAAAGTAGGGCTCCACATCGAGTCCTGCTTTAAAAAATATTTCAAAAGCCAGTGAAAATACTAAGAACAACAAAATCATTAATTTAAGTTAGAAAGGGGGGTGGTGGTGGTGGTGGTGGTGGGGAATTGGTTTTTGGAGTTTGGAGATTTTGGGGATTTCTTGGTGGATATGGGGCCACGGAATGTCTTTAAATGCGTGTGTTCAAGGGGTTCCGGTTAAGGCTACTATATCGTCAATTGATCGGGTGTACCTATTTTAAAAGTCAAAGGAAGAAGACTGAAATGTTAGCAAAATGAAAGAGGTTCTTAAATGTAATACTAGAAATGTATTATTTGGGGTGGGACATAATATCCCTGTGACCAGGGCTCGAAATTTAAAATATTTAACTTTTTTTTAATTGTTAATTTACTAGTCCAAAAGTAAAAACACTAGTCCGTATTTCTACTCCAAACCACTACTAGTACACCGGATTCCTACTCCAAACCACTACTAGTACTACTATAACTTAAATACGTAATTTCGTAATAATAATTAATTATGTAATATTTGGCTACCCTTTACAAATGGACCGTGTTTATCTCCTACGTTAGATATCTCACAAACAGAACAAAACATCGAATTTAGTTGTTGGTCAAAACGTAGCCACGTGTGTTCTGTTAGCCAGCGTTCTTGAAAAAGGCGCACACAATTCTTCTCATATTTTGCATTGTCTGCAGTAGGATTAGGTTTCTGTATAATGCAACTACAATTTAGAGATTAAAATGTACCCGTCCTGATGGTCTAGTGGTTAAGACGTCCACCTGGAATGTGGGAGATCCGTGGTTCGATTCCCGGTTGGGGCGGACTTTTTTAATTTCTGAATTGTAGTAAATAAAAACAATTACACCCACGGGAGTGTTTCCCGATTAACCAAATCGAGAAATAAACCCTCGCTCATACCTGCGTAAAGGTAATGACATTATAATTAATGTTTGGTGGTCAGTTCAAAGGCAGCAGATATTCGTTGCAGTACTGTTCCATCCATTCAGATGTATAATGCAACTACAATTTAGAGATTAAAATGTACCCGTCCTGATGGTCTAGTGGTTAAGACGTCCACCTGGAATGTGGGAGATCCGTGGTTCGATTCCCGGTTGGGGCGGACTTTTTTAATTTCTGAATTGTAGTAAATAAAAACAATTACAAACCCCCGGGAGTGTTTCCCGATTAACCAAATCGAGAATAAACCCTCGCTCATACCTGCGTAAACGGATATTAGTTGCAAGACATTATAATAATGTTTGGTGGTCAGTTAAAGGCAGCAGATATTCGTTGCAGTACTGTTCCATCCATTCAGATGTATAATGCAACTACAATTTAGAGATTAAAATGTACCCGTCCTGATGGTCTAGTGGTTAAGACGTCCACCTGGAATGTGGGAGATCCGTGGTTCGATTCCCGGTTGGGGCGGACTTTTTTAATTTCTGAATTGTAGTAAATAAAAACAATTACACCCACGGGAGTGTTTCCCGATTAACCAAATCGAGAAATAAACCCTCGCTCATACCTGCGTAAAGGTAATGACATTATAATTAATGTTTGGTGGTCAGTTCAAAGGCAGCAGATATTCGTTGCAGTACTGTTCCATCCATTCAGATGTATAATGCAACTACAATTTAGAGATTAAAATGTACCCGTCCTGATGGTCTAGTGGTTAAGACGTCCACCTGGAATGTGGGAGATCCGTGGTTCGATTCCCGGTTGGGGCGGACTTTTTTAATTTCTGAATTGTAGTAAATAAAAACAATTACACCCACGGGAGTGTTTCCCGATTAACCAAATCGAGAAATAAATGACTAGGGTATGTACATAATAATGTCAGCAATATATTTCTGTTACAGGGTAAACTTTCTGGACTTGGTGTTGAGGAGAAGTTGCCTACAATTGCAATCGTGGCGCATTATGACAGTTTTGGAGTTGCTCCTGTAAGTCTTGTAGTTCTCCTAATTATTGCGATTTCACTAGGGTTGTACGAACCCACTATGTTTTCTTCGAAATTGAACTTTCGTAGATTTGAAAATCAATCTTCGAACTTCACAAAAATTTTGAACCAAACTGAGAGGGAATCAAACAGTTAAAATAGGTAAAATAGTGATAATCTGGACCGGCACCTCCACCAAGAAAGTATGCAACTAATGTAATGTAACTAACTCTACTAATCAATTTTTTGTTTTTAAATTTTTACCTGTAAATTGAGTACCATTATTTGACATGTCAAATAATGGGTGCCTGCACACGGCACACCACTACAAATTAGTTTTTTTTAATCAAACTTTTTCTTTGAACTTTGAACTTTTTTCTTTTTAATTTTTTGCACATCCCTCGATTTCACTCTTTCACATCAGAGCTTGATTACTTTTCACATTGTCACAATTCACAAACCATATTTTGTTTGTCTGCACAAGCATTTTTATGAGCTAGCAAAATAAGTTAGGATTGGCTACTTGAGTAGGCCTACTTGTGCTTAAATTTCAAGCAATGTTTGGTACTAGTACCTACATATTTTAATTTTACACATTGTAATTTTGTAATTCTGCAAATAATTACTTCCTTCCTTCCTTCCTCATATGGGTTGTTCTAAATCTATGTGGCTCCTTTGTAACCCTTATTTGCACTCTGTAATAACCATTTACATACACTAGTGTCAGATGACTAATTTTAAAGTGGTTAGCCAATACGTTTGTATTTAGTAGTAGCTTTAAATTACCTAGCCTAGTTGTTTGGGCTGAAGGGAGTAAGCTGTTAATGGTTCATTCACAATTAGTGGATGCTCTTAAATTTACTGTGCACTGTGCAGTGCTGTGCTGTGGGCCTTCACATTATATGCCTTTCAAATATAAATAACTATGGCATTACTAGATTTATTTATTTATTGGCATTGTTTTTTTTCTTCCCTTTAACTGTAGGCTATGTAGCCCTACTAGTCTACTTAGAATGTAATTTTTTTTAAATAATTTGCGATTTGCGTTTTCACAGGTACTACAACATTTTTTCCTTGGCCCTTCAGAAACGTCCTATTAAAGTTTGATTGTAGTTTTATTCATTTGCTATTGTTACATTTTTAATTTTTAATGATAGGAGCTGTCGTTTGGTGCGGACTCAAATGCTTCTGGGGTCGCCATGCTGCTGGAGCTTGCCCGACTATTTTCCCATCTGTATTCAAGCAAGAAAACTCACGGACGTTACAATCTACTCTTCCTGCTTTCTGGTGCAGGGAAACTTAATTATCAAGGAAGCAAAAAGTGGCTAGAAGATCAACTAGATGGAGTAGAGGTTTCTCTCATACAGGTGAGTTCAGTGAAAACGATCAAGTCAAGTTATATTCTAGTGTGAAAAATGCCTATTGGCTAGTTAGATTGAAGAAGGGTTGACAGGTTGGGAAAGCAAGAGAACTTTAATCCCAGCCTGAAGAGCTGGGGGCGACAAAACTTTTCACCTGTTGATGACAACTGCAGCTAAATTAAAGTTGTTACCTTAATCCACGACGGTCCCACCCTCTGGTGGGTCCGTGTTTCCTTGTTCCTTACGAGGTTGAGGTTGACTCCTTCTCCTGCTGGGGGGCCCTAGCAGGTGATGAACCTGTTAGACCCTTCTCTTCTTTTCCTTCATCCTCTTCACCTGCAGCAAAAGCTAGCACATGTGCCTGTGCCATAGCCAAGAGTTTGCAACTTGTAATGTCTTTTCCTTTCGTTTTCTGATCCCAGTCACAATTAGTAGGGCAGCCTCTCTCGTTGCCACGGGTCTTGGTTCAAATCCAGGTTAAGACATGGTTGTTTTGTCGCCCAAGAACCAGAGTCTAGGAGGGAAGCCCCCTCACTGGTTGTGCTGTTATGTGACTTTCCACCCTTCCTATCTCTAACCCTTTCTCTAAGTGTGGATGAAGAGGCACCCTGGCCGAGCAACAACAGAAGGGGCAGCTTTTCTCTTGTTGCCAAGGGTCCTGGTTCGAATCCAGGGTGAGTCATGGATGTTTTGTCTCCCGAGCACTAAAGTTGGGAGGGAAGCCCCCTTACTGGTTGTGCTGACGGGGTGGCTTAGTATGAATGGTGTTTGAAGTAACCTTGCTGCTGATGACAACATGCATGCAGAATTTGCTTCTTGCGTGGCCCTACCACAGGTTTGGTAATGTGTTGTGAGTTTTGTTAGCATATAGTTAGCTGATTTTTAGTGGCCACCATCTGCCTGATGAGTCCCAGAAGGACGAATCGCGTCGTGGATTAAGGTAACAACTTTAAATTTAGCTGCAGTTGTCATCAGCAGGTGAAAAGTTTTGTCACCCCCAGCCCTTCAGATTTATGTTCTCTTTGCTTTCCCAACCTGTCAACCCTTCTCCAATCAAGTCAAATTATAGAAAAAAAGAGATCCTGATTGGTAGGGTTGTGCAAACCCACTAATTTTTAGGGCTGCCCAATGATATCGATATGATGAAAAAATTGATATCAATATGGAATCATCATAATATATCGTTATAATTTTTTTCCATTTTTTCCCCCATTTTATTTTATTTATTTAAGCTGTGGGTAAAGCTGTGGGAGGACAGAAGAGAGTGGAGTAAATTGGTGGAGAGGAAGGAGTTAGATGATGTGGAAGAAACACTGAGTCTGGCAAGCTTAGTATCTACAGTTTCATGCCCTAGATAATGGTGGAAAACCACCACTCAACCCGACATAGTTGGAACTGAGTTATGATGATGATTATTATTATTATTATTATTATTTATTTTTTAAATCAAGAAATTTGCTTGGGGTGGTAGTGAGTTATGATTCTGCAGTGCTGTTCCCCTCCCACGCCACCAACTACATATTGCTAGTCAGTTTGACTTTGGGCCAAGACTCTTGCTGCTTTGTTTTGTTTATGTTATGAGAGAAGATATCAAGACCACATGTGCAATCTTACTCATATCAGCAAAGCATAAGGCAGCTCAAGTTGTTACATTACACTAGAGTAGTGTCTGAGGGAGGGAGAGAGAGAGAGAGAGAGATTTGATTTGATTTGATTTGATTTGATTGTCGTCTTTATTGATGGCGGGATTAAGGCCTGTTAAGCCTTCTTTTCCATCCAACCACTTCCTAATTACAACAAAATCACGACATTACAGGATTACATAAAATAAAGAAATAAATTTACACAAGTAAATGTGCAATTTAAGAGCTAAAAATAATGTTAACATCATACTAAAATAACTAAAAGAAACTAAATTATGTAATAAAATAATACATTAGGAGTAACATTATTGCAAAGTTAAAATTTTCTAGGGATATGGTAATGTTATGCAAATTGTGGCTTTAAATCTATTTATGTAAATCTGCAATAGTTTAAGATACATTCATTCATCCATTTACACGAAAGTACACAATTAATATGGCTTTAGCCATTGTGTGCAGAAATACAAGTGAGCAGGAGCAGGTTGTGGTATGCATTACTCAATCATTAACAAAGGCTGTAGCGGCTGATGTTTATAGCTGCTAATTAATTATAATTACTCAAGTAATGATGATATACTCAAGTGTCGTAACTAATTCCGTAAACATCCCTGATGCTGGTTGGGAGAGTATTCCAGACTCGAATAGCGTTTATTGTTAAAGAGTGGTCAAGAAGATTGGTTCTATGGGTTGGAAATGTTAACTGAGTACCTGATCTAGATCTAGTGTTGAAGGTATGGTTTGAGAATAAGTATTGAAAATTAGATGCTAGATACGAAGGTGTTGATGTTGAGAGCAGACGATGAACAAGGCAAATCGAGTGAAGATTTCTACGGTCATTTAGACGAATCCACTCAAGATTTTTGTATCCAGGGGTAATATGATCATATTTTTTGATACCAAAGATGAAACAAACACAGGCATTTTGAGCTCTCTGAAGATGAATAGAGAGGTCCTCAGTTAGGTCATTGTACACAACGTCGCAATAATCAAAATGAGGCATGACGAGGCTTTGTACGAGCATTGATTTTAATTTTGTTGGAAGTTTTTTAAACGGTTTAAAGAGTGTAAAGATGCGTAGGTTTTCTGACACACGTTTTTGATATGTTCCGTCCAGGTCATGTCATCTGTCATAAAGAGTCCCAAGTTTCTAAAATGACGCTGAAAAGGTATAGTCGTGCCGTTTAAAGTAACGGGTTGATTTTTGTGCGGTCTATTTTTGCTAGCAGTTTGTGATAACCTAGAATCATAGATTGGGATTTTATGGGATTTATAGTCAAACAATTTTTGGTCACCCAGGCATGTAAAGATTGCAAATCCTCGTTCATCATTTGAATTGCTTGGTTAATTGCGAGAGGGGAGGAATGAAGATAAATTTGAAGGTCGTCGGCGTAAAGATGGTGATAACAATATTTGAGCGATTTCGATATGTCATTAATAAAGAGTGAGAACAATAATGGCCCTAGTACACTGCCTTCAGGCGCCCCAGTCTTAAGTGGCATCCATTCAGATTTGTTATCACCCGATACTATACATTGCTGTCTTCCACTGAGGTAAGAATGCATCCACTGAAGAGTTGGGCGGGAAAAATTTATAGATTCAAGTTTAAGTCATTAGTATGTCAAAGTCAACTGAGTCAAAAGCTTTGCTAAAGTCAAATAAAGTTGTAACCGCACCGGCCTCTCTTGACACAGGCTGCTAGCTAGCTACGTTCTCTTCACACGGTCGGTCAACCTAACAAAAACAAGTCTCTTATATTTCTAAGAATGGAACTAGAATCCTACTCTACCTAATGTGTAGGGATGACATCGGGTACTCGGGTACCCGACTCCTACCCGACTCCTGTTGGAGTCGACTCCATTTTCAACGAGTCGAGTAAAAAAAACTGTTTTTTTTAATTTTTTTAAATGATAAATTGAATGAGATTGCACTTGTTGTCTCGTTAGTCGTTATCTTATCTCAAAATGTAAACATAACAAATCAGCGAGAGTTTTGGCCGGGCCAAGAGACAAGCAAGCTAGTGATACGTAGCGGATGGGGGGGGGGGGATGGCCGGAAAGCGTTGTGCAACCCCACTGAAAATCAGTTATATAACTGAGTGGGTAGACTCATACAATTTATATTTATTTAACTAGACTAGTGGTGGGCTGAAAATAACTTTTGCAATTTTTTTTTTTTTTTTTTTTTAATTGCGGATCGGGGAGTCGACTCCTACCCGGTTCCCAAGGCTCCGGAGTTGACTCCGATATTTACTACCCGATGTCATCACTACTAATGTGTATGCTGAGATGGTTAAACCAAACTAGGGAATTTCTATCAATCATACACAAAACATAGACTCACCAATCCCACCAATATTGAGTACGCCACTGCAATTCGGACGAAACCCCACTGAAAGGAATTTATAGAATAATACCACAACTTGTAAAACAATAATTACGAAGTAATAATGTAGTCTCGACTTCATAGATTGGGCTGTATTCTCCGTTTCAAGGTAGATGCTTCTCAATATGAGAAATACATAACATGTATACTACCTAATCAGTACTGATTTCTGTCTAGAGAATACATACAATTTTAATATTATTATTTGTTGTGTCAAATTGACAGCTTTGAAAAAAACCTTGAAGATAATTTTAGTGATATTAGGCCTAAACAGATCGGCAATTTTTAAATAGGTTGTTAAAATACTCGTCACTCGTCAGCTTTAAGACATCCCCTCCATCCTATATGCCGTGGAAGAACAGTCCGGCTT
Source organism: Sweltsa coloradensis (assembly GCA_024449915.1). Classification (NCBI taxonomy): domain Eukaryota; kingdom Metazoa; phylum Arthropoda; class Insecta; order Plecoptera; family Chloroperlidae; genus Sweltsa; species Sweltsa coloradensis. The sequence goes on from JAMZAV010000057.1 coordinate 926,440, forward strand.
AATCCAATCCACACGCAATGACAATCCAGTCTCGTCGTATTCTCTTGTGATCCGGTCTTGTCCTACCACGATAATATCCTTCCGTAGATCTTCTTGTTTTGAAGCTTTTAAATAATCGAACTTTAATTATCTTGATTTAATTGCTATAATTCTGTAGCTCACTTAATCAGTAAGAACTCTCTTATCCGAGTTGGATGAGACCGGGGGCACCTCGGATTTGCGAAAAACTCGGATGGCGCGGTTCATTTGTTTATTTGCTCTCCTAGCATAGCCTGATGTGGTAAAATGATGTATGACACATGTAATGGATAAAGGAACATAAAATACACACGATACACTTCATACAGGGTGTACTAAATGATTTAATAGCTTGTAAATCAAGTTCACAAACACACGTACACAATTAGGCCTACATGTCGTAATAAAAACGTATGTCTAGGCCTAAACTCGACGCAGTAGGCCTAGCTCTCTTTCTCATGTGGGAAAACCTCTCACTACTATGCCCGCGCTGAAGCTCTCGACGCAAGATAAGTCTGGGAAAGAAATAAGATAAGCCAAGGAATAACAATTCAATGCGTCGTGATTACAAATTTCGTGAATCGGTTGAAACATGATTGCATCTAGTTCCACAACGACCATCTTTGAACAGCTGTGTGTGAGATGGTTGGATCGTATGCGCACGCGCAGGCGCGCGACGCACACTGACCTCAATATGCTCAGTGACACTGACGCTTACCGGCGATGCGCCCGACGCACACTGACCACTGAACTCTATATGCTCAGTGACACTGATGCACACTGCTCGAAAGTCGAGATATATCGCCGATCTATCTTCTTTGCACTCACTCGTAAGGCATGCCTACAAATGTATGCGAGTACATTTAAAAAAGTGCGGCGCGGCGTCTGTAATTATTTTTATGTTTTATTTACGTATTTAAAACTTTAATTTTTTTTTTTTTTTTTGGGCGGCTCGGTTAACACGGTACATCGGATAAGCGGAGATCGGATAAGAGAGTTCTTACTGTAGTTCTCAATGAGTATAAATTGTTCAAATAATTCGAAGAAATGTTCAAATAAACCTTCATACGGTCAGATAGCACTTTGACAGATGTCCCGGCAATATATAAACAACGCCATCTTTATTTATAGTCGTAATCCAAACGATCTATTTTTGATCGATATCAATAGCCAATCACAGCTTGACTCATCATTTCAGTATGACGTCATGAATTCTCATTTTGAAGGCCATGCGAGCGCCATGATCCGCCATTGTAAAAAGTTTTGCAATCTTATTTCCCGGCGATATAAAACTAAGCCTTTATGTTTCTAATGGGGACTTTTAGATATTTATTATGTAGAATAATATTCGTCAAACAGTTCTACGTCTTATATTACTAGGACCCGTATTCCCGTCCACTCTGTCATAAACTATGACCTGCTTTAACTTCACTTTGGTAGTGACGGTCGGCCAAATATCGCTCCTTTTAACACGCAGATTCACTTCTCATCCGGGATTTTATTAATTCACTTGCAAATTGAAAGGTGAATGTCGCCCTAACTTTTTAATAAACGATAGAAATAGCTATCAAAGCTATTCTATTCCCGTCACTTGTATAATGATTGCAATATTACTGATCATAGCTCGCTTAGCTTTACTGTTCACTCAACTCGTTGGCTTGGTAGGCCTAGACGCTCGATTCTCCGTTATGACAAAACTAAACGATCTTTTACTAGACCTGGCTTTTCTTATTATCGGCAGATAGATCACCTTGCCTTTGACTTCACTTTGGCACGTTATTTAACCCGTAATGCCTATCCCAATGTGGATTTCAGTAAGCTAACACAACTTGAATTTCAAGCTTCTGATATGCCGAACCCATCGCCCGTTTCACCGACACACAATTGCTAATCACACTAACGTGATTCTCTAATAACGCTTCCTTATTTTTGTAGGCCTCGCGGTAGCCTCGTGACGATGTACTCTTCCACTATTAAATTCTCCTCCCTAGAGAGATTCATCACTCAAAATACACAACTTAGGCGGACTCTCCGCGAAACTAAAACCCAAACACTCCCAAACTCAATGGGTCCTCCCGTAACCTCCGGCAATCTGCCTCCTACAAGACTCCTGCAAGCACTGAACTTCCTCCAAGATGGCCGGTCAACCGGCGTCCAAATGACCAACTAATCAACTTCAACCAATCACAGCTCAGAAAACTTGACCTTTGTGGCTGACATGGGTAAGCTCTGATGGCGCCATCCATGATTGCTCAAACAATCGTCATATCCCACTTAATGAATTTAAATGCCGTAATATTCAATAATAAATCTAGGAAACTAGATTTTTATTTAACAGAGGTAAAACTGAATCAAATCACAAGATTGTTATAGTATTTTAGAATGAAATTTCATTGTGAATCTGAATAAATTATAGCCCAATCCATAAAAACAAAGATATTACATTTATATTATATTTCTCCGACAAAAGAGTTTGATCACTGGTAGACTCATTCCAACAACTAATACCAAAAAGACCTAAGTCCACTCGAAGGAAGGCGTACGGTTACATTTACCCTACCTGATTCAAACGTCTAATGTGGAACCCATTTTACTTTGAAACAACTAAAAAAAAAACAACAGAAAGACAATAATAAATAATGCTAATAATAGACCAACTTCTAACGAATGAACCCAGGACTCCAACAGTCAAAACAAACTGGCGGCGGCTCTCAACAAAGGACCACCTGTTGCCCTAACCTTGTACTTGAGACTACGACCTTGACTCTCAGACAACCCTGGTGCCCAAAGTGAAACACAAAAAAGACGAGGTAAGTGACCGAAATTAACTGCTGCCGACAAACACCTGTCATCTCATGTGACACCCAGACAACAAATGAAACCTTACAACTGGCTTAACACGCCGAAGACTTTCAATAACCATTTTAAATCTTTAAAGTCCCAGGACCACCCCACCAAAACACACACCCTCTGATCTAAAAGTTTCATTCCAGACAAATGAATTTATTGCAATGATTTCTTCCTCTCCAACTTCAACATCGAAACAACCACCCAGCAACAAACTCTCTCAACGTAATTGATAGCACCCTGGCTACATTACCCACTTATTATTTTTCTTATCAACCCTTTAATCAACATCCATGGTTGATAACACCACCACTACTTTTTAACATCGCACTCATCATAACTCATGTAACTTTTACTACTTTTCACTATCTTCATTTATTAATTCACAACATTGGTTTGCATTGTTGCGATGTTAAACCCAAAAGTCTCCAAAACCAAAAACAATAACCCCGCCAATCCACCTGAAACGTCGCTCAGTAGATACAAGCCCAAACCAAATTCAAACAGGTTATCAACAGAACTAGAATGATTAAAATTTAAATTAATATCTACACAAAACAACTGTGTCTCATTCCTTCTTTCATAAAAACTTTTCTGTCACACCCAATGAAAATTGAACACACCACCACGTTTCTCCCTAGACAAGTGAATAATTGCAATAACCTCTCCTCTTTTCAAAACACATCGAAACCTCTAAATTCCCAACCTTCTTTCACGTAACTTCAACTCAAAATTCTATTTATTTCACCGTAGCTCATCAACCTCGTATTATTTCAACGGAAACTCATATAACTCACTTTAACTCATTATAACTCACGTCAACTGAAACTGACTCAGCCGTGACTCAACTCAACCTCGTATTATTTCAACGGAAACTCATATAACTCACTTTAACTCGACAGAAGAACATTGCGATGTCAAACAAAACTTGGAAAAACCACTACAACCATCCGTCAACCTATCTAGATCAAAACACAGGGAGTTCAAAAATCACCGTACCAACTTATAAACTGTTCTACTCTCACATTTCTGACACACCACACAATAATTAAACCCCACTCTGACAGTGACGATTCATCTCCTAAAGTGTCGCCCACACTTTCATCCTCCACCCCACCAAACTCAAGCACTCTTAACTATTCAACAACTATTTTTTTCAACAAAACTAACTTATACAATGGTGACATGATATCTTTTTAAGTTGACAATATTATAAATCCCCGTGACCTTCCCAGTCAAATCCTCTAACTCGTAAGCATTCATCCCAGCTTCAGCAACTACGGTGTAAGGTCCATCAAACAATAAAAAGAACTTCTTTGTTTCTTTGTTATCCAAGTTAGAAACATTTAATGCTTTTAATAAGACCAAATCTCCCACACTCAACTCAGTTTTCTTAGAATGCTTGTTTTCATGCATAGCTTTTCGTTTTTCCCCTTGACTGTTCATTCTTGTTTTAGCCAGTAAACATTTTTCCTCCGCATTTAAAGGTAAGTCTTCTGTAATTGGATACTTGTATAAAGCGGCTAATCCTCTTGGCGGATTCTCTTTGTGATGCAATTCATACGGTGTGAAGCCGGTACTCTCATGTATTGTGCAATTTATCCACATTGATTGTTGGTTAATTGTTTCCGCAATCTCCGCTTCAGATATCGAGTCCGATTGCTCTTCGCGTCGACATTCAACACTTGCTATGTTTTTAGGCGGTCTCTCTCTGACATGTGACTCCACTCCGTCTGCACTCGACTCTGTTGTACACTCCGTTTCAAATTTAATAGGCCCTTCCTCGTCAAAGTGTGGTTGCATCACTACTAATGACGCGTGTACTATTCGATCATTTATTATCACTTGACTCTTATCAAACATAATCTGCACTCAGTTTTTGTACATGAAATCCACTCCCAGTATAAGATTCCGTATTAAATCTTTCACTACCAAACATACTATTTCTGTTGTGTAGTTGTCTATACAGATCGATATCAACACTTGCTTATTTACTCTCTTACTTTTACGATTTGTAGCGCCTAAAATAGTCACGCCTACCACTGGTAATGTTATTAGCTGTTTATTCTTTAGACACAGTTCTTCATAAAACAACTCAGACATGCATGTGGCTTCGCTTCCACTGTCTAATAGTGCTTTCGTAATTATACCATCTACTCCCACAATACATTCAGGACATGGCGGAAATTTATTATTTAATGATGCATCTTCTTTGTCTTCTAATATTAATTCCTCTCTTTGATTAACAAACACCGTATTTACTGAGCGTGCTTCTCTTAACGCGGTCGTATCTATCACGCTCTGCAGATAGACCGAATCTAGTTTTCCCTATTATCGTCAACAATTCCCGACTCCCT